>CM035235.1:4611689-4975674 GCA_020226215.1 Sindora glabra
TGTGTCTTTTACAGAGAATTAACTTAGTATTACTGAGATGTTGAAAAATTCAATACAAATTTCATGTTTCCATCAAATTTAAAATATTGAATAAACAGATAATTACTTATGTTAAAATTTGATTGAAGAATATCATAACACAAAAAATTTCACCTAAGTTTTGTCTAAGTAAAACTGGAGTCAACATACCACTAGGAAAATTTGCTTCACTTTGTACCTCAATCCTCAACACATTGTCAATATCTATTTGCATAATATTTTTAAAGGAAATTAGCATAATATAACTATTTTTTAGTATTGGAACTATCACATATTTTCGTTGATGTTATTTGTAGCATTATGATAGCATGATCAATTTGTTCTCCTTTAATTCTCGTGGCACATACTCTATAAAAACAGACAATGATCATTGGACCCTTCTTATATGAATTGATTTTCTATTTTAAAAAATTATAATATATATGAGATATTGGAATAAATCAAATAGAAATCATCTGCACAAAATATTTTCTCATATTTTTACGTGACATACACAGTGAAAATTGATAAAAATTCCTATGATGGAAGTCCGAAATCCTTTGAAGTATAGAACTTCCAAAATAACATGATACAAGTTATAATCAATTATCTGTTCCTATCTTTAATTTCTTGAGGTATTTTATATCTTAGTGTTTTGAGTTTCTGTAAACTAAATAGTCAGAATTTGAATTCCTCTAAACTTTAACAAAATAAATTAACGATAATAATTTGTTTCTATTTTTAATTTTTTCAGGGATTTTGTATCATTGTGTTTTGAAATTTTGTAAACTAAATTGTCAGATTTCCAATATAAATGTATAAAGGATAGCCAAAATTTAATGAAATGTTACTAAATTTTTCCAAGTTCAATTGTTCTCATAACCTATGATATAGCATTCTTCCTCTTCTTGTCCCAAATTCCTGTCACCACCACCTCTTCTCCCACCCACGCCAGGTCTTTGATTTTCTTCAAGAGATAGACTCTTTCTCAATTATCTTTTTTAGTGCTAATTGAACACGTGAAACATTGAGAAAAAGAATTATAATAATTCATAAAAGTATGTCCATTCTTAACAGAAGAACTTTTTCTTAAAATGCTCTTTAAAAAAATAAAATATCAAAAGAGTCTGTAAGTACTTGAACATTGAACTAAAAATTCAAATATATCAACTTATAACCATCCCTACACACAACTATAAAATGATATATATATCAAGTAAACGAAATATTCCTTTCCTTTGTCAGTTTGTCCCTTTTGATTTATTATACTTGAAAGCTCCCAATGTGAGGAGATTTTGCAAATCAATACACAGTTACTATGACATTCGATTGTGGCTTACAAGTTTGTAAATTCTATTATCTATTCTAAAAGTACCACATAAATTTAATAGATATAATAGTATATTCACTAAAAATAATAAGTATGCACTATACAATTTCAATTAAAAATCTACTAGCCCATGACAATTTTCCTTTTTTTTGTTTTTTTTTTGGGGGGAGGGGGGTATTTGGTTTTCTCCAGGAGATAAACTCCTCAATCGTACATCCTTAAATTTGTTTTCTTCAAAAGATAAACTTTCTCAACCATAGGTCCATGAATTGAAAAGGAATTGCGTTTTAACGCCCATTTCATTTATAAGATTCCATTACAGAATTCCATTGATCTTTCTTTTTTCTTTTTTTTTTTATATTTCAAATGTTTTGATAGTCCAAAGTATATATAATGCATATATTTGTTTCTAATTCGGATATCTCACTAAATTGGTAAGTAATGAAAATCATTCTACCGTCAGCACAAGCAGCTGATATGGACAAACCAAGAGAAAAAGGAGCCAGGACACGACGACACTTAAAACAAGAAAGTTGAAGGACTCTTACTGATTAAATTTCTCGAAAAACCTGTGCACTTCAGTCCTGATCAACTGAAATGAGAGAAGGGAGGTGAAGCCCCTTTCCCAAAATTTGCAACATCATTATACCTTAGCACTAAAATGTTGTAGAAGTGACCTTTACCACTCACTAAAGATAAAAATTCACGCTTTTGAAGATAACATCACGACCCACAATTTTTTAAGATCTTAGATCTCATCCCTAAAAATGGAAAAAAAAAAAAAAAAGCCTACCATTTGAGACAATTACTACTTGAAAAATATGTACGAGAACAGAAAAGCGGCCTAATTGCTAGTTTCCAATAAGATATGCTTTAAGGACATATTTAAAGATGATAGAGTGCTGCGAAGCTGTGAAATTAGCCAGCCAACCAGATATAAGCAACCAATCAACTTTCACATAAAAGGAGTTCGGCCACCCCGTCTGCTATGCCTGTCATAGGCAGTATTAAACTTGTCGATCAACTCATTCATGGCACTGCAAAAAATCAGTTGATTAGAAACATTGATAGAATGCAGCAATGCATAAATTTTTAAATTTTAAGATTTACTTTGCCACACAAAACAATGACTTCTCTTTTCAAAAGGAAAAAAAAAGTCAGTTAAAAAAAACCTACCCAAAAAATTGAAAAAAATAATAATAAGTCATCAATAGTAAAATATCGTACCTTGAGCAGTTGGTCAGCATGGCGAGGTAAGTTAACAACAATGTGTCATTATACTCCTACAACGCAGAGAAACATACAAGAAAAAGTTATAATCATAAGCCATAGAATATGTTATGATCAAAAACATAAGAAAAATCCTAGAGGAATCCAATTTCTGGTCCACCAAACTTCATTTCGTATCCACAGCTGCACTTTGGTTTCAACAACAGATAAATAGATCAAACTCATGGCATCACCAAATAAACAAAAAGAGAGAAAACAATAAAGTGTACCAGGAACACCAATCTAATGGCCACTACTTGAAAAGACAAACAATATCATGGCCTTTAATTTTCCAATTTCCAGATGGTAAAAAAGGTATAGAAGAAAAAAGGCATGCCATCTAATCCCAAATATATATAAATATATATAATAAAAAATTAAAAACACAAAAAAAAAAAAAAAAAAACTCACCATTAAGAAATCATCTCGAAATTTCCCAGATTCAATAGCAGGCAACCTTCTCACAAGACTTGCTACTTGTCTTAGCAGTGAATTTTCACAAGGTACATCACCTGCTTTGAAGCAAAAAGGCATAAATTGTATTACGTCAGTTTTTCAGATTATTGCAATCTACATGAGCCAAGTAATTAACAGAAAATGGAACGAAGATTCGCTCAAGCAGTAAACCGCACTATCACAAACATCTGAAACAAATAACAATAAATTTCCATGCACCATGCAGGAAGTTCATAAATAATTCTTGATGCACAGATTTCCAACAAAAGGGAAAAAAACCCTTCCAAAAAACAAGAGACCAGTGAATGGAGTTTGCCCTTTTCAGCAAAAATGGAGTTACACTCAGAAACTACAACTACTTACACGCTTTTAAAATATGATTTGTTGGAGATATTTTAAATCAGGCTTCACAGCAGCTAAAACTGGGTTTATGGCAAATCATTGAGCAACCATTGTTCGCTTGGAAAGATGGTTCATCATAACAGAGAGCCTATCTAGCGAGTATAGGAAAAAGGCAATATAGACATAGCAGATGGTATAGATATAAACAAGTTTAAAAGTCCAGCCAGCTGCCATCATTGCCATATGATGGCTTGTTTGTCTGAATCCAATCTCAAATTCATTAGACTAGAACTGTCCAGCCCTTTGTTTGGAAACAAAATAATTGAAAACGGAAAATGAAAGGAATGAAAATAAACAAATAGGAAATAATTTTTCACATCAGCAAGAGATGCCCTTGGGTCGCATCCCATGTTGAGGATATTGGAGTCTTTGTGTTTGTTAGAAGCTCTATATATAGAGTATTAGGGTTAATTATTTTGTATTTAAGCTTTAATCATTCTATAATATATTAGTGTTTGCTCTCCAACTCTCTCTACCCTATCTCTACTTCTTCCTCAAACCATAGATATTTATCAAAATGATGTCAAAAAGGTATCATCCGCTTTGACATTAGTGGGGTACCAATTGCTTTGGACAACCTTCCAACCCAGATGCACGTCAGACATACATGTCTGTGATAAATAAGTTTTTTTCTTGGAAGCACAAACTTACTTATTTTTTGTTTTTGGCATATTTCACTCTTTTCACTGCTGTATCATTTTTTTCCTTTTGTTCTCTGACATTTTTTCTCATGTTTTCCAGTCATTTTTCTAATTTGCATGAGTTCTTTTATAGAAGAATAATATTATATTGACAAAGAGAGGGGAAAAAAATGTAAAAATGATGGAGAAGAAACCCACCCCCTAAAGCAAACAAGAGAAATAAGAAACAGGAAGCTCTAAGTCAAGAACTTTCCAATCCATTTGATATCATTAATAGAAAAATCCCACAAGACAGATACTTTTTACCTTTCTGCATTGCCAAGAGATAGTGAAGCAGCACCTTGATTCTGCTATGCAGCATTTTGATGGCACTATGCGTACCAGTCAGGTGAGCAGCCACTGCAAAGACCAAATTATACAGTTACATAAAGAGAAAAAGCAAGCAAGGGTTACCCTTCTCACAACACAGCGTAAAGAATAGGCTTTGCTAAAATTAATATTTAGAAATTATGATATATGCTTGTAGTGAACCCAAAATAAGGGGTACAAGTGTAATTGTGTCATAGAAAATATATACAAATAGAGGCTTAGGATTAATTCTGTATGCAGTCCTTTATCTATGAATGAAGTTGTGTTTTCAAAGTTCTTCTGTCCACAATTTGGGGAACTGGTCGGTTCTCTCCAGACTTGTTGACTTTCAGTGGGCTCTTGCTTTGATATAGTGGACTCCAAATCTCTGTCCAGTATTTTGGAGATTTCAGGACTCAGTTCAGTCAGCACTGCTTAATAATTCTAGGCCAGCAATATCTCTGGAGCAAGATTTGGTGTTGTTCAGGTCTGGGCAGTTAGGATTTTTGCGTTTTTAAGTGTGTTTTGTGGTGTAATATTGCCTGGGTGTTAAATTAATCCCTTGGTGTGCTGATTATGATTGTTTTCAAATTATGCTGCAATTTGATTCTTTGCTAAGAATGCAGCTAAGAAAAGCAATGATTGGTGGCTGTTTTGGTGAAGATACAGATTGGGTGTTGAGCTTTGCTGCTATATTTTGCTGCCACACCAGTTCTGATTCAATTGAATAGCATTCTAGGTACTGTATTTTGGTTTCGTTCTTCTAAGAGCAGCAGTGCTGCTGGTTTCTGGCTAACATGTAATGTTTTTGGTGAAGAATGAAGATTTAACATTATTGCAGTTTTTAGCTTGACATCTGTGGTTATTAGAATATGTACATATTAAGAAGTTATTCTAAAAGATATTAAGATTAATTATTTCCTTTCTAACTTAATTAAGATTAGAATTAATATCTCAAATTTGATTGTAATATCTTTGATTCATTATATCTTTTGTATATAAATAGATATCATGGCTGTAGCAATTGCTCAAGCCATTCCAACATATTCAAGTTGGTATCAGAACCCTCACGTAGAGGGATTCAACTTCTGCTGCCATCTTTTTCTATCAAGCTTCCACAATTATTTTTCAGCAAACCTAAACAATTCTGCATCAACTTCCTTTTGATTCTCCAACCAAACAAAACCAAATTACCCTCTGTTTCTTCAACAAAAGAGAACCAAAATTGCCCTTTATTTAAAATAGACCCAATACTCAGATTCTTCAACAAAACAGGACAAAAATTGCCCTTATTTAAAACAGACCCAGTACCCAGACTTCAGATGCACAAAACTACAGAGTCACTGTGACTGTTTGGCACAATTCTTGGACCATCACAAGACTTCTTGAGAAACCAACTGCACAGACCTGTTCGCCACCCGTGCATGCCATACATGCCACTTTATCAGATGCACAAATATCACATGCCACCTCTACACCTGCGTGTGAGCTACACATGCCGCTGCACCTTGGTGGCCTCTTCTCATTGACTTGGCTTGTAGTTTCAGTTCATCTATTTGAGCAACAAAACTTTTACTTTTCAAACAGCCAAATCAATTGCTATTTTTATTTAAAAAAATGTCTGAACCATCAATCATGAGTTCCTCATCTGATATTATTTCTTCCTTTTTGTTTAGTAATTATACAGCATGTCAACCTCATTCAACGTTAGCATCCTTTGGCCCTTAAGTACTTGATTCAAGAGCTTTTAATCACATAATAGATAACCGATTCTTATTAACCCAATTTAATTGTACCAATAAATTCCTTCCTACAATTACCTTAACTAATGGATCTAAAACTATTGCCCAAGATATTGGCCAAGT
The DNA here is from genome assembly GCA_020226215.1 of Sindora glabra. Lineage (NCBI taxonomy): Eukaryota > Viridiplantae > Streptophyta > Magnoliopsida > Fabales > Fabaceae > Sindora > Sindora glabra. The sequence goes on from CM035235.1 coordinate 4,618,019, forward strand.
AAAACATCTTCCTTCTCTACCACTACAATCAGTTCATATACCTGGTTGCCTTCTCAATTTAATTTCAACTAATCAACTTATATGTACTCTTAATTGTTTTATGACTTTCATCACTAATTCTTTGTTATATAGGATCAGAGTACAAGAATGATAATTGGTTCTAAGTATGAGTGACAAGCACTTTGCTACATCAAACTAACTTTTCTAGTAATTTGTGCAGCTACTGAATCTCTTGAGTTACCTCACTATCGTTTAGGACATCCAAGTATTGGAAAACTTCACAAAATGATTCCTACTCTTTCAACTCTAGAGTCTTTAAAGTGCAAGTCTTGTCAACTAGATAAGCATGTATACAATTCATTTCTTAGAAGAACTCAAAATAGAGCCGAATCTTTATTTTCTATTGTTTATTCTGATATCTAGGGTCCAAGTTGTGCTATTTCAATTTTAGTAGTGCTATTTCATTCTAATATCTAGGGTCCAAGTTGTGCTATTTCAACTCAATAACCATATATGCAATTCATTTCCTAGTAGAACTCAAAATAGAGTCGAATCTTTATTTTCTATTGTTCATTATGATATCTAGGGTCCAAGTTGTGCTATTTCAACTTTAGGTTTTTAGTATTTCATTACATTTATTAATTATTACTCTTAATATACTTGATTATATTTAACGAAAGATTGTTCCAAGTTGTTATCAATTGTTAGATCTTTTTTATTCTAAATTTAAAAATTTGCATACTTCAGAGTGACAATGTCCGAGAATATTTTTTTTGCATCTTTCTCTTTTTTTATGTCCTGTGAAGGCATTCTTCATATCCACATACCCACACACACCTCAATAAAATGGCATAGCTAAAAGAAAGAAATCAACATTTAATTGAAACTGCATGAACTCTTTTATTACATACAAATGTTTTCCTTCATTTTTGGGCAAATACTATACATGTTGCATGTTATTTAATCAATCACATGCCTTTTATTTTAAACAATCAAATTCCTTATTCTCTAATTTTTCCAAAAGAACCCATGTATAAATTTCCTCTTTGTATGTTTGGATGTACCTGTTTTACTCATGATCTCTCTTCAAGAAGAGACAAATTATCTCTTAAATTCATAAAATGTTTTTTTAGGATATTCAAAATTACAAAAAGTGTATAATTGTTATTCACTAACTTTAAGTAAATTTTTTACTTTTCTTGATATCACATTCAAAGTCTTCTCCATTTTTCTCTTCTTCTATACAATCCACCCCGGTAACTAAGATTTTACCCGTTTCTTTTTATAATCCTGCACTTGGATCTTCTCTATCTCCACAAGACAAGCCTTTTGTTACTTATCAATGACAACCTCCCCCAACTCAAGTTGTTGAAAATCTAACACCAACCCAAATTACTAAAAAAGATCTTATAAACTCATCTTCTGTTCCAATCTTATCTTTAGAATCTGATACATCAAAAAATTATAAGAACTTTCCTATTACACTTCGAAAAGGTAATCGTTCTATTCGAAATCTATATCCTATTTATAATTTTTTGAGTTACCATCATTTATCTACATCCCACCATGCTTTTGTTTAGTCTTGTCCTTTCTTTCCTTTCCTAAAACTGTGCAAGAAGCTCTCTCTCACCTAGGATGGAATCAAATAATATTGGATAAGATGATTGTATTACATACCAATAGTATATGAGATTTAGTGCCTTTACCTACTAACAAATCTTTAATTGGTTTTTGTGGGGTATTTGCCATTGAAGTTGACCTTGATGGAAAAATTAAACAGTTAAAAGCTCAAATTGGTGACAAAGGGCTATACTCAAATTTTTTATTCGGATTATGATGACATATTCTCACTAATTACAAAAATTGCTTTAGTTCACCTTTTTCTCTCTCTAGCTGTCTTTCGTCATTAGCCTTAACATCAATTAAACATTAAAAATGCATTCTTGCATGGTAATCTTCAGGAAGAAATTTACATGGGGCAACTAATAGGATTTGTTGCTCAAGGGGTGACTCGTTTAGTATGTAAATTATGAAAATCTCTTTATGACCTTAAATAATCTTCATGGTCTTGGTTTGGAAAGTTTAGTAAAGTTATTCAAGATTTTGACATACAACAAAGTGAAGCCAATCACTTTGTCTTTTTATCATTCTTCTATTTCTGATCAACTATACTTAATTGTTTATGTTGATGATATAATAATTATAAGAGATGATCATAAGAATATTGACTAGCTTAAACAATGTGTCTCATCACTTTCAAACTAAGGATCTTGGGAAACTTTGATATTTTTTGGGCATTGAAGTAGCAAAATCTCAATCTGGTATCCTATATGTTAGAGGAAATATGCTTTTGATATACTATATGAAACAGGTATAATAGAGTGTTGCAAACTAGTTAACACACTGATGAATCCAAATGTAAAACTTCTGCCAAATCAAAGGGGGCCTTTTGCAAATCCAAAAAAAAAAATATTTAAGACTTACTAAAAAGTTGAATTATTTCATAATCACTCGACCTGATATTTCATTTGCTATAAGTGTAATGAATCAATTCCTCAACTCATCTTGTGAAGTTCATCAAGATGCTATGATGTAAATTCTTAAATACATTAAAGGAAGCCCAATAAAAGAGTTATTATATGAAGACCAAAGCCACCCCAAAATTATTGGATATTCTAATGCAGATTGCACTGGGTCACCAAATAATCAACAATCCATTTCAAGGTATCATTTATTCTTTGGAGAAAATATAATTTCATGGAAGAATAATAAGCAAAATATGGTGGCTAGATCTAATGCAAAGGCAAAATATCGAGCTATGTCATTAGCCATGTGTGAGCTCATGTCGTTAAAATAATTATTACAAGAACTCAAACTATATGAATCTAATCTTAGTCCTATGGAACTTATTTGTGACAATCAAGCCACATTGCACATGACCTCAAATTCAGTCTTTCATAATGAACTTGATAGCCACTTCATCTGAGAAAAGATAATTTCAAAAGAAATTCTCACTGTTTTTATGAATTCTAATGATTAATTAGCTAATATTTTTATTAAATCTCTCCGAAGACCAAGAGTTGATTATATATGTAACAAGTTAGGTGCCTATGATATATATGCTCCAGCTTGAAAGAGAGTGTTAAAATATGTACATATTTGGAAGTTATTCTAAAAAAATTTAGATTAATTATTTCCTTTCTAACTTAATTATGATTGGAATTAGTATTTCACATCTTTGATTGATTAGATCTTTTGTATATAAATAGATATCATAGCTATAGCAATTGCTAAAGCCATTCCAACATATTCAAGTGAGCTTATTACATTCTAGTTCATAGATTGAGGGAGCTTCTCTTGGATGTTTGTTGCACGAGTAAAGGATGTGATGTGGCAACTTTACTGTGATCCTATTTTTGGTGTCTCAAATTGTCTGGCAGTTCTTGTAATTTTTCTGGTGAAGATTCAACACTATTGTATGATTTTAGCTTCATTCTGCCATTCCACAAGTTAAAGTTTTATTTGACATTAGAAAGTCTGACATTTTGTAGTTGAGCTTATTAAGTTCAAGTTCATAGATTGATGGAGCTTTTCTTGGATGTTTACTACACCAGTAAAAGATGTGACCGGGTGAATTTACTGTGATCCTATTTTTGGTGTCTCAAATTGTCTGGCAGTTCATTCTGAGTCATATGTGACAAATGTCATTCTGGTGTTTGATTGAAATTGTTGGTTAACGTGTTGTTGACTACAATGAGCACAACATAGCAGTGCTTGGTAGATACTAAGGGTGTGGATACAATCACCGGTGTCCTGGCTTTGTGTAATTCCAATGTGTGTCAGTAAAAGTTTTATGTTGTAGCCCCAAGCCATGGTGATGACAGCAAATTTTAGTTGTGTCACATAATTCCAACCAAGTGTGGCAACTAGGACAAGCTAGGAGAGGGAGCAGCTCAGGAAGTTGGCTAAAGACATCTGGGAGCTTTGCCACTCGAATCAATGAAGGAGAACTAGGAGAAGGTTGAGAGAGGAACCCAAAGGGGAGTTGTGCCAATCAATATGTCATTTTGGGTTGTGAAGTTTGAAGCTCATTGCCAGGTGCTCAAATGTTGTTGATCATTGCAGTTGTTCATGAAGTGGACTCCCTTAAGTTGTTTTCTTAACCAATGTGCTTGATTAGTTTCCATGTGTTATAGTTTTGTAAGTTTGGTTTATGTAACAAGATGAATCTTACAAAAGTTTCAGCTTGACAGGGAGTGTTAAGAATGTTATTAAGAAATGAAGGAAGTATTAGATTATGGTATAAATTGTCATTGTGCGTCATAATACCTTTACACAAAAACAGGCTAAGCATTAAGCTTTTTTGTTTTTTATAGAAGGTTAAGGGTTAAGCATTATGAATGCAAGTCCTCTATCATTGAATAGAATTGTGTTTTCTCCCTAACCTTGCCTCTCTCCAACCTTTCCCCCACTGCCAAGCTAATTTCTTAATTGGCATAAAGCCATAATGGAAAATTAGTATAAGACAACACTCACATTGTGTGGCAGCCGAACCACCATCAGATGGCTTAAGATGTGCAACATGATCAACTGAGATTCGTTCTGCTTCAACAGTCTTAGGTACAGACACGCAAAAGGGGCAAAAAAAAAAAAGCTTGGTCAATTATTATAATGACTATTAACTAGTAGACAAGGGCTGGGAGATAGCATAGGGAAGACAAAAGACTAACCTCAATATTGTAGTTTGAGCGAACAAAGATTAGTTGCGGCATCCCATCTATTACATGCAGTTCTGCATTTGCATAGGGGACATACAAGAACAGAAATTATTGGCTCAGTAAAACAAGCATTTGAATGTATAAATAAAACATGATCAGCATGTAGATACTAAAAGTAATGAACTATGTAATTCTATTTCAAAACATTTCTAGTCCTACTGTAGTATTATAAAGGGAGTACTGCTTCCAATATTATTTAGACAAGTAACATTTTAAGAATCATAGCTGAGTTGGATACATAAATTCAAGAAATGCTTTTTGAAATGTAAAAAAACTAAGAATACAATAGACCATATTATCCACTTTCACCAGGCTGCGATAGGACTAGAAACTTTTCCTGTTTTGGATAAATTAGAGAACTGAAGGATTTAGAATGTAGAGATAAATGTGGGAACTTAGTCTAGTCTACTCAGAAGAATGTCTCGATACCGATCACTAATGACAAATCTGTTGCATATATAAGACCCACTATCAACAATATTAGCTGAAACACAGATTTTGACCGGACCAAGAGAAAATATCAGGGACCAAGCTAGGAGCTAATAATCATATGGAGATATTCTACCAATTTGGCGCCTCAAATCATATCTTATCAAATATAGGAAAAACTTAAGGACAACGGATTTCTAAAAGACAATAGGTATTTGAGTTCATTTTAAGGAGCCATTGAAATGGAAAAGATGATTAAATATTTAGTTTTATGATTTCTTCCTTTATTACAAAATAACAATGTTATGATTAAAGTATATATTACAATATAGAAAAGGGTAGAGCATTACAGAGATAATATATACTCCTAAAGAAATCCAAAAATAAACTAGAGAAGAAAAAATGGAGAAGTTGGGAAAAAAATGATTTTGTACTTTGCAAAACATGTATTGGGGAGGTTCCTTCTGTTGTTATCATACTAGACTGTATTGCTTATCTTCTGCTGCAGTGTCAACCCATAAATAGATATTGTTCTTTGCAAAACTCCACCTCTTAGGAATCTTCAATGTTTTTTATTTTTATTTTAGGTAATATTAATGAATCCCTCCACATTGAAGCTCTCCACTCATCCTTCGGGGAATGAACAATGTGGTCTTTAGACACAATTGTTCTCCTATAGATCTTTATTTCCACTTTCTCAGGCCCCCTTCAAATAGGAATAATTTCCCTCTTGCTAATCCTCCTCTTTGGAAATCAAAATCACCCACAAAGGTGAAAGCATTTATTTGGACTGTTTTGATTGCTAGTATAAATATTAATGATAAGTTGCAGGCTCTCTCCTCCATTGTGTGGATCATGTGCCTCAGCCCTTGACAATTCAGAGATTGCTAATCTTCTTTTAATTCTAATTCTTCTGTCACCAGATGTTAGATATTTATGGAACAAGATTTATGGAATTTTACTGAATGTCGGATCTGCCTGCACAATTTGAAGAGTCTCTTAATTAATCATTTTGAGACGTGTTGGAGGTGAAAGGTACATAGGGCCATTTGGGAATGTGATGAGTGCTATTGTATGTTTGGAGTATCTCATGGAAAAGAAATGCAAGAATTTTTTGAGATAAGACTCTCAAACAACACCTGTTATGGGAAAAGTGAAGCTTTGGGATCTTTGTGGTGTTCAGACAATGGCTCCTCTAGAGGAGTCTCGATGAGGGATATACAAAGAGACCAACGTGCCTAGCCTCCTTGATGGCATTCTTGTTTTACTCTTACATTCTTATCTTTGCCTTTTATTCCCTTTTTAAGAGGATATTTTATCCTTTAGCTTTGTATTTTTTTTCCTTCCATTCTAATTCTAATAAAAATTCTTTTTTCACTGGAAAAAATACACTGAACCCAGAGAGTTTGCATTGTATTATAAAATTTAGAAGTCAGACCACAAATAACTAAAGAGATGAGGGAGAAGGGGGTAAGATAATAAAACCATTGTTGTTTGAAACCACCAGTTAAGAACCACAAAACAGAAACGAATTATAGAGTAACTAGGTTCAAGGGACCATAAGTGACTGACTCCATGATTTAAGGGAAAAGTTATAAAGCTTCCATACCACTTTCATAAATAGTGACCGGGAGATCCTTTTGAGCATGATTGATTGAAGGGTTGAGAAGAACATACACTGGACTTTCATTGATATCCATCAACTGGTAAGCAGAAGCATCAGATACAATCACAAATTAAAATAACCTGAATGCACTTAGTCCCTATATGAACACAGGAAGATAATTTCAAATGAGGGGAAAAAAAAAAAGCATAGCAATATAAATCTGACTTGCAAAATTTCATTAAACTAAAAAGTTAAATGAAAAGCATGCTCAGTAGAGGAGATTTACAATGCATACTGGCAAACATGTTACTATATTAAACTAAAAACCTACAGTTGCATCATAGCACATGTCAACATGACAACGAGGTAGTATCAAAGACAGCAAGGGGATCAGAGTCAAATCTCCAAGTTTTATTCAATAAGAATAGCTGTTAAGATTTTCAGTTCTATCCAGCACGATCATACTGAAAACAAGGCACCAAGGGGCCATGACAAGAAATTAAAATGCCGACAATCCCATTCACTATAAATGAGCAACAGAAATTGACAATGCCAAATTCCTTTGTGCTTGAGTTAGCTGTTGTAACCTCCAAGAATTTAACTCAACATGCTGCACCCACTCCATGGAAAATAGAAAATTTTGATAGGATTCCCAGCAAGACAGATGGTCTGTGATGGAAAAGCCATAGTCAAACTAGTCTTTTAGGATAATGTTTTTAACATCAACATAACTGATTTTTCTTCAGCTTCCAACAAAAATTCTCATACATGTTCTAATGCCCTGGATACTGATACAGCAAATGTATGAAAGTATCCATGGAGCCAAGCTCCCAATCAGGCAGAGGACCTACATTTAAAAACCTTCCCTATTAAGCAGCTGACCAAAATCTTGAGAGGTGCATTAGCGTGCATAATATCTAAATTTATGTCACTTCATCACCTACTCTATTCTTTGTTCTTTTAGCATGATCAACCACAACAATCTCTTTGTTCATTCAAGAAATCTCTCTGTTCATTCAAGAGAAGTAAAGAGAGAAACTCAGTCAGAGGCTTCCAAATTCCGCATCATTAAACTTCCCAAGATAATGAAATGTCTAAGAAACTGCAGCAGCTTTCCAAGAGAAATATCATTTTATAGAAGGATTATGTATTATGTAAGTTGACTAATACCTAAACCCCGCAAAAAAAAAGTATTTAAAAATGGGAAAACCCCAACCACAAATTTTTCCAGAAAGAATAGGGCGTAATATCATTCATATTAGTCTTCGGGAATATCATGCAGTGGTTAATCATAATCCGATGCATAAATATTGAAATGATCATGTCTTCAAATAGGGTGTTTTCAATATAGAAGGAGTCTTTTCATGTCACAAATTTGTAAACGCAGATGAATGCAGTGAATTGCTTGCACATTGATGAATGTTCTAGCATTGTATGTAAGTAAATATGTATACATGACAGCAAACTCTAACAAAGCCACAAACAACAAATATAGTTATGATAATATTTAAGCCATAGAACCAGGTTAAGCTTAAGACTCACAGCCTTGTGAATATGCATATCAGATTCCTGCGCATCACTTCCGGTTGAATACCATCCCAGTATGTAGAAGTGGGGAAAAACCTTCTTGTCTGGAAAAGAAATAAAATTAAAAAAAAAATAGAAATTACAAGTAGACATAAAAGGACCGAATAAAGAGATTAAAAAGAATGAATTGAACTCAACAGAGTTCTTGTTTTTTCTCGAGAAAGGCACGATCGAGGGATTGGGTAGAAGGATCGTAAAGAAGCTCGAAGCTATTAAAAATCTCAACAATGCGTCCCCTCTGCACCCCTATCACACATCCATAAACCCTCGGCGGTTGGGAACCCACTCCTCCGTCTACAGCGGCGGCCGCGCCGCTCTTGGGTGGGTTACTCTGCGACTTGACTCGTGTATAATGGTCCGATATGTTCACTATCACCAAGGGATGCAGCTTGAATGTCAAACCGCTGCTCGACGATGACGCCATTGTAAATCTCTCAAATCCCTCACTCTAGTCACTTGGAGCTCAAAATCTGACTATAGAGCTTCTAGTTTCAGATTCTCTTTGCCCTTCACACAGAAGGATCAATATTCGGTTTTCCCTCGCACCGCTGTAGAATTCCGGGACGCAAAATTGCAGACTGAGATTGTCTCGGGGGTTTTGAAACCAGCGCAATTAAGGACGAGAAGCGATTTTTTATTGTCATGTATTCGATAAGTTCTAAAATCTAAAAATATCATATTTTATCCATCTAGTTTAATGTTTAATTTTGAATGAAAGTTAATTAAAGAAGAAATTCTATTGCAATTGATTTTTACTTGATTTGCTTTTATTGAGTTTGAAATTTACCTTATTTTTTCCACTGCTTCATATGGCTGAAAATAGGTAAAATTTACCATTTAACCTACTTTCGATTTAATTAAACCTATCATTTTTATCTTTAATAATTAATATATGTATATATAACAATGCCATATATAATTAATATAATTTTAATATATATAATTATAAATATGAATTTAATTTAATTATTAGTTTAATTTAGGCCTAAAGGCCTTTGCCTGTTAGCAAATATGAAAATTTATTTATGTAAATATACTTTTAAATAAACTAATTAATTGAGCCAAACTTTTTAAATAAGTCAAATCAAATTCAAATTTTAGTCTTGTATAAATTAGTAAATAAAATTTGAGCTAATAATTTATTAAATAGATCTGCCTTATTTAAAATAAAGTTTAACTAGATGTAACTTATTTCCACCTTTAGCTATAGATGCTAGATTTTTATTATAAACTTATTAATTCAATAGTGAAAAAAGATGTAAAAAATTTCGCTCAATATTAAAGTGATTATATAGTTTGAATTCAATAGTAATCTAATTTAATAATAAAATGATGCAATAAAGGATGATTCTCAATGTAGATCAACTCACTAATTATTACAATATAAATAAAGGTCATTATTGATTCTAAATACTTTCTATCGGTGTCAAAAAGTCTTCTCAAATACTCATCTAAAGTTGATAAGAATAACAAACCCTTATGGGTGTTAATGATCAAAATCAATTGTGAGTAACTCGTAACAATATCAGATTTAGATTTTACATTTGTTACAAATGGATTTATCAAGTAATTACTATTTATTTTTATGTACACAAAATATTATCTTTTCATATGATTTAATTGAGGTTATTGTTTTAAGAAAATTTTAATTTTAACAATTAGTATCAAAGTCAATAAATCATGAAAATTAAATATATTATTACATAGATTTGAGAATCAAATTTTATCTTTTGAATAATATTATATATTTTGTGATGAATGTTTTCTGAATAGAATTTTTGCTATGAATCTAAAAATTATTTCATAGTACTCATACTATTTATTTTATATATTTATATGTGTTATTTTTGTTCATTATGTCTAATACACACATTGTATAGATGAAAATTTTTAAACACGATTCATCCATGCATTTTATATATTTTTTGGATGAATTTTATGTATATCAAAAATTTTGTATATTATAATTTTTTCTTGAATATTAATATATTCTATAAGCATGAATTTTATTAGTAATTTGATAAATGTACATATGCAATTTTCAAAAAAAAACTCAAGTATGAAAAAATTTCTAGAAAAACCTATACAATTACAAACAATTATTGTATTTTCTGAACCATGATACTACTTTATGTTGTTTTCAAGAACAAGTCTTTCAAACAAACTTTAGTTTGGAAAATAGATCGGTGATATTGAATCACCTTATGAATTTTTGGTTTTCCTATTTGTTTTTCAAAATGTCCAATCTTATTTGTCTAATTTGTTTCTTTACTCAAAATAAAGGAAGGAATATTTGAAAATATTTCATAAGATTTTCAAAAAAATTTCGACAATTTCTTCAAAATTGAAATTTTCTTGTCATTTTTCCTTTATGGTAATTTCCATTCTCCTTTTTTTTACAAATTCCAATTCAAGAAAATGTGTTTATCAGCATTTGTGAGCATTAAAATGCAAAGATTTAACAGTAAATATATAATAAAACTCCATTTTTTGAAAATTTTCCTTATCATATCAAACCAAATTAAACAAGACTTTTTTTGGAAATTTTTTGCTTTCAATGCATTAAAATAGTACTATGTATTGAAAAATGTAAAAAATGAGTAAATATACAATTAAGTTGCCTAACCTAGGTTGCAAACTCGATTAGTGAAATAAATGATGAACAATGCCCATTAGACGACGCCCATAAGTGGTGCAGGCATGTGCATGCCACACACTACCAAACGACACCATGTTAACATCGTCCGATAGATATGATTACATTTCTAGGCTCCATTCTCGAAGCTGAATTTTTTAGGCATTTTTCTAATTTTTTTAAATTAAAAATATTTTAATTACTTTTTCTCATTTAATTTGAATAGTCAATTAATTTTATTTTGAATTAAAATTTTTATTGTAACATTTTCATATGTTGAGCTTTCACATATATTTTTATAGAATTTTCAAATACTATTTGGTTCATTAATTATTTTTTTATGTGCATGTATGTATAAGAAAATAATTTTAAAAAATTATTTAAACTTATGTTACACCATAAAATTTTTTGTAATTGTAAACCTACTTATCGTGGGCTCAATTTTATAAAATTTTGTTCATTTTAAGAAAATGGTAGTTAAATTAAGAAAAGTATCATATTAATAATATTTTAATACTCTGTTAGTATAATATCATTTATATGATTTGTTTGTGATAATATAAGTATAAAAATAAGTATTGTATTTCAAAAATTTTAATTTGATTACCCTAATGGTATTAAAATTTTAGAAATATGATATTTAGTCTTTATATTATATTATAGGTCCTTAATTTTCATCAGTATTAAGCCTTATAATATAATACTGAGTTCAATTGCACAATATATTGAAGAAAATTTCTCACATGATTAAGGTTAAACATGCATTAATATTTTAAGTTTTATTTTTCTCAACTTCTTTATATATGTGACTAAATGTTATTATGATATTTAATGGGATGAATCATGAGGACTAAGTTGAATTGTTAAAGCTATATCTCATGATCTCTAACTTTGATCTGGCAAGTAGAGCAATAAAACCTCAGATCAATGCTAGTAGAGAAATAAAACCTCAGATCAATGCTAAGTTTATGGCTAATTAAAGAAATTATCACAAAAAGTGAACCCACTCTAACAAAATGTATTTGATGGTAATAAAATATATAATGGATAAGACAATAAGACAAAGCTTTTTTGAAACAACAAATGCAAAAGAATCCTAGATTTTGCAACTAAAAAAATATAAGAAGTTCAATAAGGCTAAGAAGAGACAATATCTTTCATTGCTTGAAAAATCAATGTATAATGGTATTAGTAGAGTGAGAAAGCACATTCTAAGATTGGTTAACTATTACAACAAGCTAAAAATCATATAAGTTGATATAGGAGAAAATTATTTAACTTATACATGCTGAAGTCTCTACCATCTTAATTTGATATTCTAAAAATGTCTTACAACACTTAGAAATTAGAATGAACCATCAATGAGCACATTTCAATTGTTACACAAGCTAAAGAAGATATGAAGAAAAGTAAGGCTTAAGTAGTTAATTATACCTCGCATGGTACAAATTTAGATCATAATGGAAGATCTAATAAAAAAGATAACAAAAATCGTTATAACCATAGAAAGAAGAAGGGTAAGAAAAGTGAATCTAGTGGACAAAAATGCTATAAACTTAATAAGGCTCAATTCACATGTAGTTGCAAGTTCTACAAGGAGTATAGACATAAGAAAGTGGACTGTTTTAAATATAAGAAATGGATTCAAAAGGGAAAAAAAAGGTACCTATCTAGCTCTAGTTTGTTTTAAATTAAACATTATTGATATATCATTAAACTTTTAGTAGTTAAATATTTATACGACTATGTAATAACCAAAGGCAATATTTAAAATTTCATAAATTTCAATGCCTTGAAGTATTTGTTTTAAATGAAAAAAATACAGGAATTTTATTCATTTAGTTAATATTTAGCTTTAAATTTCTTTTTCTTTAAAAAAAAGTTCTAAAGTATCAATATGATATTAATGATAATATTTAAATTACATTTAATTAGTCAATGTTGGTTTAAGGTTTGTTTAAATATTTCCTATAAGGATTTTCTTATAAGTTGAAAATAGTTTTAATAATTGTAAGTGCAAAGATTTATAAAATCAAATACTTATACTTGATAAATTATTTTTGAAAGTTATGAAAACTTAAAATATTTATTCTTTCAAGACTTTCAAATATATTAAGCTATTACAAAAATATTGGGAAAAGATAAGGAATAAGTGAGTTGGGATTTTAAATAAAGAATTTTTATGAAAATAATTTTTTAAAATAGGTAGATGGCTAAAACTAACTTTAGTTAAAATGGAAGGTTAAGATCTCATGAACGAGAGAAGCTTGAATAGCATGAAAAGCATCAAATAGGATCCTAAAGCTCTTTTATTTTTTTCCTCTCTGTCTCCTCTTTATCCAGCTTTTTCTTTCTTTATTTTTTCTTCTTTTCTTCCTCCTCTATTCTCTCTCTCTTTTTCTCCTATGGTTTGGCTCCCTCTCTTCAGCATGCTTTGGCTTTTGCTATTTTCGATGTCGGTGACACTAGTATCACCGCATAACTTGGACATTATTCCGCCTAGTTTCACACAAAGAAGCATCAAATTGGAGGACTAACTTACAACCACTCCTCTTACCAACACCTACTAGCCTTGCCATTGTCGCCTATTGTCTTCAACTAACTACTGTCATGGATGGTGTAAGAAGGTGCCAAAAAATAGGATTGGAGCTATGTTACTCCGTGCATAACAAAGTAACTTGAGATTCTTTTTCACTGGTGATAGAGCTTGATTCTAGCCCAATGAGTTACTAGTAACCTCTTTAAACTATGGTAAAGTCATATTTGCAATGAACTTTCTTTGATTTTTGTTAGTTTAGATTATCTAAAGAAAAATCTATTGATGTGATTTTAAGATATATGATGATGCACGAGGAAAAAATAATTTTTATGTTATAAAATTTTATGATAATATGATTAGAGTGTATAAAGAATATTATATTCTAGAACTATGGATGATTCATGCATGATTCAAGAAATCTCTAAAGGTATGAAATATGGTTTGATGATTTATCAAAATAGAGTTAAGAATATAAAAAAGTATGTATATGGATTTATAAAATAATTTGATTAAAGTAATATTGGAGTATAAAGTTTTAATACTTTTATCGATTTTTTAGTTTAATTTAGAAAAACCTTCATCTATGAAGAATATCTGGATTCTTTGTAATAATTTTATGAACATAAGAAGTAATGATATAGAATAATAGAGTGAAGTGAATAGATTTTTTTTATATTTAACATTAAATTCTAATATTTTATCTATATAATTTTGATTTGAGAATCTTCATGCTATGATATATTTTCAATTTCTTATGATTAACTTAAGAAAGAAAGGTAATAGATTCATAATATAAAAGATTAAAATATTTTAATTAAAACCTAAAATAATAAATTAGTAGGAAAATGAGTGATGCCAATATAATTATAATTTATTGTATTAAATTTTCGAATAGAATCTTTTCATAAATTCAAGTTTTAATATTTTACTCATAAGGTCATAATTCAAAGAAAAATTACATTATGGTGAATCTCTAATTTATGTACCAATCTTAGGAGATGATTAAAGGATGACTTAGAATATTAAAATATGAATATATATAGTGATTAGAACTTAAAGTAGTAAGCTTGGAAAGAAAATAAATGATATTAATATATATGGTTATAATTTATTATTGTAAATTATGAAGTAGGAAGATTGGAAAGGTGAAAGCAAAACATTCAAGAATCCTTAGAGTAAATAAGCATCCCTATGTGAATATATATCCTACTCTAAATTAATGTTTTAATACTATTTTGTTTAAATGTCACACCTTATAATATTTCTTATAAATGATGTGAATCATATATTTATTCACCTATGAATTCTTAAGAATATACTTATGAATCATGATATATTATTAAATCATCCTTATAGCGATATGTGAATGATATGGAAATGATGTTTATGATAAAATAGTGATTACCAAATTAAGTGGATGTTGATGGATCGTGCTTAGATAGCAGAGTGATGCTAGTACTGATAATAAATTGATAATGATTAAGTTTTCCCTATTACTTATATGCTAAAAATTGTAATACGAATGGTATTGAGGTGTGAATGATGTTGTGGCCATATAAGAAAGCATAATAGTATTGTTATATATATATATTATATGCTTTGATACTACCCCATTATGATGACACAACTACTTATGATGAAATTTTATTGAAATTGTAATATATAGAGCTTGAACTCTTGTGTGTATATTACATTATGAATTATGCTATGAGTGGCATTGAAATTGTGAAATATGATGGGAGTGATGATGTGAAAAACAAATAGGAAATTCTTGATAAAAAGATGGTAAGGTTTAAGGCTAGCTTACGAGGAATAAAGATGAAAAAATGAGTAGGGTATAAAGTTAGCTTGGTGATAAAATGTGGATGTATTAGTATTTATGATAAATTATTATGCATTTATGATGTAATATTAAAATTTGCTTATGATGGAATATTATTATTGATGTGATTATAAAGACTTGATAATGATTAAGCCTTATTAGTTATTTAAAAGTTTAATAACTACTTGAAATAGGTTATGTGTAATATAGTAATAATATTGTATAAAATATAATGGCTGATACTATTACGTTAATGATTTGAAATAGAAAAATTAAGTTGTGTGCAAGTAAATAAGTTAACCCAATAATTGGTATTCCGCATTTTAAAATCTCTAAAATTTAGTTTGCAATTGTTTCTATTGTAACATTTAATCAGTAGATGGATGCTTTATGTAATAAAATTTGAGTATGGTTATGATAGATATATGATCACTAAGTTTTTGTAACCTATTCCATTTTATTTTCAATGTTCTCAAGTGAAAAGAGTGCATTCAATCTTTGTTGCATTTATGAAAAATCAAAGACTACTTTGTTATGAGATTTTGATAGTTGGCTTAGAATCAAAATTAAAGATGAAGTTATTTATGACTGTATAAATATTAGGGGTGTTGATGGTTTGTAAGCCTTATGTGTGTTTTAATGTCACTATCGTAATTATAAAAATTATAGGTTTTCATGATTTATGGCATGTGAACCTTGGAAAGGTGTAAAAATAAGGAAATTTTTTTCTATTTTTTTAAAATTTTAAAATGAATTTTGAATCTCTATAAGAATTAAGAGATTTTTAGTGGGTTAAATTGGTATAAATAATTACACGGCTAATGAAAACTAGATAACAATATCTATGCTAGTCATGATCAAGTTTAGTTAATAATAGACTATTCACATGACTAATTGTTTTCAAGTACTGACAAATTTGAGGAAGCTAAGTGAAATAAAGCTGATTGTAAGACTAAAAATAGAGATAAAGTTAAAGTAGAACACATAAGATCAATGAAGTTAATGTTGAGGATTGGATATAAGCTTTTTCTAAATAATATAATTTATGTAGAAGGAGGAATTTAGTCTTAATTGTTACTTTGGATTTGATTAGATATTCTTGTTATTTTAGAAATAAAAAAGTTGAATTATTTTATAAATCCCCAATTGTGGATACTAGTTCTATGTGTGATAATTTCTATAAAGTTGATTTAAATCTTAATTTTATGAACTTAATAAACTTTGTCATTGGCAAGAAAAGATGTTAAATTGATGAAAAATCCTTAATATTGTGGCATAGACATTTAGGACACATTTCTAAAGAAAGAATTTGGAAAGTTGTAAAGGTAAAAATACTTCATGATCTAGATTTCTCAGATTTTAAAACCTATATGGATTGCATTAAGGGAAAACTTATAGCTAAAGTTAGAAAAGGTAAGAAAAGCAGAAAGGAAAATATTCTAGAACCGATCCACATTAACATTAATGGACCTATAAAACCTAGTGTTATGGGGGCTACAAATACTTCATCATTGCCATCAATGATTACTCTAAGTTTGATTGAGTAGAGTTATTTAGTGAAAAATCAGAATCATTGGAACCTTTTAAGTTTTTTAAGGCAATAATTAAGATAAAATTAGGGAAACAAAAAAAATATGGTAATTCTAACAGAGGTGGTAAATATTATAATAAGTATGATGAAATAGGAAAAGACCTTAGTCCTTTTAAAGATACCTACAAAATTGTACCTAAAATGCTAAAGTAAAACGAGATTGCAAAAAGAAGAAATAAGACTCTTATAGACATAGTGAGATGCATGTTAACCTATATATCGCTGTCAAAATTCTTATAAGGTGATGTATTGAGAATAACAATATACATTCTAAATTAGGTTCCTAATAAGTCAATGCCTAAAAGTTCTTGCAAATTATTATATAGTAAGAAGTCTAGTTTTAGGTATTTTCAACTTTGTGGTTGCAAAGCTAAACTAAAGCCATACATTCCATCCACAAGGAATTTGATTTAAAGACTATTAGTAGATACTTCATTGGATACTAGAACAGTTTAAAGGGAAGCAAATTTTACTATCAATCTTATATGAGTATAATAATTGAGTCTAATTGAGCTATCTTCTTTGAGGATAAATTAGATAGTGAAAGTCAAGTACTGCCTATCATCAATTTCACTAAAGATAGAACAATTGTTCCATCAGCATGAATATTAAAAAAGTCATCCTTTATTATTCCGCTAGCTAATCTAATATAAGCAATGGCAAAAGATATCAAACTAGCTAATATAAATATAGAAATTCCATTGAAAAGATATTATAGAGTTCACAAATTAGCAATTCTTAACCATTATCTTATATATCTATAAAAGCATGAATATGACATTAATAATAATGCTAATCATATAACCTTTTTCTCAAGTCATATCCATTTCAAATCATTCTAATTGGATAAGTGTTATAAAGGATAAGTTAGTTTCAATAGATAAGAATAAAGTATGGGATTTAGTAAAACTTCTTGTGGGTTGTAAGGTAGTTAAATGCAAATGGGTTTTCAAAACTAAAAAAGATGGTCAAGATAAAGTTAAGAGGTACAAGGCTAGATTGATAGTTAAAAGCTATATCTAAAAGGAAGGTATAGACTATAAGGAAAATTTTCTACTTGTTTTAACTAAAGACTCATTTTGAGTTATTATGACTTTGGTGGCTCATTTTGATTTAAAGGTATATTAGATAAATGTAAAGATAACCTTCGTGGATAGGAATCTATCAAAGACTATTTATATGAATTAGCCTGATAGTTTTCAAAAAAAAGGAAAAGAGCATCTTGTGTGTTAACTTAAAAAGTTAATATATAGTTTAAAACAAGCTTTTAGATAGTGGTACCTTAAATTTAATAAGGTAATAACTTCTTTTAGGTTCACAAAGAATATAGTGGATCATTGTATTTATATGCTCATGACTGTAGGCAGTTTTGTCATTCTAGTATTATACGTCAATGACATTCTCCTTGCAAACAATAATGTAAACCTATTGATTGAGACAAAATAAATATTTTTTAAATATTTTAATATGAAAGATCTTTGAAATGCTTTTTATGTTTTATGGATAAAGATCTATCATGATAGATCCTAGGGCTCACTTGGTTTGTTTTAGCAAACATACTTTGAAAAAGTACTAAAAAGGTTCAACATACCAATATGCTATCAAGTTTCCACACCCAATTTAATTGTAAGTCTTGATCTCTCCTTAGAGCTCACCTAGGTTATAAATAAGCCACTTTACCCTAACCATTGAATTCTAAGCAACAACGTCTATAGTTTCTAGCTCAACTCTTTTAAAATGGAAACCTTCATAAAACCTCCCCAAACAATTAAAATTTTTAGCCACCTCATCATTAGAAGTTACATTATAAAGCAAATCAAAATTTTTGTTATTACTTAAGCTGCTTGAATACTTTATAATAAAGAAACAAAAATGAAAAAAAAAGTAAGAAACTCATTGGTTATTAAGAAAAATAAGTGGGGAACTACTATGAACAAAAATGAGTATTTATATGTAAGAGGTTATGCTCTTTTTCAAGAAGATAAAGACAATTTATTGATGAAGTATTAATGGAAATGGTTAGAAAAGCTGAATATTATTAAAATAACAAGCATTCTTAAGGTGTAAAAATAGAAAATGGAAATTTGTAAAAAATAACCAATAAAGTGCATTTTTTATTTATTATTACAAAAATGACAACAATAGTTTGCCTATATTAGAAAATAATTGCATCTTAGCCTTTATACTTATATTATACTAGGAAATAACTTCCTATCATTGAGCAAGCTCATTTTATTAGTCCTTCTTAACATGCAGGTCCCCAGCCAAATGGTAATACTCAACAGAATTTACAAGGATAGATGCACTTTTCATTACTTTCAAGATAATATCTCCATCAAAGAACTTAAGCAAAGTCAATGCATTCCCTTTGAACTCTACCAATTCCTTGACAAAACATAAAAGTGTTATTTTATCCTTCCAAGTTCTTAAGAATTAGACTAACTTAGTATAGCTGATAATATAATACCATGGCTTTCTATCTTTATAGGGGAGATGTATTGAAGTCTACATGATAATTCTTTTTAAATATGCTTAAATCCTTTTCTAAAACATAGAAAAAGCTATGAGCTTTTACTTGCCTTACATGTGGGATCCCAAAAATATGATGATGGCTCTAAAGAACTCTTTAAAAGGAAATGGAACCATTATATCTATTAGGGCCAATGAAGAATAACAAATACCCTTTTTTTGAAGTTTAGAAAATGGACTTAAAAAGATTGTAAGGGTCTTACCCAAGGATTAAGCCTTGACATCTAGGAGGCTAAAAGATGTAATAGTAGGTGAATTCATATCTTGAGCATGTTAAGCCATTAAAGCAACACTAAACACCCTTTCATTGAAGCATTTTCCTAGGAGGCAAATTTCCCTAAATTTTGATTAACTATAACTACAAACATATCCATAAAAGGGCTTTTTATCTGTGATAATTATTGCAGTTAGCTTAATGGTGTTAACTGCAGTGACTTGAGCTCTTACGGCTAATTAGTTAGAAGATATATCAATGGCTTAAGACTTAGCTACTGGGACTATAAGTTCTCCCTTAAATCCTTAAGATTTAAGAAAAAATTAATAAATTTGGAATTCTTTCTAAAAATTACAATGAAAAGTAGCATATATAAACCTAAAGGCATAAATATCTAAAGTTAAAAGCACCTTTCTAAAAGGATTCTAGGTTATTATCTGAAATAAAATCATAAAGTGATTTCTCTCTATTTAAGGATTCACTTTGAGTAACAAGTGAAATAATAACCTGATTAGTTATTGTCAAAGTAACAAGTTTCTTCATAACCTCTTAATCTTGAATAAAAATTATAACATAAGATTAATTTCTTAAAGGTAAAATAATAATGCACCAAGTACATACAAGAAATATATAAATACCTAGCAAAGCTCTTCCTTAAAAGCCTAACCCTTATCATCTAAATTGAATTGAAGGCTAAGATGTTTGTAGAAGACTCCTGAGATGTAAAATTCTATGTATTGGTGCTTAAAGGATTTTTCTTAATTATAAGATTGTGTATGTTAAAAACTTAGGTCTTTTCTTGAACTATAAGAACTATAGGATCAATATCGCCTTCCAAATCTTCCAAATCCTCCTAATCTTCACTAGAATTTGCCATAAGTCATAAGTGATTACTAGTTAACAAATAAGTAAGAAAGAAAAAAATATAAAATGAAAAGGAGCACCAACCCTAGACAAATTAACTACTAGAGCTCTTTTAGCAATATTAACTCCTTATGCAAAGTTAAACCATAAGGTAAAAAAAATGTTAAACAAAAATGTCAAAGAAAAGTTAATTTTGATGTCCTTGATGATATTATAAACAACCATTTTTATTGGGTTATCACCTTCCAAATCTTCCAAATCCTCCTGATCGTCACTAGAATTTGCCACAGGTCATAAGTGATTACTAATTAACAAATAAGTAAGAAAGAAAAAAATATAAAATGAAAAGGAGCACCAACCCTAGACAAATTAACTACTAGAGCTCTTTTAGCAATATTAACTCCTTATGCAAAGTTAAACCATAAGGTAAAAAAAGTCTTAAACAAAAATGTCAAAGAAAAGTTAATTTTGATGTCCTTGATGATATTATAAACAACCATTTTTATTGGGTTATTAGCCTATAAAATCTCAAGGTTTGAAGGAAAAACACTAAGTGTAAATTCCAAAACAACTTCATCCCTCTTTACAAAGTTAGGGGACTTTTACCGCCAAAAGCAAAAATAAGAAGAAATGAATTTCAAAGAAAGATAAAAGAAAAGAGTGAAAGAAAAAGCATAATTAGGAAACCTATGCTTACAAAAATATGCTCAATGGAAACCTATCCTTATCAATTATAGGCTCAAAATCCTAGGAGACTTGAATTCTAAAGGAAAACCTTATAGCATACTTCCTCGTACCTTCAAAAGTAAAGGTGAAATTGGTAGTGGAAGAAGCCTTTTATGCTAACCTAGCCTTCTTGGGAATAAGCCCTAACAATACTAAATACAAAGGGTCCATGTTCAAAATGCTCCCAAGAATGGTAGGAACATAAGCTTCAATGGTAAAAGCAACCATATTCTGATAATATTGTCTATAAACTATAGTTCAAGCCAATATAGAAATTCCTTATAGGTTATCACTAAAAACTTCATGATCACTAGAAATTTGGCTATCATTTTCTTCTTAAAACTTTCAAAAGTAATATAGTGTTGAGCTTGTTTTAAAGTTTCAACCGCCGTCATACCTCTACTAGGCTAGTCATACTTAAATTGACAAGCTACCCTATTCGATTGATATTACACCGAGGAAAATATCCCTTGATGTGAATAGAAGCTGTCCATTAAAAGAAATCCTAATAAAGTAGTAAGGTTCAAAATAAGTAACCATTTATTGTAGTTCCCTTTAAACCAAGTTAACCAAAACTATACACCTAACATATTAGTTTCGTAGCTAAAATTCCATTTTTCTCCATTATGAGAATGATAAAGGTTAATCTTAGCAAAATTCCTATAAAAGGCATAAGGCTAAAAACAAAATTCCTTTACATTATCAATTAACAAATCTATAGTAACCACTCTATTAGACTTACCCTAACATTACACTTAAAGAAGTTTCTTTTGATTAACCATAGTTCTTGGAGTAAAAGTATATCTTGGGAAGTGCTAATAGAAAAAAAGCTAAAGAAAGTTAGCATTAGTAGAGCAATTCACAACATATTACTTGTTATATAGCTTAATTTTTCCTTAAAATTAATCTAATTGAGGTAAAGCCATCCTTGAAAGGTAGGACCCAGGTTAGCCTTATACTTGAGGTTATATGAGTAGTTAGTAAAAATAGACTAGAGTTTAACAATAAAAAAGAAGGCTAACAAAAATTAAATGACTTAACCAATAAGTTATAAATATTGGAAAAAACAAATTATCATCATTATTATTGCCATCTGTATGAACTTTTGCAATAGAGCATCCTTTGTTATTTCCCCTAATTTTTCCTTCAAAAGCATTGTAAATATATTTTAACCATTTAACAAAAATGGATTTACCCCTAGAAAAAGAAGACCATTTCAACACTTTGATCATTCTTTGAATACTCCATAGCACCACATTTACCTAATTTCCTTCTTAAATGAAAGCCTAGTTTCATACTATCCCTCAAAATGCTAAAAGATGAAATATCAACCTTGCTAAATTAAGGCAACTTGCACAAAGTGTACATATCTTTAAGTATAAAGGTAAGCTTTCCCTAACTGGTTATAAAAGTATAAGTATCACTTATCCAATGCTTTAATAAATAATTTAGATCTTTAGGGCTCTTCTTCACAGTTAAATAGGAAGAAATATAAATAGCATGAATAACCCTTACATGTTTCAATTGGTTGCATTAGTTAGAGTTTTCCAACACTTCATCTATCTATGTATCAAACCAATTAGTAAGTTGAAATTTGGCCATATATCTCACCGTACTAAAAAAGTAACCTTTCCCAATTAAATACATCAGCATCAATGAACCACTAAGGAAAAGGTTCTCTTCCTTTACAACTTTTTCCTTATGGTAAAGATTGAATCTTGCCAAATCGATCATAAAACCTAGCTTGGTATTTGAAAAATTAATAAGAAGCTCATTGTAATATCTTTCTATTAGCCCTAGTTCCATTAGTTAAACCTTTGCACCTAAATTTGCTTTAGAAGTTAAAACCATATTCTTATAATTAATAGATAGAGAAACTAATGCTCTTTCATCATTGATAACAATAACTTTGGATGAATCACTCTTGTTGCTAATCTTTTTGCAAGTTATAGTAAAAAAATCAGAGGGTTTTCTTAAAATAAAGAGTAAAAGTAAAATATTAATTTAAAGAATAAGTATTTAAAATGAAAAAAGAGCGGAAGCACATTGAATTTAAAAAAACTAGGTTAAATTGAGTCAAAAGACTACATTACCCTTAAAAAAGAGGATAAAAAAAGGAGAATAGAAGTTCTCAAATATAAGCTTACTAAAAAGAATAAAAATATACCATGAGGAAAGATAAAAGTCCTTAAATATAACGTCGTTAAAGTAAATAAACAAAGATAAATTGATGAAGAACAAAAAATTTTAAAATATGAAATTGTTAAAGTAAACAAATTGCACAACAACCACTACTTTCAAAAGAGTTGCAATAATCCCTGTATAAGGGGCCTGATGCAGATATTTTAGCTCTTAAAGGCCAAAAACATAAGTCATTCCATGAAATTTGATAAAGTATAGTACTAAAGTGCATATTAAAAGAAGTTAAAAATGAACTAAGGCCTTGAAAAAACCTAATTAATACTAGCTTAAAGAAATAGATCTAAAATGACCAAAATATCAAAGTAGCCTAAACCATAGGTTCGAAAGTGACCATAGCATTGTAGACATCTAAATCACTATAGACATTCTCAATAAATAGGGTCTTATAGAGGCCTAAAGTTATTTAACAATCATTCAACTTCGAGTAAGAGCTAATTAAGTTGCAAAAAGTAGAAATTTCTCTCCATCTTATTAGGAACTCTTTTATGGGTGGCTTAATTAGATTGGAATAAAGGCCTTGCCTATGATACATAAAAACATTAGGCATGTCATACATGAGCTTTTTCATCACAAACCCTCTACATGAAGTAAGTAAGAAAGTTATGATGATTCTTAAGAGAGTCACAATGATTTTTACCCTACTATCTCAATAACCATAACTTCTTGTGGCTTTATAAAATCACCTATATCAAATTATATCCATTATTGTAAATATTTTATTACACTATTTGATATACCTTATTAATTATCCTAATATTATTCATATCAATTATCATAAATCTTTTAATATGATTAACCTTAATCTAGGTCAATAAATTATAACTTCTTACTTGCGCCACCACCTCTTTATGCATATAAAAGCCTTACATGTACCCATTTAAAGGACAATTGAAAGAAATTTTGACTAAAAATCATTATAAAAAAACTCTATTTATCCTATTGAAACACTTTACAAAGAGTGCTTATTCTTTCTCCCCTAAAGCCATTCCTAAATATCTTATTATCGTACTTATGCTTCGAACTCTAGAATCCTTAAGCATTAACAATTTGTTTGGATAAAATTATCTTAAAATGACATTTAATTTATAAAATTATATATTTTTGAGAATGATAATGAGTGATAATGGTTAATAGTAGTAAGTGATAGTGAATGATGGTTAATAACACAAAGTGAGAATAAGCTATAAATGATGATAAGTCGTAGTGGTTAGTGATTAATGGTAGTGAATGATAGTTAACTACAATAGATGATGACTAATACTAGTTAATGGTAATAAATGGCTACATTACAATGGCTAATAATAATGAGTACCAATAAATAATAGTCAATGATGGTAGGTGCCACCAGGAGGTGGTTAATAATGAAAAATGTTAGTGAGAGGTGGTTAATCGTAATAAATGGCGGCTAGTCAGGTCAATAGTAGAAGGTAACAATAATTAATGGTCAACCATTAGTTCATAATCCATTATTCATCAATATCTTTTCACTCTATTTCATAATAACATTGTTTAAAATCAAAAGTAAAAAGGAAAAAAAATTACTTTTATTCTATCAGTTTATATCATGTTTAAAGTAAGATGATAATTTTATTTTATATCGATAAGATAAAATAGCTTAATTAGACTAAATTATCCTATCCTATGGATACACCAAACATGTGCTAAAACTAAACAATATATGCTTTTACCATTGGTTTACCATGATGCTATGCTCTAAATAGGATTTAAGTGTATGGCTTGATTTAATTTCTTAATAAATGAGAATTCAAAAGCCATATTCTAACTAGTTAAAAAGTTAAATCAAGCTATATTTTAACAAGTTATAATAAAAGTTTTGAATTTATTAAATATTTAACCTAATTCAATTAATTTCTTAATTTAACCTTTTGACAAGTTAGAATATAAAATCAATTTTCCTATTTTGATGATTGTTTTCCATAAAAGCTAGCAAATCTTATACTAATGATGAGAATAAAAACATAAAGTGCATTTTCAAAGATCATGCAACTTTTAATTATATTTTAATATTAGCAATTAATATGAATTTTGTCATAACCTAATTGAGAGTATGTGATTGATATAGAAAGTTATTATGAACAACAACTTACAAGCCTTGCTTAAATACATCTAATGCAATATTTTATACATGATTATATGTTTTCTTCAAAAGAAAATATATATGTTCAAAATCAAATATGTAATCAATTATGCATTCCAATTCCTTAAATAGCCTTACTTTTAACCTAATTAATAACTGAGCACTTAAGAGGAAGACCCTTATAAGAAAGCAAAGAGAGTGAGTTTCCTTAAAACTTAGTAAGTAATTAATCAAATAAATAGATTATGAAATTAAAGATTTCTTTTATATAAATGTCACAATTAAATCTAAAAAGGACTTATTAAATGCTACTAAGGAAAAGTAGTACCATTTTATATTTTTACCATGGTAGGAATTAGAGCAATTAAGATAAGAAAATACATTTGCCAATAAAAGTGATGGTGTTAACAAGTATACACCATATCAATATAATACCAATGTCACACTACACATTGTTGCATTAATTAATTCATAACAAGATTCAACTATGGACTTGATATCACAAAATAAATAAGCAAATAAGAATGTAAATCTTCTTATGACACCCTTTATCCTTATCCTTGTAAGCTTATTTTTATCCTTATCCATTCAAATTAACCTTATTCTTTAAGTGGACATGGGGATTTGGTGCATAAACTATAATATTAGTATATCAATAATGGCGAACTAAGTGTTGGGGTAAAGGGACCATAGCTCACCAAACTCAACCTTATCTTATATATTACAACATAATTTTTATGAATTTTTAATTAGCTTTTTAAAAAATTAAATATTGTTCCCCTGTAAAAAAATAATATTATCCCTTTAAATATTATGTGTTTTTTATTAAATTTTTTAATTTCGCATATGTATGAGGTTTTAATAGTGAGCAGATTATTTTTTATTCTATTTTGGTGAAAAAACTACTATAACTTTCATTATTTTTAAGTAAAAAAAATACTAGACTAAGTATAATTTTTTTCATAATGCTTATAGTACATGTAAATTTGGCCTTTTGAGAAAAAGTTTCTAATTTTACCCTTCATGTTAAGAATCTTTTAAGTATATCATGTATGTTTTATAAATGTTAATTGTGTATTTTGTGATAAATTTATTCTAGTAATGCATTCATATTATTAGCGTATACATTTTTTATTGATACTTATTAAATCATATATATTGATATAATTTATTTTTACTCTTCATTATTTATATTCTCATTTTTAGCTCATTCCATTTTAACCATTCCCTTTTGTTATGTTTGAAAATTGATTAATTTCTTTTGTTAATGTTATTTGTAGCATATAATTAGCATGATGAATTAGTTAAAAAGTGATTCTCATGATTCTTTCACTATAAAAATGGCTAATGATCAATTTATTCTTTTAATATATATGAATAATGAATAATTATATGTATCTATACATATATGTACATATACATATAAAATAAGGTATTAGAAGAAATTGAATAATAGAATCATTAATGGATACAAAGAATGGTAGTATGACATAAAATAAAGTAGCAATACGTGCTAATTTATTAAAGCTAATTCCCTTTAAATATTGCTAAACTAAAGTTTAGCATTAGTTAACCTTAACAATGCTTTTTTTTTTCTTTTTCAAGTTAGTTTTTTAAAAGAGGTTACCGGCTAAAGGATGTTATTGGCTAAACCATTTTCAAGTGACAAACTTAGTTACATTTAGTTAATAACATATGTGCTAATGGAACCCTAAATTAATCATAGAACTTTACATTTTATAATTCATGCTAATTGAATATATTTCCTAAAAAACAGTGAAGAACTTAGCTCATGCCTTATTTCTTTCACCTACTTATTGATAGTCATTTTATCCTTTGCCTTTGATGTTCTACCTCTATTATTCCATTCCTAGGATTTGTAATGCTCATGATATATAATAGGCTATCCAAAATTACTTTGTTACTTAGCTAATTTTGTTTTTAAATATATTAACTAGAGGCACATTAAGTAAAAGCACTATTTTTACATGAGACTGAGAGAAGTAAATCAATACAATTAAATTTAGTATCAATGAGTTACAATTAAAATATAAAGTCATGTGACTTTCTTAAGTAATTATACGATTTTTTTTCATTTTAATCTTAACTATCAAAGTAAGATGTAATAATTACAATTCATTCATCTTATTCTCATATAAAAGTAATGCTTTCACTTGATATGTTCCTCTTTACTAGGTTGTCATTTACTCTTTTTATTGAATGGTAATTGGTTAGGTTTAAGATGTAAAAAGAATTTAAAATTAAATTCTCTAATTTAAAAAAAAAGTTACCTATTAAAATACTTTAAATTTTAGAATTCTTTTTATAATTTATTTAAATGAATAACTTCAATTAAAGGTATTTCAAATACTTTAGAAAAGTTACATCGCCTCTTAAATTATACCATCCAAACACATTGTAAATGATTTATAAATTTGCATTGAAGTACATCTGCTTAAGATTTTAAAACTTATTTGTTCTTGACAAATGTTCAAATCTAGTTATATATAGAAATGGAAGGAAATTACTAATATTGGTTACTTATCTAGTTATAAAGATACGAATAAGGTTGTCATGAATTTTCTTAATTATAATTTCATATCCTTATAGCTAGGGATTCCATATAAGAAAAAGTGAGTTAGGTTTTAATATTTTACAATTTTTATAAATCTTTGTTTTGAGGATTACATACTTGCCCTTAAAATCTTCCAAGGATTACATCTACTACCAAGCTTATCTATCTTAGATTTTCTAATCCACTATCCCTTTAGGCTTAAAGAAAGATAAGCCTTTACAAAATACACTCAAACTTCAAGAGATACCTCAATCTTGATTTTTTACAAGAAAATTTTAGGTCATAAACTTTCTAGAGTTGGATTACACAATGAAGTTCTTAGAATAGAGATGAAAAAAATCAATGAAGCTTAAGAGAAAATAATTTCAATAAATTGAAAGAAAGAAATTAATGCATAAAATGTTTTGAAATAGTACTTAAAAAATGAGTGAAACATGATTTATAGTTATTAGGAAATTTTTGGGGTAAATTTGTGTGAAAATAGATGCCATGGTACAATAAATCCAAATTCACCTTGTAATAATCAATTTTTGGAGCCTTAACAATATATTTAAGCCTACAAAGCAAAATCTTTTGTTTTCTAGTTGATTATTGAATCCTTAGCAATTGAATATTAGCCTTTGCCTAAAAAAACAAAGATTCAATACCTAATAGTTGATTATTAGAAAATTGTTGGCCTAGTTTCCTTTATTTTCAAAAAGAAAGTAGGCACATAGACTAACAACTATAAGTTATTTTAAAATTTCATTTTCCAAGTGTTAACCATGATTTTTGAGGATTCTATTATTTGTAAAGTAAGGCCTAAATATTCTAAAACATAAAAAATTATATTTAGACCAAGTTTTAAGCTTCCAATTTTTCAATCTTTATTTCATTCAATTAAACTCTTAGAATAAGGATGACAAAAATCAATGAAGCTTGAGAGAAAATGATTTCAACAATTTTAAAGTAAGAAATTAGTGTATATAGTGTTTTGGAATACTACCTAACTTGAAAATGAGTGAAACATGATTTATAGCTATTGATAAATGTTTAAGGTTGATTAGGTGAAAAAATAAATATTATAATGTGATAAAATTCAAATTCACACTATAATAATAAGCTCTCAGATCCTTAACAATTAACTTGAGCTTACAAAGTAAAACTTTTCACTTTCTAATAACTAATAGTCAACTATTGAAGCTCCAATAGTAGAATGTTGACCTTCCCCCTAGAAGAAAAAGACTTAGTACCCAATGGCCAATTGTCAGGAACATTATTAGCCTACTCTCCTATATTTTGAAAGGGAAATTCAAACAAATCAATAGCTATAAGTATTATAAAATCTCATTTTCTAAATGTTAAAAACATGAATTTTTTAGATTTATTATTGGTAAAACAAGGTCTAAACACATCAAAACATTAAACATAATTTATACTAAATTTTAAGGTTTTGGATTTTCAATATTTATTTTACTCAATTTACTAGGATTCAAATAAAGGGTCTTCCAATCTTTACACATATCTTATGAAATCCTAATCATCATCATAACAAATTGATACTTGTATCAACAATCATATCACAAAAATTCAAAATTTAGGGCATTCTTTTCTTTTCATAAGAATAAAAAGATTCAAATAAATGTACAAAAAGTTAAAAAAATTTATACCACAAAATTTTTTTACCTATAATAAAATATCACTTGTCATATAAATTAAACTACAAGAATATATTTTTTGAAATAGAGTATCATTTATGTCACAAAAAAATTTACTTGTGATAAAATATTACTTGTGTTATGAACTAATTTAGGAGAACACATTCCTTATGATAAAGTATTACTTATACCATATTAATAAGAAAACTTTACTTGTGATGAAATGTTATTTATGCAATAGATTAATTCTATGGAAAGTCATAGCCAATATATCATTCTTGTGGCAAATATATATATATATATATATATATATATATATATATATATATATATATATATATATATATATATATATAAATCATCAAATTGATAGATTTTCCTTCTTTAAATTTGGAAGGATAAAGGAAAGAGGCCTATCACTTCATTCAGGATAGGTTTCCCCCTGTACATGTAAACTCGCTGGACTATCCGTTAAGACTTCAGCAACGCTATATAATGGATGAACATCTTAATTCTCTGAAATCTTTTGTGACGGACCTAGAACGAAACCATAGCCGTTCTGAATTCTATCAGGAATTCTACCGCTACTTTTCAGACGAAGAATTAAAAAAATAAATGTATACAACCAATAAAGGCCTATTTGGTGAATTTAGTAAAATAGATGTATCATAGTTAAATAGGTTAAATCAGTAGGCAAACCAATGATATTATTATATATTTATATAAAAATATGTATTATAGCAATATTAATAATATCAAATTTTTATCTAATAACAATTTTTATATTCATCATTATAATATTAAGGAAACTTTCATTAAAAATTTGAAAGTAATAATTATATAAAATTATATATAATTTAATAATAATCAGATTATTATGTAAAAATATTTTAATAAATTATATTTAAAGATATGGTATAAATAAAATAGTTTAAAATTTAATTTGATCCTACATTAATTTCATTTATATTAATTTTATTCGTCATAAATATTTTGTATCAATTTTCCTTTATAAATGATAATTCAATTAATTTAATTTGTCCATTAGTGTTTTTATTAATGGGTTAATGACTTAATATAGAGGGACAAAAATAAGATATAAATAATATATGAAAGATGAAAATGATCTTAAAATTTTGTGAGAAATTGAATGATTTAACTTATATTTATGAGGAACAAAATAGGTATACTAAATAAAAAATTAAAAGTAAATAAATTTATAATAATTTAAATATTAATCTATAATTAAAATTTAAATATACATGATAGTTTAAAGTTATTATTTATATTAGTATTTCTTTCATATAATTCAACCTTTACTAAAAAAAATTAGAAAATAATAAGAACTGTTTGAAAGATGTAAAAAATTTATTTTTATATTGTAATAATTTAATTAACAATAATTAAAAAATATATTATTTTGGAATTCATTTTATGTTTTAATAATTTAATTATGTGTATTTTAATCATACATATTCAAAAAATTACATATAAGCATGATTTGTAAGTTTTTTGTATTTGGATAAAATTTTTAATAACTAATTATAAACTTGAATATTTTATTTCTAGTAAAATATATACTTTAAAATACATATTTAAAGTTCATTAAAAATCAATATAAAGTATTATCAATCAATTCTTTTAATTTTCTTATATTAGGTCCTTTATAAATGTAAATTATATCAATTTAGTTCCTTACATAATTTTAGTATCAATTTCATTTATTACATATTTTTTATCTATTCTTTTAGTCATCCTATCTCTATAGTCATTAACTCATTAACGAAAATATTAATAGAGAGATAAAATCAACTAATTTATTATTTGTAAGAGATAAAATTGATATAGGACAACTATGAGGGACACATTTGATACAAGTAAAATTATTAATATTATAAATGAATATTAATTTATAAAAAATATTTTTTTAAATAAAGTTGTAAAGCTTTTTAGCATGGATATATTTTTATTATGTATATTCATGTAATATTTTATTATTATATAATTAGCATTACATTAGTGTATTTATAAAATATATTGTATTATAAAACTAAAAAATCTAATGGGCATGACTGTGAGGCTTAGCATTTTTTAATATAGAGGTTTAAGGTTTAATTCATCATAAATACAATTTGTGATTTCTAGACAGGTGAACTTTTGACAGTTTACACTAGTTTAATACAAACTAAAAGCATTACCAGGTTTTTGCAAATGTGTAGACTAGATGATAGGCTAGTATTTAGTTGAATTGATTGGACAATGATTCAATATGAATATATAAAAAGTATCTTAGCTAATTACATTAGTTTTCATAGCAATTTTATTTTATTTTTGGCTACGATTCTATTTATGATTATATGGGTTATTAGCCATAGATATACATTTCTTGTCATATTTATACTTGTGGCTAGAAAGGCCCATTAGCCATGGATGAACTTATGGTTAACAAATTATTTATGTTAAAATATCTTTTTTTCCATGGCAATTTCCTTACCACATTTACTTGTGCCACGAGTTTATTTAACTAGTATTGTCGTGGCCAAGTAACATAACTTAACATACTTAATGCATATGACCAGTATTTAATCATGGCATAAATAATGATTTGTTGTGGTGATACTATAAATAGGTTATTCAACATCATGACCATTCTTATGGCATATGACTAATATAAGAAGTTGCTAGGGGTAATTACTTACTTACCTCCTTTAACATACTTAATGCAATTTTGGATGTAGAATTAGGCATAGTCTCCTAATATGTCGTGACCATATTTAAATGCAAGTGAATTATATTCATGCATACATACTATAGATAACATTATCCTTA
The DNA here is from genome assembly GCA_020226215.1 of Sindora glabra. Lineage (NCBI taxonomy): Eukaryota > Viridiplantae > Streptophyta > Magnoliopsida > Fabales > Fabaceae > Sindora > Sindora glabra. Next base: position 4,650,680 of record CM035235.1, read on the forward strand.
ATATTATTAAATCTCACTTAATGCATGATTCGTCATAATATAAACAAGTAACTTAACTAGTACTTCATTTTAAGCTTAACATCATTAAAAAAACATTCATATATATATATATATATATATATATATATATATATATATATATATATATATCATACATGCACATAAGCTAAAGCCTTAATTAATATGTTGATCTAAGAATAAATTACATATTACATGGTACATAATATACGTAAACACATGTGCTAAGGTATCAAATAAATTTATTTGTTACATTCTTGAACCATAATGTAAATTTATAAATTTTAATACCATCTTACCTTTTTACATGGTTTCATATCCTGTACTTAACAACATCTAGCATGTAACAATTAATCTTAAGATTATAATATATCTTGACCCTTTATATAACATAGTGCATAAAAGCTTTTAAGGTATAATTAATTATATAGTTAACTATACAATCCCAAAAAGTAACTCTGTAAGTATATAGTTAACTATATAGTTGATTGTAGAGGTTTAAAAAGTAAGGTATTGATAAAAGTTAACTATGCAATCCCTGAGAACAATTTCGCAATGGCATAATCAACTAGATATTATTAGAGAGCAAGCCATGAAGGCATAATTAACTATATAATTTATTATAGTTTGGATTTTTGTAAAAATTCTTATGTTTTCATTGTTCACTCAAAGCATTCTTACTTCCAATTCATTTTCTAAAACTACCATACCCAATCAAATCATCAAATATGGCACCCATATCATTATTTCCATTAGATCCATTGAGAAAATCAAATTAAAATTATTCAAAATCTTCATATTCCTTAAGGTAAAAAAGTAGCATGAAAAACCTAACTCAAATAATCAATTTCATTTAAAACCATTTAAGTTTAGTTAGAATATTTACTGACCTTGTTTGATAAAGATGATAAGTGAAGGAAATTATGATTGGCTTGTTTCTAATCATTTAAGAATTAAAGATATGAGATTATAGCTTCAGAATCCCTTTTTATGCCAAACCTTTAATGACTTCAAATTTGAAGAAAAATGAGGGAGAAATTATATAAGAATTGAAGTTTAGAAGACTTTACCTTGCTTAAGTTAAAGAATATAGGGGATTAATGAAGATTATTGCTTCCTTTGCTTGTTAGAAAGAAACGAGGAGAGGAAGAAGAAGATGAAGAAGCTGAGGAAGAAGGTTTGAGGGTGTTAGTGAGAAAAAATGATAGGTTAGTTGAAGAAGGAAAAAATAAAAGAGGGAAGGGCTGAGGGCAAAATTGAAAGATAAAAACCCTAAACCTCCTTCACACTTTCATTTTCAACCTTAATCATACTTAACATTTAAATGCTTTACTTTATCTACTATTTTTTAACAATTTCACATTAAATTATCATTTTGATTTCATTAAAATAATTAATTATTCCTTATACAAGGTTTTATTATGCAACATTTTATTCTATATTTCATTACATAAATGTATTATCCTTACACAATGACATTTTTAAATTTTATATGGATATAACATCCAATGAGTTTATAATCATCAAAAGTTAATTATTAAACCCTTGAAATTTAACAATCCTCCTCAATAGTAGTCTCTTGATCTTAGGTTCGAAGCTCATTCAATGAGAAAAGGCTAGAGATGTGGAATGGACAAGTTAAGGTGGACCTTTTCATTTTTTTCACTAGCCTCTAATATGAAAGTTTTAGTCCAATTTTTATGGACCTGGGCTAGTTTATAAGCTTTTTTTTAATCTATATATTTTTAATTTTTTTTAATTTTTAAATAATAAAATATTAAAATCATTCAAAAGTATTATATATTCATTTATAAATTAGTAATAATATATTTTAAATTTATATATAACTTTAAAAATATTATATATAAAATATAAGTCATAAAATATTTATGAAATAAAAATATTATCTATAAATTATTTATAACATAACTCTATATAATTAAAAATAAAAAATAAGAGTATAATTTTATATAGATTAAAAATATTAGCCTATATAAAACTTAAAAATGTAAATAAAAAAATTTATAGGTCATCTGCCCCATCAACAGCCTAGCCTATGTGGATTAGGCTTGTTGCGACTTACGACTCCTAAATCTTTAAAATAGAGGCTTGAATCCTTCAAAACTTACAGGTTAACAACTGGCCCATAAGCTTCAATCCATTTCAACGGTTCTATACAGAGGTTAGCCTTAAGAGGAATTAGACCTAAGCAAGCATGATAAAATAGGCAAGCTAGAGTCCAATAACTTTGCTACTAAACTAATAATGACTCTTACTATTGATTTGGCAAATTTTTTTAATAATATAATTATCATATGAATTTTATGTTATTATTCATTTTCTAATTATAAAATGTCATTATTATATTATTATTCATAAATATTACATAAAATATATTTTTATTTTTATAAATACATATAAATTAAAAAATACATGAAATGATTTAACATTTAAGTTAAATAAAAAATATAAATGTTTAATTTGCTTAGAACTTAAATCCTAAAAAAATTAAACTAAAGTAAAAACTTGTATAATTATGAATAAGATTAATTAAAGATTTGAAATAAGCTTTTATCCATTGTGATTCATAACTTTCATTTATTTCAAACTTATATTGGTATACATACAAATTTCTCATTAAAAATTCATGATACAAGAAAATTGTAGAACAAATAAATTTTATTGATTTTTGAGGATATGCAGAGCACAATCTTTAATTTTGTGTAAAACTTGAAAAAAAATTATAAGAAATCTTTTCATTTTTGGAAGCTTGTTTTCAAATTAAACAATTGAATTTTTATTTTGATAGAGGATTTCAATAAAACTTGATTTCGAATCAAACAATAAATTTTAGTTTTAAAGGAAGGTTAGAAGGTGGCTTGATCTTCAATTGAATGTCAAATATTCACACAGGTTTCACACTTAAAAAGATTCAAGAGCTTGAATTTGAATATGATTGAAATCTTCAACTCAAAGTGAATGTTCTTGCTTAATATTTGAGACTTTGGATGCTTGAATCTTTGCTAGTAGAGTTTTGAAAAAGTTTCATAGTTTTACATATCTTCCTTTGATGAGTTCTTATTGTTGTGAATAGCATAACAATTTATAAAATTGCCATAGGAATGCCTAGACATAAACATTTTACTTCTCAATGTTTATCACCATTTTAACAAATCAAAAGGTAATTATTTTAATTTTTTATTAGTTGGAATGATGTATCATGACACATTGCAACCTTTTTTTTAGTTGAGTGATATCATAATTACATAATTTTATCTTAATTGATTTATTTATATCATAATGTACACATCACATAATTTGATTTGTTATCAAAGACATTTTTTTAGGCTCATTTATTTTTCACATGAGATTTGAACTTTAATAATTAAGCTTTTTTTAACTGGTTATAATTTGTGAGGTGAAAATTTTTCACTTAATTTTAATTGATTACAATTGGGTTTGATGATTGTAATTGTGACAACATCAATATTTAATGTTTTTATATTTCAAGTACCTTATACTAGATGATGATTGTTGTAGATTTGGTTTTTGTATCATATTATATTTTTTAATATTATATGTTATGTGTGTAATTATAATATAATTTTATATATTTATATATGTGTTAATGAGTTTAACTATTGATTACTTGGTTAAATTTAAAGAATGACAAATTAGACCAGATCGATTAGTTGAATCGGAAAAACTGTGAACGGATCATTTGGTAGGTTCGATTAACCTTTAAAATCGATCTTAATAAAATTAGTCAAAAAACTAATGAACCAGTAACAAAATTGGTTAAACCATGTGAATTGGACATAATTTGCATGGTTTAATTGATTTTTTAAGAAAATTATTATTGTTTACAAAGATAATATTATTTTTGCTTGATATTATGTATGTATTCAAAGTTTAAGATTTCAAATAGTAAAAAATTACCTTGTATGTGTAAATGAAAGAAATATAACCAAAAAATTGGGTTTAATATTAATTTTTTGTGATAATTTGAATTATGAACTTATGAAATTATTTAAATTTTTTAAAAATATTTTCATATTTTATATACATAAATTTAATTTTATAATAACTTAATTATTTTTAACTATATATATATATTAAAATTTTTAATTTATACTTTATATTATAATTTTGATTCAACTTCGATTCGATCCTGGTTGAATTATTAAACCTTAAACTACTCTTATTTTTTATTCAATGACTGGTTTAGTTTTTAAAACATTGGTTGAACTAGTCTGACTTTGATTTAATCACTTTGCTAAGTTAATGATTGGATTTGGTTTCCCTTCTAATCTCATGAGACTTTTATATTTGATGCTTATTTTAATTTTTTAAAAAATGTAAAACAACCTTTTTAATTTTAGAGTGATTAAATTTTACCATTTCTACTTTGAAAACTTGGAAGTCACCCTCTTAAACTATATAAAATTTAGATTTAACATCCACCATTAACTTAATTTACCATTTTATCAAATTATATAATTTTTTAATAATATTTTTAAACAAGAATCAAATTATTATAGTATTTTAATTTATTTTGTTATTTTTTCACAAATAATTTCTATATATATAATTGATAGGAATTAAATTAAATATATAGAGTTCTAATTAAATAATAAAAGATGTTTGCATAATTAAACATAAAAAATGGAAAAATAAATGAATATCCTATAATATTATGATTGTTGTCAAAAAGTTCATAAAGAATACATAATTTGATAAAATGGTTAATTAAGTTGACATTGGGTGTTAATATCATGTTTTTTTAAGTTTAAAGGGGTAATTTTCAAAATTTTAAAGTAGAAAGGGATAAAATCTAATTACCTTAAAATTGAATTAGGTATTTTATATTTTTTTATAAAATTTTATTTTTTATTTGTTAAAAAAATCCTTTTCAAACACACAAGCATCATACAATTAAATTTATCAAAATATCATAATAATACACAAGAAATTGAACATGAAAAAAATTCCAAATTCAAAAAAAAAATATCATGGATGAGAAGAAATAAACTATATAATCAAAGATTATAAAATAATGTATATGAAAGTTCTCAACTATAATTCCACAATTTCTTATCCATCATATCTACATCTTTCCTCAATCTCTACAAGAATTTTTATATAATTCTCATAGGTATTTATATCACATTTTCTTCATACTTTAAATCTTTAATTAACATAAATATTTATAATCTAAAAATATATGTTTGACAAGAAATTCTAATCCTACTTTAATACGAACAAATTATATAAAAATAACATAATAATAAAAAATCACTAATTGAGGTGAAACTTAATATTATTTTCTACTTAATTTTTAATATATTCAATTCGATTTAATTGGATTATTTCATCTATCTTTCTCTAATCTGTTAACTCAGGTTAATGATATAAAAGTTCAAGTGCTAACTTACCCCATAATCTAAATTAATAAAATAGGGGCACATGATCACCATTTTAATCCCATCCATTTTTAATCATTTAACACAACGTTTAGTCCACATATACGTACAGTCATTTTTAGTATCTATGCAAGCGATAGCAAGAAATTGAATCATATAAAACTTAGACTTCCGTAGTCTCACTTTAGTTAAGATGCTGTGAGGTAGGCAAAAAGAGAATTTGATTGAAAGAAATTAAATCTATCAAGAGTTAAATTAATATTAAAAATAAATATGGATTAAATTGCAAAAAAAAATTTGCAAAAAAAAATGTATATGTGAGATAGTTATGCTTGGACAGATATTTAATAAATTCGTATTGGTACATATTACGATAATTTTTTTATTCTTTTCATAATTTTTTAATTATAAATTATAATTTTTATATAAAATAAAAATCTTTAAATTTTTTAAAATACAATTTTCAACTTGTAATTTTTTATGTTATTATTGCAATTAAAATTTATGTACATCTATAATTATTTTTTGAAATTTATAATATTTTATTTAAAAATTATTATTTTTAATTTTAGGCTAAAATTTTATAAAATCTCATAATTTTTTTAAAACAGCCGGAAATGAAAATTTAAAATGCTATATGCATTAAAATTAAAATTCAAAGCTAGGTTTTGAATCTTTTTATATCATTAAATTGTGTTTTATAAATTTATTCTGCCAATATTTTATATGTAATTATTAACTTCCAATTTATGTTCGAAACCTATTTTCAAATCCTACTTCCTACTTCCCATACATACAATGTTTTTGAAAAAAATTTTATGAGTATATTTAGATATGTTTTTATTTTTATATTTTTAGAAATTATTTTTTATTTTTAAATTATTTTTAAATAAAAAATAGAAGAGGATTGATGTTGTAAATAAGAAAATATTTTATTTAATTATAAAATTAATATAAAAATAAGATAACAAATTTAAAAAATAACTAAAAATTACTTCTACTTTTTCACTTTTTAAATTGCACATTTATAATTATAATTTTTAAAAACAAATTATCAAATAAATTCTTCCATTTTTAAAATAAAAATACAAAAAAAACTATTTTCAGAAATAATAAACAAACGTACCTGTATAATTTAGCCCGCCTGTTTTCCGAAACAAATCAAGGAAATAATGGATGCCCAGTGGCAGCCGAGCTGGCGGTTTGGCCCGTTTGGGTTGCAATGATTTTTCGCGCTATCAGCCGCTTGTCTAGTCTTGAGCATTCTCAGTTTTCTCATGGCAAATGGCATGGCACATCGGTGAACTGTGACTCTCTCTCTATCTGTCTTGCATCCTCTTGCCTTCTCTCTGCTTAGAGTCTTACTCTCTCTCTCTCTAAAACCAGTGATATATTTTGTTAAGCAAAAGTTGAATTTCAAAGTTGGCTTTCAATTTTTTTTAAGAGAAGAGGAAAGAAGAAGAGAACCCAGAAAGGCATGCAAAGCGGATTATTGAAAGAAAGAGAAATGTGGGGAGTTTTCTTTTATTTGAATCACAACATAAACAGAGAAAGGAGATCCCTTCTCCACGTGCTCTTCAATGGCTTCAGGCGATTTGAGTGTTGTGGATACGCTTCTGCTGGTGTGGCCATTGACCATACATTTTCTTCAGATCCAAACGGTCCCCAATTCTCAACAAATGCTGAGTTTCCGGTCAATACGGTATGCCGAGGTGGGATTTTTCTATGCATTGTTTGTGCTCGATGAAATGTCCATGAACTTTATACTCTATTTTTTAGGGTGAGATGGTAGAGATAAACCACAAATTGAAAAGAAAATGATTATTGTTTGATATTGTCTCTTCCTTGGTTGGTGTTTGACAATTTCAGTGCAATTTTGTTGTTGACTGCCAATGCATTGCTTTCAACCCCCTCCTCAAGAACAGTGGAAATATGCTTTGTTATAGCTGTGAATTTTAATTTAACTGTATCTTTGCATTATAATTATTTATTTTATTTTTGTGTATAATAATTGGTATAATTGGTTTACTGTATCACTCTATCTTGTCGTTTTCTCTTTGTCTCAATGAAGATTCTGTGCAAAGTCATGTTTTTAACTTTTGGCATGGAGACACTTATCTAGTTGATGATGTCCTGTAATGAGCTTGAATTTTGGTTAATAAAACCCCCCAAGTTAGATCGAGTTACTGGTAGGTTATTTATTTTTAGCAGTTATCTGCCTCAATTTAACTGATTATGATTTTGTATGGGAATTTCATTTGTGGATCTTAAATTATGCCAGATATTTAAATGCCATGAAAAAGAAAAAATAGAACCTGATGTCTAAATAATATGTGTATGTGTGTGTGTTTGTAGATATCTAAGGTTATCCAATTGTACATGGATTACCAAAGGTTCAGAAGTATTTAAATTATCTGGGCATGGCTACTTTAACAAAAGCAAGTTTTTATCAACCAAGCCTTATGTAAGTAAGGATATCTACAGGAACTGGCATTGCATGCGGAGACCAGGTTTGGCAAAGGAAACCAGAACAGCTAGCCATGGCCACCTATTCCCATCATGATATAAATATGATTCAACTTAACTTTGAACTGAAGCAACTTGTGAAGAGGGGCCAATTGTATCATGCAAAGAATTTGTTTAATAACATGCCTCACAGAGATGAGGTTTCATGGACCACAATAATATCTGGTTATGTCAATGCCTTGGACTCTAATGGAGCATTAGTTATGTTCTCAAAGATGTGGGTACAGCCAGGACTTAAAAGGGACCAATTCATGATTAGCGTAGCCCTCAAGGCTTGTGCACTCAGCATGAACATGTATTATGGCGAATTATTGCATGGATATTCAGTGAAATCTGGTTTGATGAACTCTGTGTTTGTTGCTAGTGCATTGCTAGACATGTACATGAAAGTAGGAAAAGTACACCAAGGTCGCAGAGTCTTTGAAGAAATGAAAGTAAGGAATGTTGTATCATGGACTGCTATTATAGTGGGGCTTGTTCATGCTGGTTGCAGTCTGGAGGGACTCTTGTACTTTTCTGAAATGTGGAGATCAAAAGTAGGTTATGATGCTTATACATTTGCAATTGCTTTGAAAGCATCTGCTGATTCTGGTTGTTTACATTATGGGAAAGCTATTCATATGCAAATCATAAAACAAGGGTTTGATGAAAGCTCATTTGTGGTTAACTCTCTTGCTACCTTGTACAATAAATGTGGAAAATTAGATTATGGCTTGCGATTGTTTGAAAGAATGAGAAAGCCAGATGTGGTTTTCATGGACAACCATTATTGCGACGTATGTGCAGATGGGTGAAGATGAACATGCAGTGGAAGCATTTAAAAGGATGAGAACATCAAATGTCAGTCCCAATGAATACACTTTTGCAGCAGTGATTTCTGCTTGTGCTAATCTTGCTATTATTGAATGTGGTAACCAGTTACATGCCCATGTGTTTCGTTTAGGTCTAGTTGATGCTTTGTCAGTGGCCAATTCCATAATGACTATGTATTCAAAATGTGGACAGTTAAGTTCTGCATCAACGTTGTTTAATGGTATGAATAGAAAAGATATTATTTCTTGGAGCACTATAATTGCAAGCTATTCTCAAGCAGGTTATGGGAAAGAAGCTTTTGATTATTTATCATGCATGAGAAGGGAAGGACCAAAACCCAATGAATTTGCTCTTGCTAGTGTTCTGAGTGTGTGTGGAAGCATGGCACTTCTTGAGCAAGGGAAGCAAGTACACGGTCATGTCCTGTGCATTGGCTTGGATTCTGAAACAATGATTCATAGTGCTTTAATTAATATGTACACAAAATGTGGTAGTCTACAAGAAGCTTCAAGTATATTTCACTGGACCACTCATAATGACATTATATCTTGGACAGCCATGATTAGTGGGTATGCTGAACATGGATATATCCGAGAGGCCATTGATTTGTTTGAGAAGATTTCAAATGTTGGTTTAAAACCAGACCCTGTGACTTTCATTGGCGTTTTGGCAGCCTGTAGCCATGCTGGACTAGTTGATCTTGGTTTCCATTACTTTAATTTAATGAGTGATGAATGCCACATTAGTCCCTCTAGAGAACACTATGGTTGCATGATTGATCTTCTGTGCAGAGCAGGGAGATTGAGTGAAGCTGAGCATATGATACGAAACATGCCATTTCAAATTGATGATGTTGTGTGGTCTTCCTTACTTAGAGCATGTAGGGTTCATGGGGATGTTGACTGTGGAAGGCGGACAGCAGAACAAATACTCCGCTTGGATCCAAATTCTGCAGGAACCCACATCACTCTAGCCAACATATATGCTGCCAAAGGAAGATGGAATGAAGCAGCACATATAAGAAAGGCAATGAGATCAAAGGGAGTAATAAAAGAACCAGGATGGTCTTGGATTAAGGTCAATGGTGAATTAAATGTGTTTATTGCAGGGGATCAGTCTCATCCACGAAGTGAACATATCTTAACCACCCTAGAATTACTAGGTTCAAGGAGAGCATTTACTAATCCAGAACAAGATTTTCCTCTAGAAAATATTGAAGATTAGGAGGCTGAGTTCTGCCAAAGCAAGATTAAAATTCATTTCCCTTGTGTTTTCATATGCCAGCGCGAGATTGAAGTTATTTTCAAGTTTAATGGACAGATCTCAAATGATATTTGGGATTGGTTTCTTATCTGTAATCATCTGATTGCTCAAATGCTAATCAACATGTGGTCACCTTCGAATATGAAACTTATATTGAGTCATTTGGAAGTTTGCACATTTTCTTGACATATCAACTAAAACAAAACGGGAAATTGTTTTTGTCTTCAGGTAAATTTCTTAATGATTTGTTGTTATTTTTTCTTGAACTGCATTTTTTTATTATTATTATTTGATTTTTTCATGTTATATTATTGCTTCTGTTTTGAATTTGTTGAAAAACATGGCTAGGATTTAGAGGGAGAAAGAATAGAGAGAAGCTGTAAAATTTGGGGGAACTGTGATATATTATTGAATGAATGAGAGGACTGAATTGATATATTAGACTCAATCCTAATACTCTATTTATATAGAGCTATTAATAAACATAAAGATTCTAATATCCTTTACTTTGAGTGCAAGATAAGCAAGTCCATAATGAAACCTAAGCCCAATATTATAAATCTAACTACTCTCTGACAGAATTCATTTTAGTCTATAAATTGTAGTGAATGGATTGAGCAACTCAGACATCAAACTCATTAAAAACTGAACTTTGTCAGATCTTCAATTGTGCAAATTGAAGATTTCTGCACAAAGATGATCACTGCACTATAGTACCGAAAATCTGCAGGTAACAATTACAGTAATGGTAGTTTGCTTTGGGGGGGGGGGTTAATTACATTGTAGAGGAAGTTGTAAATTGTAATACCACTTTGCAGAACGTTTGGGAATACACCTGAGATTATCATTGTAATCCATACATGCAAAGCCTGATTTCTGCATTATAACCTTCTGCCCATTCAAAGTTGTCCATCAGAGTCCATGTTATGATGCATGATACTCCTATTGGTGTATGCTTTAATATTCTAATTTTGAAAAGAATGAATATTTTCAGTGCCCCTTGATTGTAGTCTTATAGAACTTGTTGGCTTGCCTTCCTACACTTGATCAAGTGTTTTCTGGTGCCACTTTTTAAATATTTGTGTTTTACAGGATGAATCATCTGTAATCTGGATTTCAAATAGTGGAGAAAGAAGTCTGAGGCTATCTTCCGTCTTAGGAATTATTCCAGGACAATGAGAAAGCTGTGAGATTTCTACACTTAGATTTTAGTTCACACAGTTGCCTTTGCATTCTTTGAAATGAATAAAGTGATTTCTGTAAAATACCCCTTATACTTAATTTCCTGTCCTTTGTGTATTTTTCTTCAGTCTACTGGCAGGTTGTTTTCGGACATTATCTGCATCCGAAGAAGGCGGGCAGTTGAAAATTGATGGATGGAGTGATGTGCCCCTCTGTAATAATGTAAATCAACTTGCATTAGTGTATTTCATTTATGTTTTATTCTCTCTGCTCTACAAGGCATAAGCTGGGGTCTTTGTTAGATGTTTGTCTTGAGCTATTGATGGAGAGTTTCATCACTCTTCCTTGGATAAGTGACTGGATGGATTCTCAAAAAACAATACAGTGCCTCGAGGAATATGGTTTGACAACTGTTTCTCATGTAGTTCTAGATGAATTAGACATGACTTTTTCTGTCATAATATATACTGCATAACTTCTGCTCTTTCATACCACTTCACTTCTCTGGTATACTATGGTAGCATTTAGATCTCAGTATTGCTGCTTATTGTATCAAAACGTCTTATTTTCTGACTATTCAAAATATAATAAGTAGTATCAATATTTTTAGCGTAATGATAGTACTAGAGATATTTTCAGGATGATTTAGTAGCCTTATTTCCTTTATTCGAACAGTGCTTAATCAATTTTCAACTCAGTGAAAATGTCCATATCTAGATGATGTTTTTTGTTTCAGTAAATCTATATTCGGTAATCTGTAGAATATTTCTCATATATTGTTAGGTTTGATAAGCAATGCCTAGCCCTAGATGGCTTCCCTTTGTTAAGCATTCTATTTTGTTATAGTCCTTGTACTTTTTTTTTTCTTTAAGTTAATCTATATTTTGACATCAAAGTGGATTCTTTTGTTTTAGTTAATCTATGTTTGTTTGAGTGCAAATGGCTGCCCCTCAAAGTTTATAATTTTTTCATATTTTCTAATTTCTTGACACTACGAGGTGTGTTCTTTATTATTTCGGGGCACATAAGAAGCAAAATATTTCTTTGTTTGATGTTAAATTTTGAAATTTTTTTGGTCTTGCAGTGAGATAGCTTAGTGACTCAATGAGATAAGCTGTGGAGCATTTGATGGAAAATTACATTGTAAGACAAGTGGCCTTTTCTGTCCCACTCCTTAAACCCTCCTTTTCTCTCATCCTTTCTAGTAGGTGCATACAGAACAGAAACATATGTGCCAGATATATACAAATTCCTAGATGTAGTTAAATATACATTATGCATGTTTTATATGTATGGATGCTTTTGTAAGGCTGCATTTGTTTCGTAGGAAAGTATTTTCCATATGAAATATCAGTTACATGTATATTAACGAAGAAGTGATACATCACTTGTATTTATTATTAGAAAAAATTGATATCTAGAGACATAGTAATAAAGGAAAGTAAATTCTTCTTCTCTTTGGAAAAGACAAATTTGATTTCCTTGAACTCTTTATATTAAACATTAAACAAATAAAACACTTTTCCTCATTTTAACATTTTATAATTATATTTTATGGAAAATGTTTTCTGTTGAAACAAAAGGACCCTAAGTGTTCGTTATAATTCATTTACAGAAATCTGATTATCTTATGTATCTAGTTTGGATTTTTCGTGAAATACAAGCATATATTGTAATATGTATCTATCTGTTACAATTGGTTTCCACTTTAAAAGGTTTCTTATGAATAGTTCATGGACCTTGTCAGGTCATATGATGCTGGTAGAAACTGCATTTATTTTATCATAATTTTTTTTAATAGAATATAGGTGTTGAGGTTGAAATTGGCCAATTGATGAAATATTATTTGTAGACACAGATGATTCTTCTTATGTGTTGTTCGAATTTGCTTCTCTAAATAATTTTTGTTGGACAGTGTTATAGCTTGGTTTTAATCATTGTAATATGTTTCGTAGAACATGTCTTTTGATATCTGAACACTGTTAGGTAACAGCTGCCTGACTTCTAACTGGCACAAATAGTCTATGGAACGAGGGATAGTGTTAGTAATTGACGAGTACTCTGAATGGCTCAAAATCAAGATTTCAGTGAGATCTGGTGTTGTGCCTTTTAAAGCAGAAAATAGGATGAAATTGTTAAGAAAGCAGTTGTTTTTTGGGTAGGATGAATTATGAACTAATAGCTTTTAAAATATGCAACATCTGCTCAATACCCCTTCATGATTTCTTTAGGATGATTTTTTTACATGGGTTCGGTTACTAACACTACTTAAAGAATTGGTGCTTTTGCAATTTTCCGTGGAAATGTTAGAAATGGGTTAGGAAGAGACTTTTTGTTTTCATTCTGGGAGGAACACATCTTCCTGATTCCATTAATTATTTAATTGGAATTACTAAGCACATAATCTATTTAAACAACCGGTCTGGTGCTTAAGCATTTAAGAGGTGAATCCAAAAGTTCTCCTCAGATGTTTGTGAGTGGTGCCAATCTAGGTATGACCATTCTTTACTGAAGGTTGAATTGGATGTGGAATATTGCTGCTCGAACTTAGGAAATCAGAGGAAAAAGGGGAAAACCTACTGAGCACGATTTTATGGATTGTACCCACATATATTGGAATATAAATAATGTTAGCAGATCATGTTGGATATGTAATCTGGCTCTTATTTTGGCAAAATTTTTTTTTCATAGAAATATAATTAAAAACTAACAGGATGGTGAAAAATGATTATGTTAAATGTTAAGTGTAATGAATATAGTAGAAGACAAAAATGAAGTTATTTTCCGTCACTATCATAATTTTAAGTATTTTTTTAATCATAAAGTATAAAGTTATATAATACTCCTTTATTTATATATAAGAAAATGAAATTTTTCTATAAAAATTATTTTTAGCAAAACAGATGGAGCTTAGTTATTAATTCAACCATTGCATTTTATTAGAAATGAGGGATTTAAATTGTAGCTGAAATATATAATTTCGTTGTGGCCTCATCACATGAAAATAAGCCTTGATTGATATACTTTCTGATTCTATGTATGTATTCAATGAAGTATATTTGGATTTTGCTGATCATCTAACTCCTTTGTGGAAAGGGGCAGAAAAGGAAGTGTATTGGGACCTGTTTCGCCGATGAATGGCAGCCAGCAGCTAAGACAAACTTAGACGTCAGGCAAGATCTTGGAGAGGCAGGGTAACGTCCTATTAATTTGGCTATTCCGGAGGAGATTCACGGGTTCTATTTTCGGGGTTTTGGGAAACAGTAACAGAGTGACGGGGGCAGAGACATGCATATGCAAATCTCACACTTGTCACTTCCTGTGTGGGAGATGTCTGTATCAAATTTCCTCAGTTTTAGAATTACTAGAAATTTACATGGAACTTTCTTTTTTATGGAAATATTTTCGATTCTATTATAATATTGAAAATTTAATATTACTTGCACTTATATTATAATAAATAAGCTAACTTGATATCATAGTTAAATAATTCCTAAAATTTAGAAAATAATTTTCTTATATATCAAAATATTAATAAAAGTAGTATTGAAATTGTTCATAGTAGGATTAGAAATATTTCCCTTTTTTATCCGCACTCATCTCCTTTGTTTTCTCTATTTTAATTATACACTTACTTGTCGATAATATTTAAATCAAGTGATATACAATATTATTTGAAGGTTTTGGCTCTACTTCACGTAAATAACTGATAAATTAGTTGATAATTGACAAGTTAATTGATACCTGCTAGCTTATAATTAATAATTGATAATTAATAAATTAGTTAAAGTATTTTTTAAAATTAGGTGAAATTATAAAATAACATAAAAAGATATATCAATAAAAATAGATATATAATTAAAATAATTATATTCATTTAAAAATTAAATTATATTAATATAATTTAAAATTTAAAATAAAAATATAATATTTAATATTTAATTAATTATATTTTATAAATTTATATATTTATTTACTTATATAATTTTTATTTTATTATTTATTATAAAACTATAACTACTTAAAATATAATTAATTATATTTTATGATATTATTTATATGTATATTTTTATATATTTATAATTTAAAATTAGGATATAATTATGTTAAAATTAAATTAATTATATTTTATAAAAATTATTTAAATTTATATTACAAAGAATATAGTTATAAATTAATATAAAGAATAATGATAAATTTAAAAAGAATTTAAATAAATAATAATTTATAAGTTATAAGTTACTTTAGGTAGTTTATTATACTAAAACTTATAATCTAGTATAAAAAATACTTTTAATTATTAAT
Organism: Sindora glabra; assembly: GCA_020226215.1. Taxonomy (NCBI): domain Eukaryota; kingdom Viridiplantae; phylum Streptophyta; class Magnoliopsida; order Fabales; family Fabaceae; genus Sindora; species Sindora glabra. Next base: position 4,666,210 of record CM035235.1, read on the forward strand.
TTATACTTATTGATCAGTTCAATAAGTTATAAATTAGTTTATTGGTTGCGTAAAATAGAGCCTTTATCTTTCTTTTTTATATATATATATTTTGGATTCAATAATAGGATCATATGTGTATAAGTCTAGTGAAAAAGAACAAATTCCATGGAAGATGATAGAGGTAGTAATTTTTAACACGATACGAATACGATATATTTATTCAGGTTTGAATTGATACTTCAATTCATTTGAGAATTTATTTTAAAATTTTAAAAATTTTATTTAAAAATAATAATAAGTATATATAATAGAGATGTAAATTTTTTATTTTAATAAAATCATAATAAAAATTTAAAATAATATTTTATTAATAATTAATTTTTTTTATAAAAAATAATAAGTAATTAAATTTAATAAATAATTTTATAATATAAATTTTATTAGTTAAAATTATTAAATAAGTTGAATTGATGATTTATTTTAATATATTTAATAAACGGGTTAGCCAAATAATTGGAATTATCACCCTTAGGAGATGGGTTTAATTTCCCTTTGAAATTATGATTCGGACTTTGGAATTTTGTTTCGTTTTTGTGTCATAGAGGAATGCTATGCATCAAAGAAGGAGACAGAGTGGGCAGGCAAAATATTACAACGACAAATTTCATAGACTAAATCCTTCATTAACGAAAGGTAAGATTGAATATTTTTAACTTGTAGTGATGGAAGTAAATTCATTGAGCACCCAAATAGTATCAAGATCTGCAGCTTTTAGATCCCATTACCAACTTTCAATTAGCAACAAGATCGGCAACATAATGAGCCCTCAGACATCATCAAGATCTGCAGTTTTCAAATCTTTTAGGGTAATTTCACATGTACTTTTTTTAAAATTAATTTTATTTCATTTCAATAGAAATAATTTTAATTTATTTATAAATAAATTTTATTGTTTGATAATTTTGTTAAAAATAATAATTTTAATTCATTTGTAAACGAATTATTTTATTTATAATATATTAAAAAATATCTACAATTGCTCTCCAGGCGGCACTTGCAGAGGAAGAAAGACCTAAAAGGCAAAACCCAAAGGAGGAAAGAAAGAGAGAGTTCTTGGAAGTCTTCTTCAGTATGTTAGGCATGTTGCTGTAAAACTTTTTGCAATTTGTTAAGATTGACTCAAATTTAAATTATTATTAATTATTTTTTATTTTAAGTTATTTTCTTATTCAAATTAAATTTTTGTATTAAAGTACAATTGAGATTTCTTGTGAAATAAATATTTCTAGGCTATAAATACTTGTATTGGTCAAGGGCTTGAGGTATGAGAAAGATGTGTAGTAAATATTTAAGGAGATTATGTGAGAATCCTAAGAGAGGTTTAAAAGAGATATAAGAATGATGATTAAGAAGTTGTGAGGTTATGGTTGAAAACTTTTATATGTATTATTTTACAATCTTTTAATGATATAGTATATATTTTTTTATCTATGATTTTTTTCAAAAGTTTGAAATTTTTCACATTAAATTAATTATGTGCTTTATTATGCTAATCTTTAGCTTTAATTCTTAATGTTTGTGTATTTGGAGACGAGACATTCTTCCAAACAATTAATATCATGGTGAGTTCAGTCTTGTAGGAGAGTTGTAATTCAAGAGAGCAAAACTTGATTTAATTTTATGTATGAAATAAAGATGATGAATCGAGCTGATGATGATGATGAAGATAAAAATGTAATGAGTTTATGCTAGTTCATAAAAGTGTTTACGAGTTTGAGGTTTTTGCAAATATGAAAGATTTCTATGGATGAGGAGGTCATAAATAAATTTTAGTGAAACTAGTAACATTGAATTAAGATGAAGTTGCTTGATAGGAAATGGTTGATGCAGTTTGAAGAAATTATAATGATGAAGGGCTCTTATAATTGACATTTCATGATTAGTTTTATTTAGTAATAGGTGAAGTATGAAAATTGATGAAGATAATAGAATGTGTTAAGGTGAAGGTTGTTGGGTGTAACTTAAATTCAAATTATTATTAATTATTGATCGTTTCCTATGGTAGGTTATCTTTTTATTCAAATTGGATTTTTTTGTATTAAAGTAAAATTGAAAATTTTTTATCAAATAAGTATTTCAAGACTACAAATACTTGTATTAACTAAGGGTTTGAAGTATAAAAAAGATGTGAAGTGAGTGCTTGTAAAGATTATATAAGAACTTTTATAGAAGTTTGAGAGAGATATAGAAATAATAATTAGAAAATTGCAGAGTTATGGTTAAAAGTTATCACACACATTATTTTATAATCTTTTGATAATGTAGTACATTTTTTATCATTTGTAATTTTTTCACATTAAATTGTTTGTATGCTTCATTATGCTACTCTTCAATTTTAACTTTTAAGTGGGGGCATTTTATCCGGCACAACTTGATGTCGTTACAGGATAGAGTCCTGTTATTATGCATCTTTTTCAGAAAGAACTTTTACGTTAAACCTGTGAGAAAATTTGTAACATTTTTAACATCCTGCAGGGAGGCTAACTCTTTAACTGACTTTATGCTAAAAGAAATGCTCTGAATGTTATTGAATCTCCTCCTTCGAGTGCTTTTCTGCTTTTGAATTAAGATGCGTTGGGTACTGCTGTAACTAGATGAGCATCTGTTGGTAATTACCATAGTTCAGTTCTAGTTTATCAAATATATATATGTATATATATATAAACAAAATCACCATTGGATTAGTATGGAGCAAGGATGGATAAAATGTCACAAACTGATTTAAACTGATTAAATCTTTTTACATTGGGTCGGTTTAAATTTGTTGATTATAATAAATAATTAAATTTAAATAATTATTATTTGCTTTCGATTTTTTCAATTGGTTGTAGGTTTAAAATTTTTCACCTATATTAAATTATAATAAACTGAATTATTGAAGAGTTTAAGAATTTACCTTATATTGTACATTTTAAGACCATTTGTTGTTTATTCTTTCATTCCCTCACCCTTCGCAAGCTATTTTTCAATCTTAAAATCTTGCTCTCAAATATTTTTCTCTTAAAAAATAAAATAACTTAACACGTGTTCAAATTTAAATTTGTCTAATCAAATTTTAAATAAAGTATAGGCGTTGAGGTCTAGAAATAAGGCAAAATTCATTCTAAGTATTTTTTTTTAAATGTGAAGGGATAGGAAACCTGTAAAGTTTCCTATATGTTAGAAAAAAATTGAAATAATTAATTATTTTAAATTACTTTCAACTATTTATAACCGATTAATTCAATTAATAATGATTTAAGTAATGACTTGGATCGATTGTGATATATTTAAAAAAATAATCTAAAATGATTAATTAATTTACAAATCAAAATCAAAATTTGCCTATCCTATTATGGAGGGACTTAGATGATAAGTTACAGATCCTATCCTATGCTTAAATCTGTTTCCTGTTATCGTATCAAAAAGAAAATATTACATTGTATTTCTTATCTTCCAGAGAGGATCAAAGGAATTCACTGGATGAAACGGGGAGATGGAGAATAAAAGATCGCGGGAGGTTGACTTTGACCAAAAACTAGAACCACTATATCTACGGGACTTTCAATTCTAAGGTGACTTTTGGCAAAATGGAAAAAGGTATTGATATTTTTACTTTTCCATATTTATCTGTCGTTCATTTTTCTTTTATAAATTATAAGGTTTATAGTTTTTCGCATCTCACCATCATTTATTAAAAGAAATGATGATCATTTGTGGTAAAGTCAGAGTTCAAAAATTAATAAAAATAAATAAATTTTAATAAATATAAAATTTTAAAAAATTTTAAAAAATTCAACAACGATATACACTCATATTAAAATATATATATAATTTTATTATTGATAATTTATTTTCTGCTTAGAGAGGGCAAAAGTATTTTTGGATGGAAAAACAATAGCCATTCCATAATTGAGCAAACATATGTCTTCGAGAATACAGTTAAATTTTGCCGTTAGGGTTGGCCCACCTGCAGTGGGAAACGATAGATTATTGACTAAATAATTTTACTGGAGATTAAACAATTGCCTTTTCTAATATGAATCAGGGTCCAATATAAAGGATTAAAAATTAAATAATAATAGTTACAAAAAATACATAGACTATGCAAAATAATATATTGTCATCAGTCAAATCTTGATAAAGAAACCGGAGACGGATTTCTCCTGGAGGATTAATTATGAATTAAGAATGTTATTATTTTTAGTCATATTGAAGTAACAAACAGAGAATTATTTTCATTCATTATTTATCACATTATTTTAGAAAATAGTGTTAGTGAATTCAATAAAAAAATAGTGTTATTGAAAAGTTGAAAATTAGTAAACAAAATTTGTGCTCAAAATATTACGTTATAATATAAATAAAATGATTTAAGTTTAAATTACCGTAAGCGTAAATTTATTCCATGTGTCGCTGTTAGAAAAAGATCATATGGGGAGAAGTGTGTTGCCATAATTTGATACTAAAAAATAATAAAATTAACAAGACACATATAATTTAATATGGTTTAATTTTTAGTTTATTTTGCATATGAAAATGAAAGGCAAACCTATTAAATGAATCAATTAAAAGAGAGAATATGAATGGTACAAAAACTTTCAAATTTACACTCTAAATAAATTAAAAAATGTCTTATAATATATATTTTTTATTTTTAATAATTTCACTAAAGAATAAGAACTAGTTGTAAAATTTCAGGTTATCACCATAGGAGGGGTAAATACAGACTTTCTTAACTCCCTCATCTCACAAACAAATTTTGTATAATACAAATATTTATCATCTAAAATTCTAGTTAAAAGATAAATTTAACTTAATCATAATATTATATAATATAATGATAAAATGTTTTCAATTTGATCACAATCCTATCTATTCAAAACTTAGGCTTAGATAATATGAAGATGTAAATAGATAATTATCCTATTTTATAAAAATAAATAGGATTTATGTCAAAATTTTAATAGTTGCAAATTAATAAAAAATTATTAAAATTTTTTATTATAATTAAAAAATTTTAATTATTATTTTTTTATTCATTAATAAAAAATATTTTATACTACAATGAATCAAATTTGAAGTCTAAACAAAATTACTAAAATTTGAAAATTAAAAGGATTCGATTTCCCTTTTTTTCTCTCTTCAATGAGGAGATGATTTTTATTTTTATTTTTTTATTGGAAGCTTCAATTTCAATCAAAAAAATTGAAAGGGCAATACCAGTGAAACACTTTAACGTGGAGAAGAAATTCGATTCTCCGATGACTCTATGAGGAGGGACCACGTCTAGCACATCATGTCATGTATATATAAGAAAAAAACAGTTTAAATTAATTACGTCGTGGTTCTAGAAGTTTCGAGTTGAATTTCTACTATTATATTTTTGCGGGAAAATACAATATATTCGTATAAATTTTAATTGAATGATAAACACGATATATGAGCTTTAAAATTTTATATTTTACCAACTTAAAAACTGATATGAACTTTAAAAATCCTATATTTTATCACCTTAAACTTTTTTAAAAAAGTAAAATCTCAATTTTGCATTACGTCCATTAGTAACATCTAGTGATTCTCCCTTTTTCACTATACCAAGTTGCAAAGAAAAAATTCTCAACTCCAGAAAAAAAAAATTAAAGAGGAGTTAAGAGATTAGAATTTAAAATTACCTTTAAAATATTTGAAATAGAGTTTTTTCAAAACACATAATTTCTTGTGAAATAAATATTTTTGGGGTATAAATACTTATATTGATGGAAGACTTGAGGTATAAGAAAGATGTGGAGTAAATATCTATGGAGATTATGTGAAGATCCTTAGAGAGGTTTAAAAGAGATATAAGAATGATGATTACGAAGTTGTGAGGTTATGGTTGAAAACCTCCGCATATATTATCTTGCAATCTTTTAATGATATAGTACATATTTTTTCATTTGTGATTTTTCTCAAGAGTCTAAGATTTTTTACATTTAATTAATTTTGTGCTTTATTATGCTAATCTTTAATTTTAATTCTCGATGTTTGTGTGTTTGGAAAAGGGACATTCTTCCAAACAAATGATATTAGAGTGAGTTTAGTCTTGTAGGAGAGTAGTAATTCAAGAGAGCAAAGCTGGATTTGATTTTGTGTGTAAAATGAAGATGGTGAACGGAATTGATGATGATGATGAAGATAAAGATGTAATGAGTTTATGCTAGTTTATAAAGATATTTACAAGCTTGAGGTTTTTACAAATATGAAAGATTTCTATGGATGAGGAGGTCATAAATAAATTTTAGTGAAACTTGTGACATTGAATTGAGATGAAGTTGCCAGATAGAAAAATGGTTGATGAAGTTTGAAAAAAATATAATGGTGAAGGACTCTTATAATTGACAATCCATGATCAGTTTTATTTGGTAATAGGTGAAGTATGAAAATTGATGAAGATAATAGGATTTATGTTAAGATGAAAGTTGTTGAATATAACTCAAATTCAAATTATTATTAGTTATTGATTGAGTCCTATTGTAGATTATCTTTTTATTCAAATTGGATTTTTTTGTGTTAGAATAAAATTGAGATTTTTTGTCAAATTAGTATTTCTAGAGTACAAATACTTGTACTAACTAAGGGTTTGAAGTATAGAAAAGATGTGAAGCGAGTGCTTGTAAAAATTATGTAAGAACTTTAGAGAGGTTTGAGAGAGATATAAGAATAATTAGAAAATTGTAAAGTTATGGTTAAAAGCTATCACAAACATTATTCTATAATCTTTTGATGATATAGTATATTTTTTATCATTTGTAATTTTTTCACATTAAATTGTTTGTATGCTTTATTATGCTACTCTTCAATTTTAACTTCTAAGTGGGGGCATTTTATCCGGCACAACTTGATGTCATTACAGGATAGAGTCCTGTTATTATGCATCTTTTTCAGAAAGAACTTTTACGTTAAACCTGTGAGAAAATTTGTAACATTCTTAACATTTTGCAGGGAGGCTAACTCTTTAACTGACATTATGGTAAAAGAAATGCTCTGAATGTTTTTTAGTCTCCTCCTTCGAGTGCTTTTCGGCTTTTGAATTATGATGCTTTGGGTACTACTGTAACTAAATGAGCATCTGTTGGTAATTACCATAGTTCTGTTCTAGTTTATCAAATATATATATATATATATATATATATATATATATATATATATATTATAATAATAATAATAATAATAATAATAATAATAAAATCACTAGTGGATTATTATGGAGTAGGGGTGGGCAAAATATCACAAATTAATTTAAACCAATCGAACCATTTTACGTTCGGTCAATTTAAATTGATTGATTATAATAAATAATTAAATTTAAATAATTATTATTTACGTTCGATTTTTTTTCATTGATTGCAGGTTTAAAAAATTTCACTTATATTAAATTATAATTGACTAAATTATTCTATAATTTAAGAATTTACTTTATACGATACATTTTAAGGTCATTTGTTGTTTATCCTTTCATTTCCTCAGCCTTCATAAGCTATTTTTCAATCTCAAAATCTTGCTCTCAAATATTTTTCTCTTAAAAAAATAAGTTAATACTTATTCAAATTTAAATATGTTTTTATCAAATTTTAAATAAAATATAGGCATTGAGATCTAGAAATTAAGCAAAATTCATTCTAAGTATTTTATTTGAAATGTAAAGGGATAAGAGACCTGTATGTAACAGATTTTTCTCTTCTTCTAGAATGTTGGCAACAGATCAACGTGTGGATGAAAGTGCTCTGTAAAAATAGGAGAGCAGTTTTTCTGCTTAACGTCCACCGGATTGCACGGCTTCTTGATGGGAGAAGTTGACAACGTGAATATATATAAATGGAATAAGGATCCCCGGGTTTGGTTAATGCAAAATTATTTTTCTAAACAAAATACACCATCAACACAGCACAAACCAGAACCTGGAAGCACCTGAGTTCAAGAATTGCAGTAACTATTCGGTACAATTTCTTGGAGCAACTTCTCTGTGAATTTCGTTAAAGCTATGGCTGGAGGTAGCCTTCCGCATATCTGACTTATTTTATGCTTTAATTAGGATATATTAAGTATCTGAGTATCCTAGATATAGTTTACATTTGGTATTAGAGCACAAAAAATTGCCTCTGCCTTGCTTATGTGCGGTAGAAAATAGAGCATATTGTTTGATTTTAATCCTATATACATGCTGTTTTTATCATGTTTTAAGACTAGGATTGGATAGCCCATAAAATTCTAGAGGATCTAGGCTCCGAAATTTTGAAAAATCTGTTGAAAAATACATAAAACATGTTCTGGTTTTGGGCGGGTCTGTTTCTGGTTGGAACCGGGCCGACATCGGGTTGGGTCGACTCGGCTAAAGGTTGAAGACAACTTTCCTTGCTGGCTCCACCGAAACACATCGTTTTGCACTATTCTGCTTAGTGAAACGGCGTTGTTTCATTTAAAGTTTTTTAGGCTCTTCTAAATTGAAAACGCACCGTTCCTTTACCTCCCAAAATAAAATCTTCAATTTGTCGTCTTGAGAACTCGAGCCGCTGTCTCCTACGTTGCATTGGCTTGACCACTAATCCCGCATGTTTTTCGTTGTGATATGCACGCGCAAAATTGTATTTGAAGGCTTTCTGAAAAGTTTGATTTTTTTTCCTTTTCTTCGAATTTTATCATAATGGGAGATATTAATGTCATACATTTAATGCCTAATATTTAGATATTATTTTAGGCATTAATTTGACATATTTAGATTAAAATTAATTAGGAGAATTTAAATCAAATAATTAATCACATTTGGCTTAGTTGATTAATTATTTATTTTCTTCTCATTATGAAAATATTGTATGATTGTTTTATCAATCTTAGGCTATATATTTTTCTATGAAGAGAAAATTAATTTATCACATTTGTATAAGTGATTAATTAATATTTGAAATCTCATAAAGAAATGTCTATTTATATTTTAAAAATGCCTATTTGTGCATTTTGTTTAAGTATATTTTAAAATGACAAGTGATTCGTATAATTTTAGTTTAGTTGAAGTTTAGCCACAACACCTTTGATTATTCTAAAATTATACATAAAACATTAGATTTAAATTTAGGATTACATTAAGAAAATTGTCATTAATTGTAATTGATCATATTTAATATGATAATCATTATCCCACAGGAATATTATTATATTTAATATGATTAATTAGGGTGGAATAGTAAATTTTCCTTTGCCTTAATCTACCCACAGGAATTAAGATAGGGGATATAATTTACTAGTTTCACTAACTTTATACATAAGCCTAATTAAATAAAACTAAGCCCACAGGCAATTTTGTTTGTTACTAGGATTATGTTTGATAAGATATGTTTTGCATTGGTAAGACATGTCATATGAAGTATTTTTTTTTCTAATTGCCTCAAATTATTAACATAGCGTGTAATTTTATACAGCTTTTCAACCTCTAAATATCTTTGATTTTCAAGTTCCTGAATTGAATGGTGATAATTATAAGATATGGAAGGAGAAAATTCTTCTTCAACTGGGGTGGATGGACGTGGATGATGCAATAAGAAAGGATGAACCTCCTAAACCCACTGATAGTAGCAGTGCAGCTGAAATAGCACTTTACAAGTGTTGGGAGCGATCAAATCGCCTTAGTATGATGTATATCAAAACTAAGATTTCTACTAGCGTTTGTGGGTCTATCGGAGAGCATCAAAACATTCGAAGTTTGCTCAAGGCCATTAATGAATAATTTGAAACTTCAGACAAGGCTTTGGCAAGCACCCTGATGACGAAGTTATCATCAATGAAGCTTACTGGCATAACGGGTGTACGAGAGCATATCATGCAAATGAGGGACATTGCAGCTCAATTAAAAATGCTTGAGGTCGAGATGTCTGAGTCTTTCCTTGTGCACTATATCCTAAACTCTCTGCCGCCTCAGTATGGACCTTTCAAGATTTCTTACAACACACATAAGGAGAAATGGACAATCAATGAACTTCTGTCCATGCGTGTACAGGAAGAAGGGAGGCTTATTGCACAAATGGGAGAAAGCGCACATTTGGCAACACAAGGGAAGAACAAGAAGCAAGCCAACTCAAAAGGAAAGGGAAATGCACCCATTTAAGGCAGTATAAAGAAAGAATCCAAGTGTTTCTTCTGCAAGAAGAAAGGACACATAAAGAAGAACTGCAACAAATTTAAGAGCTGGCTTGAAAAGAAAGGTATCTCAATCTCACACTTTTGTTATGAATCTAATATGGTAGATGTTAGTAGTAACACATGGTGGATTGATTCTGGTTCTATAATCCATATCTCTAATACCTTGCAGGGCTTTCTAAACCAAAGGAAGCCAGTGGGCAGTGAGCAGTACATTTATTCAGGCAACAAGACGGGCTCACTAGTTGAAGCTATAGGAACTTGTAGACTAGTTTTAGATACTGGCTTTTGTTTGATATTGGAAAGGACTTTTTATGTACCAAGTTTCTCTAGAAACTTAATTTCTATTTCGAAACTTTTGCCTTTCGGATATTCTTTTAAATTTTCAAATAATATGTTTAAGTTATTTTATAAATCTAATCTTGTTGGCAATGGTACAATTTCTGATGGTCTTTTCCGAATTCAATTACAAGACAATATACCTAATGATTCAATGCATATTTCTAGTAGTATAGGTATTAAGAGATGTGTTACTAATGAAGATTCCTCTATGTTATGGCACCGTAGTCTAGGTCATATCTCAATAGAGAGGGTTAAAAGGTTAGTAAAAGATGGAATACTTAGTACGCTAAATTTTACTGACTTTGAAACTTGTATAGACTGCATAAAGGGAAAGTAGACTAATAAGAACAAGAAAGGTGCCAAGAGGAGTACTACCATTTTAGAAATCATACATACAGACATTTGTAGTCCAGATTTGGACTCTAGTAGTCTAAAATACTTTATCACCTTTATTGATGATTACTCACGATATATGTATCTCTATCTGTTGAATAATAATAATGAGGCACTTGATGCCTTTAAGGTGTTTAAAGCAGAAGTAGAGAAACAATGTGATAAACAAATTAAGATAGTGAGATCAGATAGAGGTGGTGAGTATTATGGTAGATACACTCAAGATGGACAAGCATTAGGTCCATTTGCTAGATTTCTTCAAGAACATGGGATTGTTGCCCAATACACCATGCCTGGGTCTCCGGACCAAAATGGTGTAGCTGAAAGAAGAAATCGAACACTATTGGACATGGTAGGGAGCATGCTTAGCAGCTCTAAGCTTTCTAAGTCCTTATGGATTGAAGGCCTTAAGACGACATTGTATATCCTTAACTGGGTTCTAACTAAGGCTGTTGAAAAGACACCATTTAAGTTATTTAAAGGTTGGAAACTAAGTTTAAGGCATATGCACGTTTGAGGATGTTCGTCTGAGGTTAGGGTCTACAATCCACAAAAAAAGAAGCTGGACCTTAAGACTATAAGTGACTACTTCATTGGGTATGCTGAAAAGTCCAAAGGATATAGATTCTATTGTCCATCTCATAGCACTAGGATTGTGGAATCAAGAAATGCAAAATTTCTTGAAAATGACTTAATTAGTGGAAGTGATCAAATCCAACATCCAAATACTGAGCTTGATCATTTTGGTTCTCAAGTTTCCACATCAAGTGATAGATTGGTTGTAATCCATGCCCCACAAGTACCATTGGGTATTGAACAACCAATCATTGAGGATCCACAACCACTTGGCCATAACCAAGTTGATCCAGTTGTTGAACAATTACTAGAAACTGTTGAACAACCAATTGAGGAGCATGCTTCCTAAGAGGATGCTAACCCAACATTAACAAGATCAACTAAGGAAAGGAGGTCAGCAATTCCTAGTGACTATGCTGTGTATCTACAAGAGTCTGACTACAATATAGGAGCTGAAAATGACCCTGAGACATTTTCACAAGCTATTAACCGTAGAGAATCTGGATTATGGTACAATGCTATGAAGGAAGAGATGGATTCCATGGCGTCTAATGGAGTCTGGGATCTTGTTGAGTTGCCTAATGGTTCAAAAGCCATAGGGTGTAAATGGGTCTATAAGATGAAAAAGGACTCATTAGGCAACATCGAAAGATATAAGGCAAGACTCGTGGCTAGGGGATTCACTTAGAAGGAAGGAATCGATTACACAGACACTTTTTCTCCTGTGTCTAAGAAAGATTCCCTCCGTGTAATAATGGCATTGGTTGCCCAATTTGACCTGGAACTACATCAGATGGATGTGAAGACGACATTCCTCAATGGGGATCTAGAGGAAGAGGTATATATGAAACAACCTGAAGGATTCTCCTCTAGTGCTGGTGAGCATTTAGTATACAAGCTTAAGAAATCCATATATGGATTGAAACAGGCCTCTCGCCAATGGTATCTTAAGTTTCATGATGTTATTTCCTCATTCGAATTTATGAAAAATATCATGGATTAGTGTATATACCACAAGGTCAGTGGGAGTAAAATCTGTTTCCTTGTGCTGTATGTGGATGATATATTGCTTGCAACCAATGATAAGGGGTCGCTGTATGAGGTGAAACAATTTCTCTCTAAGAATTTTGATATTAAGGATATGGGTGAGGCATCTTATGTAATTGGTATTAAGATCCATAGGGATAGAACTCAAGGTATTTTAGGTTTATCACAAGAAACCTATATCAATAAGGTCTTAGAGAGATTTTGAATGAAAGACTGTTCACCAAGTGTAGCACCTATTGTGAAGGGTGACATGTTCAATTTGAATCAGTGCCCAAAGAACGATCTAGAAAGGGAACAAATGCGAAACATTCCATATGCTTCAGCTGTTGGAAGCCTTATGTATGCTCAGGTTTGTACAAGACTTGACATTGCATTCGTAGTTGGAATGTTAGGGAGATATCAAAGTAATCTAGGAATGGATCATTGGAGAGCTGCAAAGAAAGTGATGAGGTATCTTAAAGGTACCAAACATTACATGTTAATGTACAAACGAACTGAGAATCTTGAAGTAGTTGGTTGGCTACTCAGACTCGGATTTTTCTGGATGCGTTGATTCACGAAAATCAACATCAGGATACATTTTTATGTTTGCTGGTGGAGCCGTGTCTTGGAGGAGCGCAAAGCAAACCTTAGTTGCTACTTCTACCACAGAAGCTGAGTTCGTATCTTATTTTGAGGCAATTTCACATGGTGTATGGCTGAAGAGCTTTATTTCTGAGCTTAGAGTTGTGGATTCAATTTCTAGGCCATTAAGAATTTACTGTGACAACTCAGCTGCAGTTTTTCTGGCTAAGAATGACAAAAGTGGAAGTCCAAGTAAACACATCGACATCAAGTACTTAGCCATTCGAGAACGTGTCAAGGAAAATAAAGTTACCATTGTACACATTAGCACTGAGTTGATGATAGCAGATCCATTGACAAAAGGCATGCCACCGTCAGTGTTTAAGGATCATGTATTAAGGATGAGACTTGGTACCATATTAAGTCTTTGATGTATATATACATATTTTTGTAATAAAGCTCTCATTCAATTTAAGTTATTTTTCTCATTTTTGAGTATACATTTATATTTAGAGAAAAATAATATTAAGAGGACCCAGAATAAGTATAAGACTTATTCATTAAGTTACAGTGGATTGAGAAAGCAAAATGTATCGTGATACATGGGAGGTAATACTCATAGATAGAGGACCTATCACTATGATCCATACATTGAGTTTTCTCTACTTTTGAATACTTTTGATTTTTACGGACCAAGTGGGAGAATGTAACAGATTTTTCTCTTCTTCTAGAATGTTGGCAACAGATCAACGTGTGGATGAAAGTGCTCCGTAAAAATAGGAGAGCAGTTTTTCTACTCAACGTCCACCGGATTGCACGGCTTCTTGATGGGAGAAGCTAGCAACGTGAATATATATAAATGGAATAAGGATCCCCGGGTTTGGTTAATGCAAAATTATTTTTCTGAACAAAATACACCATCAACACAGCACAAACCAGAACCTGGAAGTACCTGAATTCAAGAATTGCAATAATTATTCGGTACAATTTCTTGGAGCAACTTCTCTGTGAATTTCGTTAAAGCTATGGCTGGAGGTAAGCTTCCGCATATCTGACTTATTTTATGCTTTAACTAGGATATATTAAGTATCTGAGTATTCTAGATATGGTTTACACTGTAAACTTTCCTATATGTTAGAAAAAAATTGAAATAATTAATTATTTTAAATCACTTTCAACTCTTTATAACTGATTAATTCGGTTAATAACAATTTAAGTAATGACTTGGACCGATTGTGATATATTTAAAGAGACAACCCATTTAGAATAATTAATTGACTTTCAAACTGAGTCCGAAATTTGCCTACCCTAATTTGGAGGGACTTAGATGATAAGTTATAGATCCTATCCTATGCTTAAATCTCTTTCCTGTTAATGTATCAAAAGGAAAATATTACATTGTAATTCTTATTTTCCAGAGAGGATCAAAGGAATTCTCTGGATGAAACGGGGAGATGGAGAATAAAAGACCGCGCAAGGTTGACTTTGACCAAAAACTAGAACCGCTATTTCTACGGGACTTTCAATTCTAATGTGACTTTTGGCAAAATGGAAAAAGGTGTTGATATTTTTACTTTTCCATATTTATCTGTTGTTCATTTTTCTTTTATAAATTATAAGGTTAATAGTTTTTCGCATCTCACCATCATTTATTAAAAAAAGTGATGATCATTTGTGGTAGAGTCAGACTTCCAAAATTAATAAAAATAAATAAATTTTAATATTTTAATAAAGATAAAATTTAAATTTTTTTTATAAAATTCAATAACGATATACACTCATATATATATATATATATATATATATATATATATATATATATATATATATATAACTTTATTATTGATAATTTATTTTCTGCTTAGAGAGGGCAAAAGTATTTTTGGATGGACAAACAATAGCCATTCCATAATTGAGCAAACATACGTCTTCGAGAGTGGAGGTTAATTTTTCCGTTAGGGTTGGCCCACCTGCAGTGGGAAACGATGGATTATTGACTAAATAATTTTACTGGAGATTAAACAATTGCCTTTTTCAATATAAATCTGGGTCCAATCAACATAAAGGATTAAAAATTAAATAATAACGGTTACAAAAAATACATAGACTATGCAAAGTAATATATTGTCATCAGTCAAATCTTGATAAAGAAACTGGAGACGGATTTCTCCTGAAGGATTCATTATGAATTAATAATCTTATTATTTTTAGTCATATTGTAGTAACAAATATAGAATTATTGTCATTCACTATTTATCACATTATTTTACAAAATAGTGTTAGTGAATTCAATAGAAAAATAGTGTTATTTAAAAGTTGAAAATTATTAAACAAAACGTGTGATCAAAATATTACATTACATTATAATATAAATAAAATGATTTAAATTTAAATCACCGTAAGCGTAAATTTATTCCATGTGTTGCTGTTGGAAAAAGATCATATGGGCAGAAGTGTGTTGCCATAATTTGATATTAAAAAATAATAAAATTAATAAGATACATATAATTTAATATGATTTAATTTTAGTTTATTTTACATATGAAAATAAAAGGCAAATCAATTAAATGTATCAATTAGAAGAGAGAATATGAATGGTATAAAAACTTTCAAATTTACACTTTAAATAAATTAAAAAATGTCTTATAATATTTATTTTTTATTTTTAATAATTTCACTAAAGAATAAGAACTAGTCGTAAAATTTCAGGTTATCCCCATAGGAGGGCTAAATACAAACTTTCTTAACTCGCTCATCTCACAAACAAATTTTGTATAATACAAAGATTTATCATCTAAAATTCTAGTTAAAAGATAAATTTAACTTAATCATAATATTATATAATATAATGATAAAATGTTTTCAATTTGATCACAATCCTATCTATTCAAAACTTAGGCTTAAATAATATGAAGATGTAAATAGATAATTATCCTATTTTATAAAAATAAATAGGATTTATGTCAAAATTTTAATAGTTGCAAATTAATAAAAAATTATTAAAATTTTTTATTATAATTAAAAATTTTTAATTATTATTTTTTTATTCATTAATAAAAAATATTTTATACTACAATGAATCAAATTTGAAGTCTAAACAAAATTACTAAAATTTGAAAATTAAAAGGATTCGAATTCCCTTTTTTTCTCTCTTAAAAAAGGAGATAATTTTTATTTTTATTTTTTTATTGGAAACTTCAATTTCAATCAAAAAAATTGAAAGGGCAATACCAGTGAAACACTTTAACGCGAGAAGAAATTCGATTCTCCGGTGACTCTATGAGGAGGGACCACGTCTGGCACATCATGTCATGTATAGATAAGAAAAAAACAGTTTAAATTAATTACGTCGTGGTTCTAGAAGTTTGGAGTTGAATTTCTACTACTATATTTTTGCGGGAAAATACAATATATTCTTATAAATTTTAATTGAATGATAAATACGATATATGAGCTTTAAAATTTTATATTTTACCAACTTAAAAACTGATATGAACTTTAAATATCCTATATTTTATCACCTTAAACTTTTTAAAAAAAGTAAAATCTCAATTTTGCATTACGTCCATTAGTAACATCTAGTGATTCTGCCTTTTTCACTATACCAAGTCGCAAAGAAAAAATTCTCAACCCCAAAAAAAAACAAAATTAAAGAGGAGTTAAGAGATTAGAATTTAAAATTACTTCTAAAATATTTGAAATAGAGTTTTTTCTAAACACATAATTTCTTGTGAAATAAATATTTTTGGGCTATAAACATTTGTATTGATTGAAGACTTGAGGTATGAGAAAGATGTGGAGTAAATATCTATGGAGATTATGTGAAGATCCTTAGAGAGGTTTAAAAGAAATGTAAGAATGGTGATTAGGAAGTTGTGAAGTTATGGTTGAAAACCTCTGCATATATTATCTTGTAATCTTTTAATGATATAATATATATTTTCTCATTTGTGATTTTTGTCAAGAGTCTAAGATTTTTTACATTTAATTAATTTTGTGCTTTATTATGCTAATCTTTAATTTTAATTCTCTATGTTTGTGTGTTTGGAAAAGGGACATTCTTCCAAACAAATGATATTAGAGTGAGTTTAGTCTTGTAGGAGAGTAGTAATTCAAGAGAGCAAAGCTAGATTTGATTTTGTGTATAAAATGAAGATGGTGAACAGAGTTGATGATGATGATGAAGATAAAGATGTAATGAGTTTATGCTAGTTTATAAAGATATTTACAAGCTTGAGGTTTTTACAAATATGAAAGATTTTTATGGATGAGGAAGTCATAAATAAATTTTAGTGAAACTTGTGACATTGAATTGAGACGAAGTTACTAGATAGAAAAATGGTTGATGCAGTTTGAAAAAATTATAATGATGAAGGATTCTTATAATTGACAATCCATGGTCAGTTTTATTTGGTAATAGGTGAAGTATGAAAATTGACGAAGATAATAGAATTTGTGTTAAGGTGAAAGTTGTTGAATATAACTCAAATTCAAATTATTATTAGTTATTGATTGATTCCTATTGTAGATTATCTTTTTATTCAAATTAGATTTTTTTGTGTTAGAGTAAAATTGAAATTTTTTGTCAAATAAATATTTCTAGACTACAAATAATTGTACTAACTAAGGGTTTGAAGTATAGAAAAGATGTGAAGCAAGTGCTTGTAAAAATTATGTAAGAATTTTTAGAGAGGTTTGAGAGAGATATAGGAATAATTAGAAAATTGTAAAGTTATGTTTAAAAGTTATCACAAACATTATTCTATAATCTTTTGATGATATAATATATTTTTTATCGTTTGTAATTTTTTCACATTAAATTGTTTGTATGCTTTATTATGCTACTCTTCAATTTTAACTTCTAAGTGGGGGCATTTTATCCGGCACAACTTGATGTCATTACAGGATAGAGTCCTGTTATTATGCATCTTTTTCAGAAAGAACTTTTACGTTAAACCTGTGAGAAAATTTGTAACATTCTTAACATTTTGCAGGGAGGCTAACTCTTTAACTGACGTTATGGTAAAAGAAATGCTCTGAATGTTTTTGAGTCTCCTCCTTCGAGTGCTTTTCTGCGTTTGAATTACGATGCTTTGGGTACTACTGTAACTAGATGAGCATCTGTTGGTAATTACCATAGTTCTGTTCTAGTTTATCAAATATATATATATATATATATATATATATATATATATATATATATATATAATAAAATCACTAGTGGATTATTATGGAGTAGGGGTGGGCAAAATATCACAAATTAATTTAAATCAATTGAATCATTTTACATTCGATTAATTTAAATTGATTGATTATAATAAATAATTAAATTCAAATAATTATTATTTACTTTCAATTTTTTTTCATAGGTTTAAAAAATTTCACCTATATTAAATTATAATTGACTGAATTATTCTATAATTTAAGAATCTACTTTATACAATACATTTAAGGTCATTTATTGTTTATCCTTTCATTTCCTCAGCCTTCATAAGCTATTTTTCAATTTCAAAATCTTGCTCTTAAATTTTTTTTCTTAAAAAAAATAACTTAATACTTATTCAAATCTAAATCTGTTTTACCAAATTTTAAATAAAATATAGGCGTTGAGATCTAGAAATTAAGTAAAATTTATTTTAAATATTTTATTTAAAATGTAAAGGAATAGGAGACTTGTAAACTTTCCTATATACTAAAAAAAATTAAAATAATTAATTATTTTAAACCACTTTCAACTCTTTGTAACTGATCAATTTGGTTAATAATGATTTAAGTAATGATTTAGATCGATTGTGATATATTTAAAGAGACAACCGATTTAAAATAATTAATTTACTCGCAAACTGAATCCGAAATTTGCCAACCCTAATTTGGAGGGACTTAGATGATAAGTTATAGATCCTATCCTATGCTTAAATCTCTTTCCTGTTAATGTATCAAAAGGAAAATATTACATTGTAATTCTTATCTGCCAGAGAGGATCAAAGGAATTCTCTGGATGAAACGGGGAGATGGAGAATAAAAGACCGCGCGAGGTTGACTTTGACCAAAAACTAGAACCGCTATTTCTACGGGACTTTCAATTCTAATGTGACGTTTGGCAAAATGGAAAAAGGTATTGATATTTTTACTCTTCCATATTTATCTGTTGTTCATTTTTCTTTTATAAATTATAAGGTTTATAGTTTTTCGCATCTCACCATCATTTATTAAAAAAAGTGATGATCATTTGTGGTAGAGTCAGACTTCCAAAATTAATAAAAATAAATAAATTTTAATATTTTAATAAAGATAAAATTTTAAAAATTTTTATAAAATTCAATAACGATATACATTCATATTAATATATATATATATATATATATATATATATATATATATATATATATATATATATATATATATAACTTTATTATTGATAATTTATTTTTCTGCTTAGAGAGGGCAAAAGTATTTTTGGATGGAAAAACAATAGCCATTCCATAATTGAGCAAACATATATCTTAGAGAGTGGAGGTTAATTTTTCCGTTAGGGTTGGCCCACCCGCAGTGGGAAACGATGGATTATTGACTAAATAATTTTACTGGAGATTAAACAATTGCCTTTTTCAATATAAATCTGGGTCCAATCAATGTAAAGGATTAAAAATTAAATAATAATGGTACAAAAAATACATAGACTATGCAAAGTAATATATTGTCATCAGTCAAATCTTGATAAAGAAACTGGAGACGGATTTCTCCTGAAGGATTCATTATGAATTAATAATCTTATTATTTTTAGTCATATTATAGTAACAAATATAGAATTATTTTCATTCACTATTTATCACATTATTTTACAAAATAGTGTTAGTGAATTCAATAGAAAAATAGTGTTATTTAAAAGTTGAAAATTATTAAACAAAACGTGTGATCAAAATATTACATTACATTATAATATAAATAAAATGATTTAAATTTAAATCACCGTAAGCGTAAATTTATTCCATGTGTTGCTGTTGGAAAAAGATCATATGGGCGGAAGTGTGTTGCCATAATTTGATATTAAAAAATAATAAAATTAATAAGATACATATAACTTAAAATGGTTTAATTTTTAGTTTATTTTACATATGAAAATAAAAGGCAAATCAATTAAATGTATCAATTAAAAAAGAGAATATGAATGGTATAAAAACTTTCAAATTTACACTCTAAATATAATGTCTTATAATATATATATTCTTTATTTTTAATAATTTCACTAAAAAAATAAGAATTAATTATGAAATTTCAAGCGGAGTGGCAAAAATATAGACTTTCTCAACTTTCTCATCTTACGAATAAGTTTTGTATAATACAAATATTTATCATCTAAAATTCTAGTTAAAAGATAAATTGAACTTAACCATAATATTATATAATATAATAAAAAAATATTTTCAATTTGATCACAATCCTATCTCTTTAAAATTTAGACTTAAATAATATGAAGATGTAAATCAGTAGTTATCCTATTATATAAAAATAAATAGGATTTATGTCAAAATTTCAATAGTTGCCACATTAATAAAAAATTATTAATTTTTTATTATAATTAAAATTTTTAATAATTATTTTATTTTTATTCATTAATAAAAATATTTCATACTACAATGAATCAAATTTGAATTCTTAATAAGATTACTAAAATTTGAAAATTAAGAGGATTCGAATTCTCCTTTTTTCTCTCTTAGATAAAGATATAATTTTTATTTTTATTTTTTTAATCGGAAGCTCCAATTTCAAACAAAAAAATTGAAGGGGCAATACCAGTGGAACACTTTAATACTAACGCGGAGAAGAAATTCGATTCTCCCATAACACAACGAGGAGGGACCACATCTGACACATCATGTCATGTATAAATTAATTACGTTGCGTCGTGGTTCTAGAAGTTTGGAGTTGAATTTCTACCATTATATTTTTGCGGGAAAATACAATATATTTTTATAAATTTTAATTAAATAATAAAAATAATACATAAACTTTAAAAGTTTACATTTTTACCAACTTAAAAACTGACAAATTGGTATATGAACTTTAAAAATCCTATATTTTATCACCTTAAACTTCTTAAAAAAAAAGTAAAATCTTTAATTTTATTACATCTACTAGCAACACCTAGTGATTCTCCCTTTTTCATTATACCTAGTCGCAAAGAAGAAATTCTCAAGTTCAATGAGAAATTCTCCCAAAAAAAATTAAAGAGGAGTTAAGAGATTAGAATTTAAAATTACTTCTAAAATATTTGAAGTAAAATTTTCTCTAAACACGAATTTATTTTGACTATATCAATTTGCTTAGTTTTTTAAGAATATATAAAATAAATTAAAGATTAAACTTTAATTTCATTATACCTCTACTAATTCAAAATTATAATTTGTATACTAACCTTTCAGTTGATAATTTATTAAAACAATTTAAATAAAAACTTTTACAATTTTTCTCAATTGTATTAGTCAAATAATTCAATTTTCAAATTCATAAATTAGATAGAGTTTATTAAACTTTCACAAATATAAATTTTAAAGATCTTTTAAAATTTTTTTTCATTAAATACAAGTGGATCAAATTTCAATATTATGTGAAGTCTATATTTAACTTAATGATTTCATATTTTTCAAAAAGTTTAAAGAGTAAAATTTGAAGTTTTAAAGTTTATATACTATTTTTATTACTCAATTAAAGTTTCTAACAATAAAGTATAAGATTTTAAATTTTATGTAACATTTTTTATCACTTAACTAAAATTTAGGAGAAAATTTGTGTTTTCTCCCATGTCAATGTACTTCTTGTCTTAAAGTTTATTTATTTATTTGTTTCCTTTTGTTGTACTGTTTTAATAAATGATTGATTTGGAGCTTTTAATTTTTATTTATATTTAATGATAAATAATTGAAAAAAATTAAGATATGTAATTTTTTGGGGAAAAGGAAAAGCCCTATCCATCTCCTTTAATGAACTCTTGGCTGGTATTTTTAGCGGTGAAATAAAATTTAAGATTATTGGAATCGCTGCAATAAGTTACAACGAGTTCTGCAGCTTCCGGATCCTATTACAAACTTTCACTCGTCTACAGTATCAATAACATATAGAGCCCTCAAACATTATCAAGATCTGCAATTTTTAGATCATTTACAAACTTTCAATCTACAACAAGACCTGCAGTTCTTCTAGAAGCATTCAAACTCCCTTCTCTATTGTAGAAGAAGAGACATCAAAATATAATAAAATCATTAAGTGGTGAAAAAATCATTAAAAATATAATATTTGTAACATTTTTAACATTGTTGAAGTTGGCATCAAAATATAATAAAATCATTAAGTGGTGGATTGCTATCTAAGGACTTAGATAGTAAGTTAAAGATCTTTTGCTCAAATCTCTTTCCTATTAATGTATCAAAAATAAAACATTACACTATTTTTTATCTTTGGAACAAAGGAATTCACTGGATGAAACGGGGAAATGGGGAACAAAACGTATTGAGCAAGGTTGACTTTGACCAAATAATATAACAGCTATTTGGCAAAATGGAAAACGATATTATTATTAGTATTATTAGGACCTTGTTTATTTTTTTAACATATTTTTCTTAAATTTTTTTTATCTTGTTGTATATATGTAAATGAAATATTATCATCAATTTTTATATTTTATAATTAAAAAAATAATTTCTAGAAATATGGTAGAGGAATAAAACAATTTCCTCTTTTTCAAATACAAAATTCTTTTTTATTAGATTTATTACATTTAATATTGAACATATAAATTATTTTTCACAATTTTAATAGTTTATAACTATATTGTTAGGAACAATATTTTTTATCAAAACAAACAAAATTTAGTCTTCTAAATTAGTTCGTTGATCATTTTTTTTTTTTTTATAAATTTTGCGGTGCCCTCTGGAGAGGGCAACAACTATTTTTCGGATGGAAAAACAATAGCCATCCCATAATTAAGCAATGGGAAAAAGATATCTTTGTCTTCTAGAACGGAGTTTTATTTTTCCGTTGTGCCTGGCGCAGCCGCAGTGGAAAAAAGATAGATTATTGACTAAATAATTCGGCTGGAGATTAAACAATTGCCTTTTTTAATATGAATCTGGGTCCAATTTAATGGATCAAAAATTAAATAATAATAGTTACAAAAAATACACAGACTATGCAAAATAATATATTGTGATCAGTCAAATCTTGATAAAGAAGCTGGGGACGGATTTCTCCTGGAGGATTAATTATGGAATAAGAATGTTATTATTTTTAGTCATATCATACAAACAAACGTTTGTCATCCACTATTTATCACACTGTTTTAGAAAATAGTGTCATTGAATTTAATAGAAAAATGAAGCAGTGTTATTGAAAAGTTGAAAATTATCAAACAAAATGTGTGATCAAAATATTACATTATAATATAAATAAAAAAATTTAAGTTTGATATAAATTTATTTTATACTGTCACTATTGTCATATCAACAAAAAAAAATTATTAAAACTTCTTGATTGTGGTTAAAAATACTTGATTATTTCTACTTTTTTTAAAATAATGTGCCATCTTTTTAATAATAATAAATTAAATTTAAATTATAAATAAAATTACTAAAATTTGAAAATCGAAAGGACAATGCTAGTGAAGGGCTTTAAGGCTTCATTTGTTTTTTAACAGATATTTTTTGTAGAAAAATTTTAATTTTTTTATATATGAATAAAGGAGTGTTATATGCAACTATATTTTATGATTTAAAAAAATAATATCTAAAGTTATAATAGTAAAAAAAATAATTTTTTTGATATTATTTTCTATTATCTTAATATTTTATAATTATATTTTTATTAAAATATTTTTATTAGATTCTTTCTATCTCTTTCTTGAAATGTTTCATCAGTATTTGCACGTGGTCAAAATACATCTGGTCTTATAGTTTATTTATTTATTTATTTCCCTTTATAGTAGTGTTTTAATAGTTTATTGACACGGAACTTTTAATTTTTTATTTATATTTAAGTGATAAATATTAATGAATTTGAATTGTATTTTTTTTTTGAAGTGACACGTCTTGTATCTTTTGTATCATAATTTCTTTAAGCTTGTAATATTTTATTTTTTTATAAAAAATTAAAATTAACTTAATAAATTATATATAAAATATTAAAATAACTCATCTTTTATATTTTTATTTTGAGATTCATGATGATTATGTCACATATAATTATAATAGTACTAATATACCAAGGGCCTATTATATAATTATAAGTATAAAAAAGATCTATAACAAAAAAGGTGATCATTGTATCACTGTGCAAATTCCATATTATATTAACTTTATTTTCATAATCATTATAAAAGTATCAGGTAGTTAATTGTGGTGAGTGCTAGTTTTTCACATTGGTTGAAAAATACAGCTTAAATATATATTTAGAAAACAAAGAGTACATGATCAATAATATGTCCATTAAAGAAATATTGATGGAATTGATTGAATATAGTGATATAATAACAGATTAGTTATATGTTTAGTATAAGGGCATGGATGATTAATGTCTCTATCCAACTTTGTAGGGTGCTTGACCAGTTTTAGGCTGGTAGGCCAAACAAATTGATTTATGAATATTTTGTGGACTGAACTAGAAAATTACAGTTTGGTCTTGTAGACTATGAAACAAAACAAATTAATTTTAAATGGATTGGATTGATATGTGGGCTCAAATTTATTTTTCTTAAAATTTTTTATATTTAATAATCTAAATAACATTTATATTTTAAAAAATTAATTTATTAATTATTTTTATATCATAATTCAATATAAAATACAATTCAATTTTTTTAAAAATAAATTATAAATACTTAAAATAATTAGACATAACAAAAATAAAATAAATAATAAAATTTAAAAATATAAAAATAAAATAATAAATAATAAAAAAATAAAATACAAAAATTAGTTTTTTTTAAAATAAAGAAAAAATAAGTTAGCTTGTGAATTGATCTTGTGTGCTTGTGGACCGGATCAAACTAACCACAATGAATTTGTTTAAAAAGCAAATCTTAATAGATTCGATCTGCATGAACTTCAACTGATTCGATTTGTCCATTAAGCAATTTTACAACTTTATTTAGAAATTCAACTAAAATTAGCAAATAAAAACAATAAGGTTGTCATTAATTAAAATTAATAATAATATTTTTTATACTTGCTTTAGTAAAACATGCATGATGTTTAACTGACCATAAAAGAGTGAGTAAGCTACATCTTATGTTTTGTTGAAAGTTGAAAGTGATACTTCTTATGAAGTATTACTTTTTTTTATTTTGGTACTTAATGTCTAATTAAACAATTTACCCAATCTCTATTTCTAAGGAAATTGTACTTCCTACAAAACTTTTTATCAATCAAACGTTTCCTAACATTTTGCTATGGTTTGGTTTATATTAAAAAGGAAATTCTTGTAAGAAGTTGAATTTCTCAAAAAAGTAAATTCACTTTCAAACTTTTTATGAAGTGCTTAAAATTAATTGATTGACATTAAGGAATTTACACTTCCTAAGAATTAACTTTTATTTGATTTAACTTTAAACTTTTTAGAAAGTATTATTAAAATAACCAATATATCCTTCAAAACTATAATATAAAAATAAAAATATTAATAAATTTTAATTATCTCTAATTATATTTTTTAAACCATACTACTAACTCTCTTTTTATATAATTTTTCTAAATTGAGAATTTTTTTATATTCTAATTAACTTTAAAAGAGTAAAATAGATTTATTTAAAAAAATCAAGATATCATATATGTATGTATGTATGTATGTATGTATGTATGTATGTGTATCTTAAATTATCTTAATATGATTACAATGGAATATAATTAAAATGAAGAAAAATATTGATTAAATAATTAATACAATAACTAATTAATTTCATCAAATTTATATAAAATAAGTAAGAAATACGTAAATTTTTTATTTTTATAATTGAAAATTAAAATATTAAATAATAATTATAAAATAATAAACAAAATATTATAATAGATATACATAATAAATATAATTCTATTTAATTTAATTTTTATCATAATTATATTTATATTTATAATTTATATTCATAGTATAGTATTTAATATTTATTTTAATTATAGAATACCAAATCTATTTATTTCATAATTAATAAAATAATTATGTTTTATGTAATTAATAATTGCATTCAAATAATTATGGCTATATTTTATAATTAATAAATTATATTTATTATAATTTTTAAATGGTGAGAATAAAATGTTAAAGTGGTCATTAGTTTAAGTAAGAATTTTTTTGTATTTTTATTTATAAAAAATTATAAGCAATATTTTTATTTAAGAGATGTAAGTAAGTAATTTTCTCTATTTTAATAATTAATAATAATCAATTGAACGATTCAAAATTTTTTTACTTCATGAAATATTATATTTTTTATAATATTTACATTAATTAAAAAACCTCTCAAATATTATTTGTGGAATTTCTATGGAATTTGTCTATAAAAGTTTTTTCATAAAATTTTATTATTTTTATACAATTTTTAAATATTTTTATACTACATTATGATTATGATTATAACCTTTTTTTATAAAAGTTAATCACACTCAATCCCATCTAGCCCATGATATAATATGCGGAGAATTCTTTAGTATTCATGGCTGAAATAAGAGTACCAGGAGGAAAAAAAAAAAAAAGGCTATCCGGGTCGTTAAAAAGGTAAAAATGTACCTTAGCCATTCATTTCAAAAAACATACAACCGGCTAAAATGAGATGGAAGGAAGTGCAAAATACCACATATGTCCTTATTATTCAGCAATTTTACTTAGAAATAAGCCTAGGAGAAACCGAGTTCTCGACGCTGTTAGGGATTCCAAGGTGGGAAAACTGGGTTGGATTGCTGTGGGTGAAGGAAAGGGGTAACACGTCGATAACACTTGCGAGGAGATTTGAAAATGAAGGTTAATTTTTGTTCCCCCCACACTCTCCATTTGTTGTTTGCCCTTGAAATCTATGTCAAAGGTTATAGACAAATTGTGCCCATTTGCTGCATTGGTCCTTAGATTATCAATTCATTAACGTATATTGTTGGTTTTCTTTGGGTTTCGTTTTATTTTTGTGCCAATGTTGAAACGTTAATGTTGATTGTTGATTGTGGGCCTTCGTCTATTTTCATACGATGTCGTTTGCCGAAATTGTGATCCAAGATCAATCAACGTTGTACACTGTCTACTATTCTCGTTTTTTTGAGTATATTGTCATCAGTCAAATCTTGATAAAGAAGCTGGGGACGGATTTCTCCTGAAGGATTAATTATGAATTAAGAATGCTATTATTTTTTAGTTATATCGTACAAACAAACGTAGAATTATTGTCATTCACCATATATCACACTGTTTTAGAAAATAGTGTTAGTGAATTCGATCGAAAAATGAAGCAGTGTTATAGAAAAGTTGAAAATCATCAAACAAAATGTGTGATCAAAATGTTACATTACAATATAAATAAAAAAAAATCTAGATTTGATCTAAATTTATTTTATACTATCACTATTTTCATATTAATAAAATATTATTAAAACTCTTTAACTACAATTAAAAATATTCGATTATTTTTGCTTTTTTTAATAATATGCCACCTTTTTAATAATTATAGTGAATCAAATTTAAATTATAAATAAAATTACTAAAATCTGAAAATTGAAAGGACAATACTAGTGAAGCACTTTAAGGCTTCATTTATTTTTTGAAAGGTATTTTTCATAGAAAAATTTTAATTTTTTCATATATAAATAAAGAAGTGTTATGTACAACTATATTTTATGATTTAAAAAAAATGATACCTAAAGTTATAATAGATGAAACCACTTTCTTTTTTATATTATCTTCTATTATGTTAATATTTTATAATTATATTTTTATAAACATATTTTTTTTATTAAATTCTTTCTATCACTTTCTTGAAATGTTTCATTAATATTTGCATGTGGTCAAAATACATCTGGTCTTATAGTTTATTTATTTATTTATTCCTTTTATACTAGTGTTTTAATAGGTTATTGATATGAAGCTTTTAATTTTTTATTTATATTTAAGTGATAAATAGTTTTAAAAAAGTAAGACATTTAATTTCTTAGAGAAAAGGGAAAAGCCCTATCTAACAAATTTAATTAACTCTTTGCTGGTATTCTTAGTGTTGGAATAAAACTTAATGTTGCCTTAAAATTTTTTAGTGTCTTTTTATTAAGGAGTTTTTTTGTTAATATAAGAAGGAAATTCCTATAAATTTTTCATAAAATATTTTTTTGAATTTTTTGAGAAGTACTTAAAATTATTTGGTTAATACTTAAAAAATAACATTTCCTATAAATTATTTTTTTATTTTTTTGGTTTAAATTTATATAAATAATACTTAATCTACTAATAACTATGTAACAGATTCACATTATGAAGTGTGTTGCCATAATTTGATATTAAAAAATAATAAAATTAGCAAGAAACATATAATTTAATATGGTTTAATTTTGAGTTTATTTTACATATGAAAATGAAAGGCAAATCTATTAAATGAATCAATTAACAGAGAGAATATGAAGGTACAAAAATTTTCAAATTTAGACTCTAAATATATTAAAAAATGTCTTATTATATATATTCTTTATTTTTGATAATTTCAATAAAAAAATAATTAATTATAAAATTTCAAATTATCCCCATTGGAGTGGCAGATACAAGCTTTCTTAACTCTCTCACCTCACAAACAAATTTTGTATAATACAAATATTTATCATCTAAACTTCTAGTTAAAAGATAAATTTAACTTAATTATAATATTATAATAAAATGTTTTCAATTTAATCACAATCCTATCTCTTTAAAATTTAGGCTTAAATAATATGAAGACATAAATAAGTAATTATACTATTTTATAAAAATAAATAGGATTTATGTCAAAATTTTAATAGTTACCAAATTAATAAAAAATTATTAAATTTTTTATTGTAATTAAAATTTTTTAATTATTATTTTATTTTTTCTCATTCATTAATAAAAAATATTTTATACTACAATGAATCAAATTTGAAGTCTAAACAAAATTACTAAAATTTGAAAATTAAAAGGATTCGAATTCCCCTTTTTCCCCTGTTAAATAAAGAGATAATTTTTATTTTTATTTTTTTATTGGAAGCTTCAATTTCAATAAAAAAAATTGAAATTGAAAGGGCAATACCAGTGAAACACTTTAACGCGGAGAAGAAATTCGATTCTCCCATGACTCTGTGAGGAGGGACCACGTCTGACACATCATGCCATGCATATATGAGGAAAAAACAGTTTAAATTAATTACGTCGTGGTTCTAGGAGTTCGGAGTTGAATTTCTACTACTATATTTTTGCGGGAAAATACAATATATTCTTATAAATTTTAATTGAATGATAAATACGATACATGAGCTTTAGGTTTCGTTTCACGTAAATAACTGATAAGTTAAATAATAATTAATAAGTTACTTGATAATTAATAAATTAACTAATAGTTGATAGTTTATAATTTAGTTTATAATTGATAAGCTAATTAAAATATTTTTTAAAATTAACTAAAATTATAAAATAATATAAAATGACATATTAATAAAAATATATATAATTAAAATAATTTATATTTATCTAAAAATTAAATTATATTAACATAATTAAAAAATTTAAAATAAAAGTATAATTTTTAATATTTAATTAATTATATTTTATAATTTTATATATTTATTTATATATTTTTTATTTTATTATTTATTATAAAATTATAATTATAAAATATAATTAATTATATTTTTAAAAACTACTTAAATTTATATTACAAAAGGTATGCATTATAAATTAATAAAAAGAATAAAAATAAATTTAAAAAAATTTAAAAAAATAATAACTTATAAATTATAAGTTATTTTAAGTAACTTATTAAATTATAACTTACATATCTAAAATAACTTATAAGTTAGTATGAGAAATACTTTTAAAAGTTAGCTCATAACTTATTTATCAAGTCAAAACTGATATGAACTTTAAAAATCCTATATTTTATCACCTTAAAATTTTATATTTTACCAACTTAAAAACTGATATGAACTTTAAAAATTCTATATTTTATCACCTTAAATTTTTTTAAAAAAAGTAAAATCTTAATTTTGCATTATGTCTATTAGTAACATCTAGTGATTCCCCCTTTTTCACTGTACCAAATCGCAAATAAAAAATTCTCAAGTCTGATAAATTCTCCAAAAAAAAAAAAAATTAAAGAGGAGTTAAGAGATTAAAATTTAAAATTACTTCTGAAATATTTGAAATAAAGTTTTCTCTAAATACATAACATTTTGACTATATCAATTTGCTTAACTTTTAAAAATATATAAAATAAATTAAACATTAAACTTCAATTTCGTTGGAAACTTCTGCGTTAAACCTGTGTAAAAATTTGTAACCTTCTTAACATTGTTGAAGTTGGTATCAAAATATAATAAAATCATTAAGTGGTGGATTGCTATCTAAGGACTTAGATAGTAAGTTAAAGATCTTTTGCTCAAGTATCTTTCCTATTAATGTATCAAAAATAAAACATTACACTATTTTTTATCTTTGGAACAAAGGAATTCACTGGATGAAACGGGGAAATGGGGAACAAAACGTAATGAGCAAGGTTGACTTTGACCAAAAAATAGAACAGATATTTCTATGGGACTTTCAATTCCAATGTGACTTTTGGCAAAATGGAAAAGGATATTATTATTAGTATTACTAGGCTCTCGTTTATTTCTTTTTGTAATTTTTTTTATCTTATTGTATATAAATGAAGTATTATTATATGTTTTTGTATCTTATAATTAAAAAAAATCTTTAGAAATATAGTAGAGAAGGAAAATAACTTTCTCTTTAAAATTATTTTTTACTAAATTCATTATATTTAATATTAAATATATTAACTATTTTTCACAAATCTTAATAATTTATAATTATACTTTTACAAAAGATATTTTTTATCTAAATAAATAGAGTTTAGTCTTCTACATTAATTTGTTGTTCATTTTTTTTTCTTATAAATTATGGGGTTCAAAATTTTGTGATTTTTACTATTTATTGAAGGAGAGTGATGGATTCATTTTCCCTCTAGAGAGGGCAACGACTATTTTTCGGATGGAAAAAAAATAGCCATCCCATAATTAAGCAAATATATCTTCGTCTTCTAGAACGGAGTTTTATTTTTCCGTTATGGCTGGCCCAGCCGCAATGGGAAAAGATAGATTATTGACTAAATAATTCGACTAGAGATTAAGCAATTGCGTTTTTTTTTTAATATGAATCTGGGTCAAATTTGATGGATAAAAAATTAAATAATAATAGTTACAAAAAATGCATAGACTATACAAAACATGATGTTGCAAAATAATATATTGTCATCGGTCAAATCTTGATAAAGAAGCTGGGGATGGATTTCTCCTGAAGGATTAATTATGAATTAAGAATGTCATTATTTTTAGTCATATCGTACAAACAAAGGTAGAATTATTGTCATTCACCATTTATTACACTGTTTTAGAAAATAGTGTTAGTGAATTCAATAGAAAAATGAAGCAGTGTTATAGAAAAGTTGAAAATGTGTGATCAAATGTTACATTACAATATAAATAAATAAAAATCTAGATTTGATCTGTAAATTTATTTTATACTATCAATTTTTTTTATTAATAAAAAATTATTAAATTTTTTTTATTATAGTTAAAAATATTCGATTATTTCTTCTTTTTTTAATAATAATATACCACCTTTTTAATAATTATAGTGAATCAAATTTAAATTATAAATAAAATTACTGAAATTGAAAGGACAATACTAGTAAAGCTTCATTTATTTTTTGAAAGGTATTTTTCGTAAAAAATTTTTAATTTTTTCATGTATGAATAAAGAAGTGTTATGTGCAACTATATTTTATAATTTTAAAAAAAATGATACCTAAAGTTATAATAATAGAAGAAAGCAACTTTCTTTTTTATATTATTTTCTATTATATTAATATTTTATAATTATATTTTTATAAACATATTTTTTTTATTAAATTCTTTCTATCACTTTCTTGAAATGTTTCATTAATATTTGCATGTGGTCAAAATACATCTGGTCTTATAGTTTATTTATTTATGTATTTTTTCCTTTTATACTAGTGTTTTAATAGGTTATTGATATGGAGCTATTAATTTTTTATTTATATTTAAGTAATAAATAGTTTCAAAAAAGTTAGACATGTAATTTCTTAGAGAAAGGGAAAAGCCCTATCTATCAAATTTAATTAACTCGTGGCTGGTATTCTTAGTGGTGGAATAAAACTTAATGTTGCCTTAAATTTTTTTAATGTCTTTTGATTAAGGAATTTTTTTATTAATATAAGAAGGAAATTCCTATAAAGTTTTCATAAAATATTTTATAGTGAATTTTTTAAGAAATACTTAAAATTATTTGGTTAATACTTAAAAAATAACATTTCCTATAAATTTATTTTTTTTATGTTTTGTTTGGTTTAAATTTAAACTTTTCATGAATTATTAATAAAATTAATATTATATTCTTCATAATTATAATACAAAAAAATTATAAATATTAATGAATTTCAATCACATTTATTTTTTTTGAAGTTTTTATCTTTTGTATCATAATTTTTTTAAACTTGTAATATTTTATTTTTATAAAAAATTAAATTAACTTAATAAATGATATATAAAATATTAAAATAACTTATCTTTTATATTTTTCTTTTGAAATTCATGATGATTATGTGAAACACATATCATTATAATAATACTAATATACCAAGGTCCTATTATATGATTATAAACAAATGTTCTATGACAAAAAAGATGGTCATTGTATCTCTATGCAAACTCTATATCATATTAACTTTATTTTCATAATCATTATAAAATATTAGGTAGTTAATTGTCGTGAGTGCTAGTTTTTCACATTGGTTGAAAAATACGGCTTGAATATATATTTGGAAAACAAAGAGCACATGAGCAATAATATGTCCATCGTAGAAATATTGATGGAATTGATCTAATATAGTGATATAATAGTAGATTAGTTATATGTTTAGCGTAATGGCATGGTCAATTAATGCCTCTATCCAACTTTATACGGTGCTTAATGAGTTCTAGGCTGATAGGCCAAACGAGTTGATTTGCGAACATTTTATAGATTGAACCAGAAAATTATAATTTGTCCTCGTAGACTATAAAACAAAACAAAGTGATTTTAAATGGATTGGACTAATCTGTGAGCTCAAATTTATTTTCTTTAAAATTTTTTATATTTAATAATTTAAATAACATTTCTATCTTATTAATTATTTTTATATCATAATTCAATATAAAATATAAATTATTGTAAAAAAATTAAATACAAATACTTAAAATAATTAGACATAACAAAAAATAAAATTACTGAATATAAAAATGAATATAAAAATATAAAAATGAAATAATAAATATAACAATATAAAAATATAATAAATAACAAAAAATAAAATACAAAAATTAGTTTTTTTAAACAAAGAAAAAAATAGGTTGGCTCGCGTATTGATCTTGTGTGAATTGAATCAAACTAGCTAAAATGAGTTTGTTTAAAAAGCAACTCTGTTTAAATTAAGTCTAGATGTACTTCAACCTGGTTTGATTTTTCCATTAAGCACTTTTATGACTTTATTTGGAAATTTAATTAAAATTAGCAAATAGAAAGGATAAGGCTGTCATTAGTTAAAATTAATAATAATATTTTTTTATATTTTGTTAAAAGTAAAATTTTTTGGAGAGTCCTACCTTTTTCATTTTAGTATTTAATGGCTAATCAAATAATTCATCCAATTTCTATTTCTAAAGAAATTGCACTTCCTACAAAACTTTCTATCAACCCAATGTTTCTTAATTTTGTTTACATAAAAAGTAAATTTTTGTAAGAAGTTGAATTTCTTAAAATGTAAATTCACTCATAAATTTTTTACGAAGCGTTCAAAATTAATTAATTGATATTAGGAAATTTACACTTCTTGAGAAGTAACTTCTGTTTAGTTTAACTTTGAACTTTTTAAAAAATATTATTAGAATGACTAATATACGCTTCAAAATTATAATATAAAAATAAAAATATCAATAAATTTTGATTATTTCTAATTATATTTTTTAAACTATACTACTAACCTCTCTTTTCATGTAATTTTTCTACATAAAAAAACTCAGATATCATATATATATATATGTATATATATATATATATATATATCTTAAATTATTTTAATATGATTAAAATGGAATATAATTAAAATGAAAAAAATATTAATTAAATAATTAATACAATAACTAATTAATTTCATCAAATTTGTATAAAATAAGTAAGAAATACATAACTTTTTTATTTTTATAATTGAATATTAAAATATTAAATAATAAATATAAAATAATAAATAAAATATTATAATAGATGTACATAATAAATATAATTCTATTTTAATTTAATTTTAATTTTTATCATAATTATATTTATATTTGTAATTTATATTGATAGTATAATATTTAATATTTATTTTTAATTATAGAATACTAAATATATTTATTATATAATTAATAAAATAATCATATTTTATGTAATTAATAATTGTATTTAAATAATTATAGCTATATTTTATAATTAATAAATTATATTTATTATAATTTTTTAATGATAAGAATAAATTGTTAAAGTGGTCATTAGTTTAAGTAAGAATGGTTTTGTAATTTTATTTATAAAAACATATGAGAAGTATTTTTATTGAAGAGGTACAAGTAAGTAATTTTTTCTATTTTAATAATTAATAATCAATCAAATGATTCAAAAATTTGTTACTTTATGAAATATTATATTTTTCATAATATTTCTACTAATCAAATAACGTCTTAAATAGTATTTGTGGAATTTCTATGGAATTTGTCTATAAAAGTTTTTTCATAAAATTTTATTATTTTTATACAATTTTTAAATATTTTTATACTATATTATGATTATGATTTTTTTTATAAAAGTTAATCACACTCAATCCCATCCAGCTCATGACAATAATATATACATGAACATTGCAAGATGCAATCATACAGATGCAATTCAGGCTACAGCCAGGCGGCCGGCCAATGACAGCACTGCAAGTCTGCAATGTTGGTGCTGTTCCTTGGAGCCGCCAATTTGGATTCTTTTAAACACAATAGCATCCAAACTTCAATCCTGACGCTTTTCGATAAACGCGTGGACAATTGAGTCCACCTTCTTTTATCTTTCTCACTTCATTGAACTTTTCAAACCGAAGAACCGCCAACTAGAATCTTGCTCTTTTTCGCTGTTTTTTTTCTAATATAATAAGAACGGTATTCATCTTTTTGTGTCCTATTATATTTCAAATACCATTAGCTTCTTATTGTTAGATCGATTTCTGCAAAAATAAAGTTTCTGTTTTCAATTGGATTTGTGTTAATTCGTTGATTGAAATCAGAGAATTCAGCGATGGCTCCAATGGATCCGAAGCAAGCAGGTGGCGGTGGTGGTTTTTTCGCTTCAATTGCTTCCAGTTTATCTAATTTTGGCAGCGCCATGAACAAATCCGTTAATGGGTATTTGATCTTCTGGGCTCATTTAATTTCACAACATAGAAAGTCGTATTTTTTCTTTTAATTTTCATTTTTGGAGTAATACAACATGAAGATTTACCCTTTGGTGGTTACTTTGCAGCACTGCTTCTCATGTAATTTCTATTAATCTATGCTTTACTTGCCCTGGATCATTTTCCAAAAATTCATCTGCTTGTTGAGTCACCCCAGTTCTAAATAATTGTGAAGTCCATACAAAAATAGTTTTAATTTCGTTTCTCCGTTAGTTATATAGAGGAAGCATGGCTTGTTATCATTTGCTTTTCTCTCAAAGCTTGTATGAGATTGTATTCAGTTCCATGAGCTGAGTATAGTTGTTTGTTTACAACTATTTGTGTTGCTATTATTCAGTTTACTGGGTTATGAGGGTCTAGAAGTCATCAACCCGGAAGGAAGCTCAGAAGATGCTGAAGAGGAAGCAAAGAAAGGACGATGGAAGGAGGAGGTATACTGCTTAATATTATCCATCTTTGAAGAATATGATTCGTTGAAAATAAAGTAGATAAGAGATTTGCCCTGTTGGTTCAGTTTGTTAATATCATGAATTTGAAGTGTGATGTGGAGTCCTAATAATAGTAAAGTGGATTGCAATCATGCCATTCCAACCACAGGATGTTGACTGATAAAGCATGAAAAAATCATTCTGAAACAACTATGCAGTGTAGACATAAATTTGCCGTAGATATCATAAATGCAAAAAGTGTCTAAATGTGTTTATCTAAGGAAGATTTTGTGCTGGGCTGAAGCATTCTAGATTTTGGTATAGAAAATGGATATTATTTGTCCTTTTTTTTTTCTTTTTTGAATTCAAAAGAGTATAATAATCCATAATGTTTTCCAAATCCTAGTCTTTAGTCAACATATCAGGGCATGTTTGGATGAGTGTCTTGCCAAGACATCCTATCACGTAGTTATAATATGCAAGGAAGAAAATCATGGTCTCTCTTATTGCTTGGATTGAAGTATGCATTTATCTTATGGTGGACTTTTGGATATGGTGTGGTGTCATTTCATTTTTTTTTTTCATGTTTTTCTGTGTTCTCAATTTTTTATTTTGTTCTTCACAGGATCGGGCTAGCCATTGGAAAATGATGCAAAAATATATTGGCTCTGATATCACATCACTGGTGACCCTTCCTGTTATTATTTGTGAGCCAATGACAAATCTGCAGAAAATGGCTGAGGTGTGGGTTTTATGTAACTTAGTGATTGTTGGCATTATGGCAAATACATTATGCAGCAAGTGTTTCTGTCTAAAAACACGTTAACAACTGAAATATGATTTTTGCAGCTGATGGAGTACTCTTACCTGTTAGATATGGCAGATGAGTGTGAGGATCCCTACTTGAGATTAGTATATGCTTGTAAGTATCAGCATTTCATTATTTTCTCCCACCGGCTCCATAAAAAGGGGGGGGGGGGCGATTTTGCATGTATCGCATGATCTGATTTTGTGATTGCTTTTTGCAGCATCATTTTTTATTTCTGTCTACTATGCCTACCAGCGAACATGGAAGCCATTCAATCCAATTCTTGGTGAGACTTATGAAATGGTTAACCATGGTGGAATTACATTTATAGCAGAGCAGGTACATTTTAGGTTTCTATACAGATTTTTGTCAATTATAAATGAAAGCTGAAGCTGTTTGTCTTTAGGTCTTTCTATAACGTAGTTTCAAATACATAAAGTTCATAACTGTGGTTTGATCCCTGCCGTATTAAATATGATTCTGAATTCTTCTACATGTACAAACAAATTTTCAGGTCAGCCATCACCCCCCGATGAGCGCTGGGCATGCAGAAAATGAGCACTTCATTTACAATGTGACATCGAAATTGAAAACTAAATTTCTCGGGAATTCAGTTGATGTATATCCTGTCGGAAGGTATTACTTATTCTGTATCTGTGTGTTGTGTCTCTTTTTTGCCAAATAATTTGAAGTTTGAACCTTTATTGGCTCAACTTTATTAGGCTTACTCCCTTTCTCTTTCTCTCTCTCTCTCTCTCTCTCTCATATGTCAAATCTGGGTTTCATTTGTTGTTATAAGTTGCAATATAAGAACTCAGAAGTATGGATACTTTGGGTTGGGGAAGAGCAACAATATACATTTTGATGTGCCAGATATCCATCTTGTTGAAACTGGAATATGCTAAAATGGATTTGACATTTTAACAAGTGAAATTACAAAATCTGGTTCAGTGCTTGCCAAGAATTGAGCTTAGGACATGATTTTTTTACTTACCTTTGTTTAGCAATTATGTGTTTGTTTAGATTTGTAATGTGTTTGCAACAATCTAATTTCTAATTTACTTTGTGGACTTGTGTTGATGCTTGCTTGCTGTCTTCTGGAACTAAGTCCACTTTAATCAAGATTGAGCATTTTTCTCTTTAGCTCTTTCTTGTATAACATGCTATGGATTATATTATATTCAGGACGCATGTTACGCTGAAAAGAGATGGCGTGGTCCTTGATTTGGTTCCACCTCCTACCAAAGTTAACAACGTGATATTTGGCCGGACTTGGATAGATTCACCGGGAGATATGGTCCTGACAAATTTAACCACGGGTGACAAAGTGGTGTTGTATTTCCAACCATGTGGCTGGTTCGGGTATGCCTGTTTTCTTTTGAAGTCCTATCTATTTCTTCTACCATCAAATGTGGGAAATCATACTGTGGCAAGTTTTTAAGAGGATTCGGGATTATAGCTTCTGAACCTCCTTAATTATACATCCATTGAGACTTCAGAGTTCCACTTTGGGTTCTGTATAAGTTGATGCCCAGAGATAGGCTTCATTTCTTGTTACCTTGAACATTATGTGCAATTTTAATCAACTTACTATTTAATGTCATAATGTGGCTGTTAATTCAACTGAAAAGCTATTTTCTTTTACAGTGCTGGTCGGTATGAAGTGGATGGGTATGTATATAATGCTTCAGATGAACCTAAGATACTGATAACTGGAAAATGGAACGAGTCTATGAATTACCAACCCTGTGACATAGAAGGAGAACCACTTCCAGGCACTGATCTCAAAGAGGTTGGTTATTTGATTCTGTTGGCTTCATGTGCAAATTTTGCTGATTATTTTGTGACCTAAGTTGTTTCATTCTGCAGGCTTGGAGAGTGGCTGGTGCTCCAAAAGATGACAAATATCAGTACACATATTTTGCGCACAAGATAAACAGCTTTGACACAGCCCCCAACAAATTGTTGGCATCTGATGCCCGATTACGTCCTGATAGGGCGGCCCTTGAGAAGGGAGACCTATCTGAAGCCGGCCGTGAAAAGAGCATGTAATTATTTATCAATCCTTCACACTTAAAAATTAAGTGTTTTGCTTCAATATGACTTTGGAAGAAGTTGCGTGATTTTGTGGAAAAGTGTCCATAAAACTAGCAACTTTTTATATAAAGCTTGCAACTTTTTCATAAATCTTGTGGCAAGTATTTAGGATATGGGTTTGCAACCATTTTTATAAAATCTTACAACTTTTTCATAAGAAGTTACAACTGAAACAGTTATACTTGCAACACAAAATATTTAGGGTCTATATGAAAAAGTTGCCAGAAGTCGTATTGGCACCCCTTTTTAAAAGGGAGCTTGACCCAAAAGTTGAAATTGTTTAGCTATTTTACACTGATATGTGTGCTTCATTTTTTCAGTCTGGAGGAGAGGCAGAGAGCTGAGAAGAAGAACCGAGAGGCCAAGGGCCATAAATTCACTCCTAGATGGTTTGACCTAACAGATGAAGTTACTCCTACTCCTTGGGGTGATTTGGAGGTTTATCAGTACAATGATAAATATGCTGCACATCGTGCTGCTGTAGATAGTTCCAACTGCATTGAAAATGCTGGCAGCATCTCAGAGTTCAACCCTTGGCAATATGATAATCTGGATGTTGAATAAGCATTTGCACAATGTTCCTTCTATATTTTTATTGTTTGATTGTGTTATTGATATTAGTTTGTAATGAATGCTTGGAATTTGATACCATAGGGTTGTATTATTCGTGTAGCATTTGATTTATAAATATTAATCAGTTTTGTTCCTCAGTGTAGATTGCATGAAGGAAAGTTACCCTGCATGAATGAATGGAAATCGAAAGGAAAGAAAAGAAAATTTTGAATTTTAATTAGAGAAGAAATTGTGATGAAGAGAACATTTTGAAATTTTTATATATAAAATTAAGATTAACCACAAATTATAATTTTCCATTTTCTTTTCTCTTCTTCTTCCACTCATCCAAGCCAAATAAAAAAAAAATTAAATTTCAAATTGTTCTACTCATTTTCTTTACTTTCTCCTCATGCTAAAATTATCTCCCTTAGAGCCTCGAAGCCATTTCAAGTAACCCTTCCTTCGCCCTTCGGAATGGTGGAAGCCATTTCAGATTATCTCATCGGGAGGAAGGGTTACCATTACTACTTCCCCCTTCGGAGTGGTGGAAGTCATTTCTCCCACCATTTTTTTAATAAAAAAAATACATCTAACAATTGCTAGCCAGGAACGCATAACAAATAACAAAAATTGGATCCAATTTATACTGTATTTGCAAATTAGGAGAGGAAGAGAATGAAAGATAACGGAAGAGAGTTAAGGAAAAGGGGGTGAAGAAAGATGAATAATTAAAGTTATATTTGAATATATTTTTGTTTTTGTGTTTTTAAAAATTAATCTTAAAAACTGTTTTTAAAAATTATTTTTGTTCAAAAATTATTTTTTGATTGAAGGAAAATTAATATTAGAGAGTAATTAATATTGTAAATGAAAAAATATTTTATTTAATTATAAAATTGATATATAAAAATAAATTTAGAAAATAATTAAAAATTATTTTTATTTTTTATTTTTAAGTTACATATTTAAAAAATAATTTTTAAAAATAGATACTAAAAATAAATTATTAAAAAAGTTTTTTATTTAAAAAAACAGAAAAATGTTATTAAAAACAGAAAATAAACAGAGCCTAAGTTATCGCTTTTCTTTTCTATGTTTAGATATTTAAGAAAGCCTTTAAATAACTGATATATAAAAAATAAATTTAGAAAATAATTAAAAGTTATTTTTATTTTTTTATTTTTAAGTTACATATTTAGAAAATAATTTTTAAAAATAAATTCTAAAAATAAATTATTAAACAAGTTTTTTTATTTAAAAAAACAGAAAAATGTTATTAGAAACAGAAAATAGACAGAGCCTAAGTTATCGCTTTTCTTTTCTATGTTTAGATATTTAAGAAAGCCTTTAAATATTCCAAATTGGAGGAAGACAAAATGAACTTAAACATCTTTTGGGCATTTAAGTTTTCTCTCCCATTATTTTCTTTAATCCGAATATAATATTAGGGTTGTTGGGCATTGCTTGCTTGCATACGTTGGGTTGTTAAAAAATCAGATCAGGTTGGCCTTGTATAAACATTAAAGTATTTTTATTTAATCTAAGCTTGAATTGACTTTAGAAGTATCAAAATGGATTGAATTTAACGAGTTGACATGAGATTGATATAATTTTGCTTGGTCTGAGACTGGGACTGAGATTGGTACGGAAACCGATAATAGTGACCCGACCTGGTAAAGGATTGGAACTGATAAGTGTTAACTTCTCAAATTATTGAATTAATCTCTTAAGTTAGTAATAGAAGTAAATAATAAAAAATTAATTTATTATTATATATTTAATTTTTATATAGATATTAAAATAATAATTTTGATATATTAAAATTAAATTTTAATATATATAATATTAAAATTATATATATGAGCAATATTAA
This sequence comes from Sindora glabra, assembly GCA_020226215.1. Lineage (NCBI taxonomy): Eukaryota > Viridiplantae > Streptophyta > Magnoliopsida > Fabales > Fabaceae > Sindora > Sindora glabra. Next base: position 4,707,846 of record CM035235.1, read on the forward strand.
ATAATTTTTAATATTAAAATTAATAAATTTATATATTTAATATTATCAATATATATTATATAAATTTATCAAAATAAATAATTATATTAAAATTTAAATTAATAATTTAATATTAAAATTTTAAATAAATAATTCTGGTATTAATTTTAAATATATTTAATTTTTATATAGATATTAAAATAATAATTTTAGTATATTAAAATTAAATTTTAATATATACAATATTAAAATTATATATATAAGCAATATTAAATAATTTTTAATATTAAAATTAATAAATTTATATATTTAATATTATCAATATATATTATATAAATTTATCAAAATAAATAATTATATTAAAATTTAAATTAATACTTTAATATTAAAATTTTGAATTATTTGAAAATTTTAAATAAATAATTTTGGTATTAATTTTAAATATATTATATACATATATATAATATAATACATTATTATCTATTTTTATTATTATATAAAAATTATTATAATTATTTTTATTAATATATTATATAAATAATTATTTATTTATATATATTTGATTATATATAAATTATTAAATATATTTATTTTTATAAAATACTTTGACATTGATCAATATATATTTAATAATATATATTTATTTTATTAAATAAAATAAATATATATTATTGTATATTATATATTTGTATATTTATATATAATAAAATAAATTTTATATTAATATTTATATAATATATTTATTTTTATATAATACTTTGGCCTTGATCAATATATATTTAATAATATATATTTATTTTATTAAATAAAATAAATATATAATATAAAATTCTTATTCAATATAAAATTTAAATTATTTTATTAAATGTATATATTATTAAATATAAATTCACATATTTATTAAATCTTAATAATATATATTTATTTTATTAAATATATATATTTAATAATATGTATTTATTTTCCTATATAATATATATGACTCATTGATATATACATAATAAAATTTTAAGTCATAATAATAATAATATATAATTATATTTAATAAATAATAATAAATTTTAATTAATTAATAATATAAAATTAATAATAAATAAAAACTAATATGATAACAATAATAAAATATAACGGATTATAAAAAATCGCTTGAACCTGCCTGGTAAATGTCAACTTAGGATTGGAACTGAAACTGGTACTGTAGCAATCCAATCTGGACCTGACTTGATGAAAAAGTAGTTTGGCCTGAAACTAACCCGACGTACAGTTTTTGCTCGTTGGGTTTGCTTGGTTGGGTTGGGTTAACCTATTTTGACACGTCTAATTGACTTCAACTTTTTTTTCATATTTTTTATATCTAAGTTCGGTCCTTTTTAAAGTAAGAATGTCTAAGCTTACCTAAATTTTAATATATATAATATAATTAATTCTTATAAACATATAAAATATATTTATATTTACATATATTATAATAAAAAAATCATTAAAAAGACTATCATATATATATTTACAAATTATTTATAATTGAAATTTGTGTCACACAATATATGTTAGATATATAATATAATAAAAAGATTGTTAACTTCCATATATAGAGGTTAACACCTTTTACTTTATTTGGATAAAAAAATTATATTATTAATTTAATAATAATAAAATAATAAAAAGTATAATTAATTTGTTACTACCACTAATTATTTCAATTAATGAGTGTAAAAATGAGAGAGAATAAGTCGGGTTAGTTTAAATATTTTAAATTAATATATCTTCAATAAAATTACTTAAATACCTCTTACTACTTTATTATAATTAAATTAGTAACATAATTTTTTTATTTAAATAAAAAAGTGGAGATTGCTAACATCTACATTTAAATGTAGAGATTAGCAATCCCCTATGATAAAATATTTAATATCTAACTATAAAATATGATTAATTTAAGTTGGGCCAATTTTAAATATATAAACTTAAATTTGACTCTTAGGTCTTACTTTTCAATTTAAATCTCATTTACTCAAGATTGAGTTTGAGCCCAAAATTAGGTTTAGCACATTTGCCCACCCTACTGCTGTATAATATGGCCTATATACTGAATGTAATCATCAATGGTGGATCTAGTAGTATCATCTCTATATACTGATATTATGTCTGCTGAGGTTGGGGTCTTGGGTTTGCCCCTCATCTTCCCCTCTACAAAATATAGACACAAGTAAAGTATATGGTGAATGAAAGTTTGAGATTTTGGAAGCAAATGTTAAATTTTCAAGACCAAGCCATGAACAAATGCCAGCTGATTTTAGGTGGAATAAGAGGCTCTTGTTTACTTATTATGAATATGATGGTTGATGTTTTTTTAAGAATGAAATAAAAGAAAAGTAAAGGGAAAAAGGGAAAAGCCAGCTGGAAGAAAAAAAAATCTAAGGAAAATATATTGGGAAAATTATGCTTCATCCGTAATTTATTTTTTCCCTTTTTTTTTACTTAATTCATTTTAAATGTTGCAATTAACCTAATTGTACTTTTAAATTTTTAATATTTTATTTACCTAAACTAGTTTTTGTTTAAAATTTAACAGAAAAATCACATGCAAATTGTCCATGATATTTATTTTTTCAAAATCTGATTTAATTTGATACTTAGAACCAAATTACTTAAAAAATCCTCATTCTAACGAAGATTTGCTTTCTATAATTTAATCCATAGATTATAATGGGCCGAATAAAGTTTATGGGAGTAAATTAGTTTTATTGTGCATTAAATTGAATCAAAATTTAAAGAAATAAAGGTCATAAATAATGCATATGAAATTTTTTGTTAAATTTTAGATAAAGAATAGTTTAAATAAGTAAAGTATTAATAATTTGAAAATATAGATAAATGAATTATAAATAAATAAAAATTCTTTACATATATCAAAATACAATTCAATTCAATCATGGTATCATATATATATATATATTGAACCGTGAGAGGAGTTTTCTTGAAGAATAATAGAATCACAAATGTTGTAAATCATGTCAAATCTGCAAAATGTCTCTGAAAAGGCGACATTTTCTCTTACTCTTGTAGTAAGAAATTTTTTTATTCTAATGGACTAAGAATGCAGGAGTTCCACGGAACAGACACAATTTTGCTTTTAAACTTTTTTTCTAAAACTTATATTTTACTTTCACATGATATTTCCCTTTTTCAATTGGGCTTTATTTATTTTTATTTTGGTAGAAAATATATTTTATAAAAATATATTTATAAATTATTAAAATGATAAAAATATTTTATATAATTTATGTTAAATATAGAGAATTCAGTAGAAGTTAAATTTTTCTTTTTCAAAAAAAAGTTATTTTTCTCATATATCATGATTTTAGATGTTATTTCTTTTAATAATAAGATATGAAGATAATATTTTATTCCTTCATTTATATAGGAATATCTAAAATTTTCTAACAGAAAATATCTTTTAAAAAATAAATAGACCCTTGATTTGCTTGCAGTTTTAAATATTGTAATTTAATTATATGTATTTTTAATAGTAACAATTTATCTATTTAAATTATTTTCTATTCAAAATTTAACAAAATACTTACATCTATTGTACGTGATCTTTATTTTTTTTAAATTTTGCCTTAATTTAATGTTCAATTTGAATCTCATTACTTTCAAAAAAATTTTAATCCTAGTAAAGATTTATCTTCTATATTATAATTCATAGTTGGCAAATAAAAGGTGTTGAGTAGGATTTTTTTTAGCGAAATAATTCTAAATGGATGTCAAATCAAATCAAAATTTAGAAAAATAAAAATTATATATGATACATATATATTTTTATTAAATTTTGAATAAAAATAATTTAAGTGAATAAAATATATAATAGTTAAAAATATATATAAATAAATTATAATACTTAAAATTATAAATAAATTATGTACAAAAATAGTGAATTTTTCGTGTGAATAAAGTATAATTCTCACTTAAAAAAATATACTTACTTAACTACTTTTAGAAGCAAGTTGAAATTTCTCATTTGAAAATTGAAGGTTCCGACAAACGCAAGTTGTCACATTTGCGGAGAGAGTTGTTTTTGTACAAAAGTTAATGTGGAGTAGCTTTCAATGCTTTGATGAAAACCTTGCGGCATTTTTTTTGTTTTTGAAATTACTCTCTTTAAATATACTTTAAAATTAGGGAATAAAAATTAAAAAATAAATTATAATTTATTAATATATTTAAAAATTAATTCATAAATAAAATTATTAAATATTTATTTAAATAATAAAAATAATATTTAAAAAGATAATAAATATAATTTTAATTTTAAAAAATAAAAAGATAAAGGGACATACTTTAAAAACATCGCATGACACTTGAAAATAATAAAAAATAAAGGAGTAATAAACTGATCAGCTTGATTCACATAACTCGTACAGAGAGAACATTTACGCCTCAACATTTGCATAGGACACACATTGTCAATAGAATAGACCGGCCAAGTTGATTAACAGAGAAACTGAGAAAGTGGAACAGCACTGTAAATGTTGTGGGGTAAGACGCACAGCTAGGAACTTGTTTGGCTGATAACTTCGATTCAAATTTCATCTCTCTCTCTCTCTCTCTCTCGCTCTCTAAATTTGACAAATTACAGTTATGAGTGTGAGGCCGATGTGCAAATCAGCCTCCGAGTCTCACTATTAGAATTTAAATGCTCCTACCTTATCTTATGTCTCACCACACAATCACGCCTTCTCTCTCTCTCTCTCTCTTTCTTGTCTTAATTATTACTTTACGTTGCCACTAAATTATTGAATCTAACTTAATGCTCTCATCAAAAGACTAGCAACCCAATAGAGATTCAAAAGGAAAATAATAAGATAATAAGATTTTACTTAATTTTATTTGATTGTTTTTTTATTATGATTCCCCTTTTATTTTCCTATCTCAGTGGTACAATATGTTTGGCTTGTATTTGCATTTAAAATAGGCCTGACAAAAAAATAGAACAATACTTCAAAACTAGTTTTTCTCTAATGAAATTCCAATAATATTGTAGTTTAATTCAGCTTAATATTCATTAAAAGGGAGAATTTAAGGTAAAGATTCATTTCACTTTTGTTTTGATTTGTATTTCATATGGAAAGATGGTTGAGCACACAACATTAGACTTGATGCAAAAGCAAGAAAGCTACACCATGCTTACATCTTATTATTGTCTCACTATCCCACTTTAAATTTAAAAAAAAAAACTGTGAGCCAAAATTTTATTTAAATAATGAACAGTTAATTTGAGAAAAATGCACTTTAACATTAAGATAGTTAGATTTTATCTTTGTCAACTTTAAAAATTAAAAATTAAAAATTTAAATTATACAAAATTTTAAAATTAACACATGACACTCACTTAATTAATGTTCCATTCAATTACATGATTTTTTTGTGACTTACCCTTTTAAAGAAGTATCATTGATATTGATTTGTATATTATTTTTATGTAAATTTTAACTCATTTATACCGTATATAGTTAATACAGATTAAATTAACAATATAAAGTTTCAAATAAACACGTGAAAATGAGTATCAATATCATATTCGAAAGCATGATGATTTAACATGAAATAATATTGTAATTTGCTTGAAAAGTAAACGAAAAATCAGTTAATTAAAGAAGAAAGTAAATAGAGTGGGAGTGATGGATGTCAATTTTACAGTTTTGTATAATTAAGGTTTCAATTCTAATTTTTTTGAATTGATAGAAGCAAAATCCAATTACTTTAAAATTGAAAATTTCTAAAATTCTTCAAAATTTTTATGTTTTTTTCCTAATGCTCTAATTTTCTGGCGACTTAAGAGAAGCCCAGAATAGAAGTGATCCCTCTTTTATTTGAAGCAATGCATGGATTGAGTTCTCTTGGTGATCCTACATTTGCTAAGAACTTTAAACTTTTTTTTTATTGAAAGATTTTGTCAATGAATTTCAAAGTTACTAACTTGTTGGCAAATTTGGACACAGGTCTCTGAAAATTTGAAACCCATTTAATTATTTTTTTATTTTTAAAATTTTTTTTGTGACTGAAATAATTAATCAAAACGAGTGGAGAGTGTTCCACGTGGGAAGCAGAGAACTTGTAAGCAGAGCAGAGAGTGGATCACCCCAAACACAACTGGTCCTAAGTGGTGTTGCAAAAACCACCTGCTATAGCCGGTATACCCACTTAAAGCTATCGGTTAAACCCGTAATCAAAGATGAGTGGTCAAAGTTTTACAATAATTAAGGTTGTGAGGGGTTTAAGAGCTCAGAGATTGTTATGGTTTTCATGGGGTTTTTGTTGATCAGACACAACCCAAGTTTTTAGGTGAGAGTTTTTGTCCTTAAGAATGGCAAGAGTTGTCCCCTTTTGTGGTAAAATCATTCAAAGTTGATAGACAGTTTTGAATTTTGGGTAATGTTCTTCAAATTGAATTGTTGTTATCTCCTCCTTTTCCTTTCCTCATAAGGGAGTCATTTTTCATGCTGTTCTTGTTTGATGGTATTGGAAACTTTGCATTGCATCTCTTTCTTACATTTCTTTTCTGGGTTCTCTCTAGTTTCTTTGCCATTGCTTGGATGATTTAAATATGCTCAATTTTTACATTTACTCTTGCTTAAATCAAAATTTTATTCTCTCTCTCTTACACACATGAACACCCACTGGCAGAAATGTATTGGCTTGTCTGTCAGAATTGGTTTCCTGATGAGGGTTCAAGGTCTGAATATTCACCCTTTTAAAATCTTAAGTGAAATGCTGACAATACACTATGCTTTTTCCCAGGTGCTTTCCTCGAATATTTTTTTTTGGTTTTCTTATTGTTTGTGTCTAATTGATTAGGTATTAGGATAATTGTATCGTATTATTTTAGTCAGCTCTATGTTGCCATTTCTGATTGTTGGGTGTCTCTTTTTCTCTTGAAAATTAATTTATAGTGTATTAGTATTTTTTTCCTTCTCTTCTTATTCTTCATTGACCTTTTGTTTTAATTTGAAGGTATTTATTCAAATGAGGATCAAATTTGTTGTAGGTATATACAACATGGGATGACATGCAGTTTCTCTAGAGGTTATTTACAAGTAAGCATGTCAGCTTTCTTCATTGCTGATGACATTTCTTTACCCTTTTAATATTTCCTTATGGCTGGTTTTAATAGTGTAACTTCTGCCTCTTTATTATGGCAGGGCCTAATTTGTGGTGTATGCAAAAGACAAGGTTCTACCTAATGAATCTTTTTTCTGGTAAGGATGGTTCAAGATATGGTGTTACAGAGAAGATTGGACTGTGGTGGTCTCAATGGCTACCAGGTTCCTGTCATTCCTAGAGCTTCCAGATCAGCTAGGGTAATGAAACACTTATACTGTTCTAACATGAGAAATAGTTGCATGCTTCGGCTATAATTCGTGTCCTTATTCCTACCCAATAGGAAGAAATTAGTTACAATCTCAATGTCTCAAATGTACAATTTTTAATGCATGTGGGTCCCACAAAATTGACATATGAACTACAATATGGACAACCAGCTTCTTCTTGATGAGTTAGAGTAAGGACATATGTTATACATGGAATATACAAGTTTACTTGCTAACCCGATTTGTGTGTGAAAGTTTGAATATCTTCATATATTTCAATATATGGTTTTAGGGGAAGGGTACAATCAGGAAGAGGGGTGAAAGCAGTCAGATACAGGCATTTGAGATTTTGGCTAGTGTGGCTGGCAACTTTCTGCAGGACAACGAGAATTCTGTTCTGTATGATGCTGATTCCCAGAAAAATCATCTTGGAGGTACCAATATAAATGATAAACAAGATGATGAAGAAGGCTCCTTCAAGGGAGAACTCCTTGACCATGGAAGTTGCAGCGAGAATACCTCTGCCCGATTCCATGCTTTGCAAGGGAAACTTGATGACCAAAGGTAATATATATGCTGAATGAGTAGTTGTACTCCCACTATTGTCATTCATAACTCCAACTTCAATTGCACACATGACACAACCTAGGATAAGAGAAATAGGTGTACATGCTAGTCATAACATGTATCCTTACTCTCAATCAATAAAGGAAGCCGGTTGTCTATATGTCAGTTTTTTGGGATCCACAAGACATTGAAAATTGTAATTGGTCTTTTTTTCTATTGGGTGAGAGTGAGGACATTTGTTAATTGTTCTATATGGAGCATACAAGATTTCCTCCTAGGGTAAAATAGCCTCCACTTACTTTAACTTAGTTCAGATTGTGTCATGTTTGCAATCGAGTACAAGCAGATTGTGTCATGTTTGCAATCGAGTACAAGTTTTGAGATTGGCATTTTACCTGTTTTGAATGGCCGTTTCTTTGCTAATGAAAAATTCTGGTTTAAAGAAGGCTTGATGGAATTAGAAAGTTTTCATCGCTCACCAACATCATTTTTTTACGTGAAATTTTGAGCAGAGTTGTTGGTGACTCGTCTTTTCATGCCAATCATTTGGAAGGACAAGGGCAAAATGTCCCTGAGAAAGAAATAGATGAGCAAATGAAAGGAAGAAGTATAAATGATAAAATTGTGCCCGTTACAAGGAGCAGCTTTGTTGGACCCGTAGCAAGACGCACAGATTCTAAATTAGACAACAATGTAGGAAAGCATTCATTGGAGGACTGCATGAATGTCAGTTCTTTACCCAATGATTCTGCTTTTAGGAAGTTAGTTAATACTAGTAGAGATAATGACGAAAGCCTTTTAAGGTGCACTCAACTGAACTCCAAAAGGAGCATTTCCACTCCAGCACTGGATATTCAGATGGTGAAAAATGTTTCCGGATCTAAAGGTTGTGAAGTTGGCCAAAAATTCAATGAAGAAAGTGCTTCTAAAAGTGGTATGTTGCATTATTTGAAGTTGATCATTTTCATTAGATTAAGTTTCATGACCAGTTGGTTGAGTTCTTTTATGTATGATGATCAATCAAAATTTTTGTAATCCTACATTATGTACAACTATTGACAGTTCCATGGATTTCTTTGTGGTCATAGATGATTTTGAGAGCTCACAGAAGATGTATCCATTTAAGAAGAGGAAGTTCTTCAATCAGAGCTCACCATCTGAATCTGATAGAGGATCTAACTGTCAAGGCACTTTTGATTCTTCTGACGCTCGAACTAACGGTGCGAAATATGGTGCAGGTGCTACAACACATTACACTGCTTGCTTTCATTTTCTCTTGTTTCTAAATGTTTCCATTTAGAATTTAGGAATATGTATTTGGTTCTGCTTGAATAATCCAAAACCATCTCATGCAGCAATTGAAGCATCGTCATCTATAGTTGGTCAGCAAGTACCTCCCGGGTCCAGGGATTGTAATGGTAGGAATTAAGGTGAAATGATAATTATTTTACTATCTTGTTGAGGAATTCTTACACCATTTTCATCTTTTACCATTCAGTGAAGCTTAGCATAAAATCCTTTAAAGTCCCTGAGCTTCTTATTGATATCCCAGAAACTGCAACCATTGGCTCACTAAAGGTATGTTATTAAACTTTAGTCTAACAAATAGAGATAGTACTTTTTTAATTTAGGGTTATGCTTAATGATGCCCAAAAAAATTTGCACCAGTACATATTCTTGCAATTTTTTCCCGAAAAGTTTTCATTCTTTGAGTGGCTTTTTCACTAGAAGTTGTAAGTAGTTGTAACTTTAATGTAAAAATGAGAAATCTTTTTTATGCAACCTTGAATGATGAAGTTGTAATTTTTTGTATGCTTATTACATGCAAAACTTGTACATTCTCAGATAAAAGTTGTAATGAGAATTGCATCTAAACAATTTTTGTATCACTGTCTTTGATTAAAAAATTTGGAACAGTGTCTTAATCAATTTCTCTATGGATTTCTTTTGGGCGATTCCTTTCTTGTGTGTTTTTATCAGAGGACAGTTATGGAGGCTGTAACAAGTATTCTTGGAGATGAACTGCATGTGGGTATCCTTCTTCAGGGTAAGAAAGTCCGAGATGACAACAAAACCTTAATCCAGACTGGGATATCTCAAGATGATAAAAGTCATAGGTTGGGGTTTATGTTGGAGCCAAGACACACACAGTTTTCTCCATCGTCATACAATGAAGACTCTAGTTTCCTAACCTCTGATCCACCAAGGAAATTATCCAGGTAACATTCGTCCAACTTTTGTTTATCTATCTTCTTCTTCTTCTTTTTTTTTTCCTTTTTTTTTTTTGGTTCTTGAACACATGAAATCACTTTTCTTTCCTTGTGTGAGATTTGAAAATCTAATTGAATCTACTTTATCCCACTAAGAAGTAAAGCAATAAGGAGGAAAACATTAGGTGAAACTGTTAGCAATGATCTTATTTTGAACGCCCTTTAAAATAAAGTCGTCTTGTTACATACTCTTGCAACTTTTTCACTAGAAGTTGATGAAAAAGGTTTCAACTTTTTATATAAAATCTTGCAACTTATTCACAGAAACCCAAAAAAAAAAAAAAATTGAATATTTTTTTGTTGCAACTTATGTATTTCATGCGTGCAAAATCCATACACATTGAAAGATTTTATATGAATTATATGATTTTTTGCGTTAAACTTCCATAAGCATTTGCAACTGTTTTTGAGGCCTTGCAGCAGCAAAATCCTAAATATATGATTTTTTTTCTCTTTTTATTTTTTGGAACCCGAGAACTGAATATATGGTTTTGGAATGTTGGACAAAGGGGTCAATTTATCTATGTATTCTGTAGTCGGACGTCACTATGATATATTTGATCATCTTCTGATATCAGGCCATCAACATCTCTGAGGTTACGACGACGAGCTTATAATGTCTCCCAAGAGAATCCTATGATTAAAGTTGAAAGTTGTGGGGAAGGAGAGCTTAGTATGGTCCCCTCCATAGCAGATACGGCAGTTAACAATAACATGTCAAAATGCCGAGCTCTGGTTGCAGTTCCAACTATTAACATGGAGGCCTTGGCTGTGGTTCCCTTCCGGCGCAAACCTGGAAATCCTGACTTCTCACAGCGTCGAATCAGGAGACCTTTCTCTGTTCCTGAAGTAGAAGCACTGGTTCAGGCAGTTGAAAAGCTTGGAACTGGAAGGTTTATTTGATAGTCCTTCTTGGTTTCTTCAACATATCTTGCCAATGCATTGTAGACTGTTATTAAGCATTTTAATTTGCAGGTGGCGTGATGTTAAGCAGCGCGCTTTCGACAATGCAAAGCATCGAACTTATGTGGATTTGAAGGTGAGTGATTCTTGTGTGGTCTTGTTAATTCTGTCGGGAACTAAATCAACTACAAAAGAGACGTAAAAATATAGTAAATTCATATGACAATCTGATGAACAATCTATCACGAACATATGGTTCTTACCAACAAAATATTGGCAGAGATAGCTTGTTATATTGGATTGACTGCAATAAAATACACTTTTCAACTTCCTGTGGTGGATGTCATGGGGATGTCATGGGTTTTTCTGTGCTAACTAAGTTCTTGAAAATTTTTGTTATGCTTCTCTACTTTCTAAAACTTTTTAAGGGGTAGGATTTTGTCTCACAGAGCAAGGAAGAGTTAGAGACAAAAGCAAGCTGAGAAGAAATTCTCGTAATACGTGGAACTTTTGTTTTCATTTGTTAGTCTGGTGAAACTAGTCAGCGGTCGCATTTGTTCCTTTTCCAAGACATTAAAATCTTAAAAACTGAAAAATGTCTTGTTTTTTATCAAAGTGAGAATAAAGACAGGTGTTATAATTTGATTGTACAGGAACTTGACATTCGGAATTCTGTAAAATCTATGCATAACTGAAATTATTAACTGTTTTGTGTCTATGGGAATGCAACAGGATAAATGGAAGACTTTGGTGCACACAGCAAGAATCTCCCCTCAGCAAAGGAGAGGAGAACCTGTTCCTCAAGAACTTTTGGACAGAGTCTTAGCTGCTCATGCTTATTGGTCTCAACAGCAATGTAAGCATCAAGTCAAAGCATTATGAGCCTTTTCAACATTGAAGAATGCAGAGAAACAAGCAAATCATTGCAAAAACTTGGACCTTCAGGGTGGTATTTTTATGTAAGTAAAATGATGAATTCTATGTTGCTCTAAGGGTTTTCAAATTGGCATGATGTGGTGACCTCTGAAACCGTTAGATTAAAATTATTCGATTATATCTATTAAGATATAGATAGTTGTAATTAAATAATTTCAGTTTAACGGTTTTAGAATTTGTCCCGTTATCATGGATTTTGAAACCTTAAAGATACTGTAGTGAGCACTAAGTAAAAATTCACTCACTGCATGTAAATCCAATTTTTTATACTTTTGTTTTCTTACATAAATATGATTCATTGTTAAGCATTGTTCAGCTCAAACAAGTTTTGGTAATATGTAAATGATCGTTTGACTGAAAGGGAATATTCAAGAGATTTTTCTATTTCTATTTAATCTACTGTTCAGGTTCGAATCTAGACATATCAGGGAGTAACCTCCCGATGCATTATTGATGCTATTGCATTACTAGAATACCAGCAGAGTGGGGGCATATTCGGAAAGATAAATTCAATGTTTAATTAAACAGATTCAAACTTAAAGATGTAGTGCATAAAATTTTTGGACTATACAAATTTTTTTTTGGTGATTAAACTACACAAAATTTTAATATTTTAGGATTAAATTATCAAACCATTAAGCAAAGTTAGATGTTAACATATGAAATTATTTAAATAATATAAATTTGATCCATAATAGAATTAATACTTGGTATTTTTGTGTTTAATTTCAGTACTAAATGTACTAGTATCATTAATCACAACCTAAACATCAAGAATTTTTTTTCAATTTGAACAAAATTAAATTTGAAGTATACCCATGATTCATGAGATTATTAATCAAACCTTCCTTATTTCAAAAAATATAAAAGAAGTGGGTGTATATTTGTAGCTATTGCATACATCTACAAGCATGCGCACACCAATTCTTCCTAGGCAGGAATAATGAGACATGCAGCCTTCATTGTATTGCGTAGTCTCCATGCCGTAAAGTCATACTTTAAATTCGTAGGTCTTTCTCCTCTACTTGTATGTTAAGATGCTCCTAATTATTATTTATCTGGGATATTAAACGGGTAACCACCTCTGCATCGGTTTGTACCTATGGCAAATTTTAATGAATTTAAATATTAAAAAATTGAATTCATTTCATATAAGAGTATTATGAATTGATTTGTCATGGCATGGATACAATTTGTTATGAACTAGTTCATAAATTTAGAGTTAAAATTCGCAGACCAATTTATATTCATTATAAATTTGGGCAAATTTGGACTTCTTAAAATAGAACTTTTTTTAAACTCAACAATCTAAATTGATCTGTATCCACACAAATCAACCTATTTGATAAACTTATATTTATCTTTGCTAGAGTTAATTCACAAGTTTACCTCTGTTTCTAATGAGCTTTGTTTTTATTCATATTTGCATTAAACTCTGTTTCTAATGAGCTTTGTTTTTATTCATATTTGCATCACTAGTAATCATAACCTATTTATATAGTTGATTTAAACATAATTATAATTTATTATCATTGTTATTATGATTTTGTGCATGCATACAATTCGGTTTGCATGATCCAATCCAGTCATCCTAGTCATAATGTGGCTATTTCTAAGTTCCGCCTACTTACAACTTGTAGGTCTATTTTTGGATATTATAATTAATGCTTTAAAAATTAGATCGAACATGGAATCAGAAAAATTATTGTGTATAGTTGATTGGTCTAATTGAATATATCAAAAGTTGAACCAAAAGATACCATAAATAAAAACATATAAATTTTTTAAAAAATTAAAAAATAACTAACATACATTTAAATATGAGCTTGTAATTTATAAAAAATAAAAGATTAAACAAAATGAAGCAAATTAGTGATTTCTTAATCAATTAGATATTAAATTTTTTCTTTCATTATTTATCGGTTATATAGAAGCTTGTTGGACAAATCTAACCTAAAAGTCGAATTTACCGCTAAAACAATTCTTTTTCAATTGATAAGAATCAAAAAATATAGTGGTTGATGATATCAGACAAATCGTTTGATTTGGCCTGATTTTTCAAACATCAACCATCACATCTATGTTACTGCATACAACCATATTAAGTTTCGGCTAAGAATGATTTGTATTGAGTTGATTCATCTAAATTTAGGCTCTGCTCGATTTAAATTATTCAACTCATGACTTAACTCAAGCTTGACTTGAGTTAAGTTTACAAATAGCTTGACTTAGCCTATTAAGCTCATAGCAATTGTAACCTATTAAGCTCAAAGCAATTGTAATAGTATAATATAATATTTTATTGATAATGTAATAGCTTAAAAAATTATAAAAGTAATATTTAGCAATTTAACAGAATAGAATATCAATAACAAATATGAATAATTAAATATGTAGTACTATAATACTCTTATTATAATTGTACATAATGTAAAATAAAAGATAATGTGCCTCAAAATATAAAATCTAAATTATTGTCTGATTTTTTTTAATTTTTCACTATCATATCTAACTTTATTGAATTACCTATAATCATACACCTTATTTTAAAATAAAATTAATATATTTAGAACATTACAAAAAGTGAAATAATATATTTGTTATAAATATATATTTGTATAATAGAATTTGTTTAAATATTTTATTTAAAACTATAATATATAAATATTACATTTATACATATATAATTATTTTTTATTTATATGTTTGTACATTGAGCCAACTAATGATGCTAATGAGTCAAGCTTCTAGTAGCTCAAGCGTCACTCATATATAATATGAGTTAGATAATTTAGTTCATATATTGCTCATTTGATTTTTGATCTTATTTTATTAAATTAAAATTTGAATAAAGTTATGAGCTACTAATTAATGAATTTGCTAGAGTTGTTGCTAATAGTACATAGCTAACAAATCACATTGTTGAACTTAAATTCATTTCAAATGTGAATTCTAATAATAATAAAAACATTTTCACCTTCTTTATGTGTGAAGTGGACATCTAAATGCAGTTGGACTGATGATGTGCTCAAGAGTTGAAGACCTAGTGTAGGACATTATTTAGGACTTTAATTAATGCAAAATATATGGTTCTTATGGCTTTAACTCAAGGATTAAAGTTAAAAAAGTTTTTTATATTTTCAAAAATTGTGTTAGAACAATTTAGGGTTGGACATATGTTTTTAAAATTTGTTTGAAAAGTTTTTTAAAAATGAATTTTATGAAACCTTATTTCTTGGCCTTTTGAATTGATTTAGTGAATCAATTCATAAATTGTATTGAATCAATTATGTTAAAAAAATCGTTTTATAAAACTTTGATGACTTGATTCAATGAATGGATTCAACTAGTCCAATACCAAATAAAACAACTTTGCAAATTTTGAAATGCTGAATCAATTCATTGTAATTTGAAATTTAAATAATGGCTATTTTATATGTGTAATGAGAATTTTTTATTCCAACTCAAATATAATCATTTCAAAACATTTTTTTAATATAATAAAAAAAGGCATGAACCTTACTTTTTCTTAAAGTTTTCATATTTTGAGATAAAAAAAATACCACTTAAGCCAAATCTTTCAAAAACTTTAATCATATTAGAGTTGTCATTGTAATTTTGCACTTACTTACCCTTTTTTCTAGGTTTCAGTGTGGTAGAGGGAGAGGTGAATTTTTTTTTTGGTGTGAGGAATCATAAGGGAGGGATTTTATTTTCACATGGATTGTAAGGTTTCTATAAAACTATTAACCTAGAAGGCTTTTTGTCATAGCTATAGAGTTGAAGATTGTTTGATTTCAAAAAGTGGACATACACATTGAAATATATTTCCTTCAAGTATGGAACTACTATAGACTATTTGCAATCTCCCTTTCCTTTACCATCTTCATATTTCTACACTTTTATTTCTTGCATGTTATTATTGCTTTATACTTATATTAATTCATGAGCATTGAATAATAGAATTTGATTGAGTAAGAGGTTGCATAAGTAATTTATCATTTGATACAAGTGAATTAACTCTTTAAAAACTTTATTTTTCTTATTTGAAAAAGTGCATTCATTTTTAAAATATATTAAATTCAATAGAGGGTTAAAATCAATTCAGCCTCACTTAATATATATAATTTTAATAAATAGCATTAAACTTTGGCTTATAGTGTAAAGTTTGGCAATCTCAAAAAGATATAATAGATATGAATGGTTTTGTTCTTTCCCAAATGTCTTTTTTTGAACAAATTATAAGGTTTTAATGGAAAAAAATTATAGACTTTGGAAATAAAGGATAAAGGGCTTTATTAATGCTATGAATATTGAAATGTAAAACTTTGTTATGAATGGCTATAATCCACCTACTCTTTTGGAAAACAATGTTTAGTTGGAAATTCCTAAAAAAGAATTGAGTAAACAAGAAAAGAAAAAGCTTTCTCTTATTTTTAAAGGTGAATAGATTATAATTATAACTAGTGCATTATGCTATAGTGAATATGAAAGAGTGTTCAATTATGCAACTATTAAAGAAGTATGGGATACTTTGGAAGTTGCATATGTGGAACAACTAAGTTAGGCTTCCAAGGTGCATACACTATATATCAATATAAGTTATTTAAAATGCAAGAAGTTAAATATATGGTTCAAAGATTTACTTTTATTAACTAATTAAACATTCTTGATAAGAGGTTTAATAATGCAAATGTAGTACACAAAGTTCTTCATTTAGTAACAATTAATTAGCAACTTAAAATCATTGTTACCAAGGAATGAACGAAGATAGGCATGCTGATCCTTTAAGAGCTATTTGATAATCTTGAAGAGCATAAAATGAAATTAAAGAGGTTTTCCAAGCCAATTGAAGAAGATAAAAAGAGAAAAAGCCTTAAAGCCATTGCATCTTTTAAGGATGAAGTGAATAACTTAGATAAAGTTAAAGATGGTACCCTTGAAGATGAATTTGCCTTTTTTTTATCAAAGAAGTATTAAAGGTTGTTGGAGGCTACAAAAGTTAGAAGAAGAAGGAGACCTTAACAAGTAAAGAGAAATCCTAAGACAAACAATGCTGCTTCAAGTTCTCCTATGCATTATAAATGCAAGAAAAAGTAACTTGAGCTTAAAAAAAAAAAGAGTTTTCATAAAAAAGGCTCATCCAGTTACATGGGGAGAAGATAATATAGACTCTAGCTATAAAGAAAACAAGAATGAAAAGGTCTTTCTTTGCTGAATAGCCATTGGAGATAGCGATGAGGTATCAATTTCTAATTCTAGTAATTTTGGTAGTTCTAGTGTTATTTATGGACCTATGTAAGAAATTTCCTCTAATAAGAAAAATCCTTCTTTTAAAGAAGATAATTTCTACTTTGCAAGAAAAAATTGAAGTTTTGAAATAAGAAAATGATAGCTATCTAAAGGAAGTTAAAAACCTTAAGTTTGCAAGCAAAAATTTATAATTTGAACAAACATATGAGGAATTCACAAAAGACAAGAATGCTTTAGATGGTTTATTGGGAGATCAAAGGTGTGCTTCTAACAAAGAAGGACTTGGTTACTTTTCAAATGAAAAATCTAGTTTATCCAAGACTTTTTTTCCTTAAAAGTACTATGAAGAATAGGCCAAACATCACTTATCATTATTGTAGACAAAAAGAGATATGCTAATTATGATCGTAAGTATAGAAAAAATAGTTATGTTACAATGAAAATGATATAAGTTTAAAAAAAAAAAGGAAAGTGATCAAGACTAACCCCTAGGACTCAAAACTATGTAGGTAACTCAAACTAAAAAGTGATTTGTCTTTTATAGGTGCACATGAGGTATTGAGAGAAATGTATTTTGATTTGAATTTTAGATAGTAACTAGACTTATGAAAGTTTTAATACTAGTATTATATTAGAAGCAACCTTACTCCTCATATTTGATTCTAAGCAAGTTTCATTTGTAAATATTTATAGAATTAGAAATCACTAGAAAGAGAAAGAAAGTGTAGTAATAGTGTAATATAAACTTGAAAATAAACATTTTAGAGAGGAAAGACGTTAAATATGCCAATGTGGGGTTTAAAAAGAAATCAAGTATTGAAATTGATTATTATAAAAAGGATTTGGGGTTGTTAAGGTGGAGATTAATAATTCACCTTAAATTTTTTATCCATTTTAACCTTAAAAGTTAACAAAGGGAAAAATAATTATATTAAATACAAAATTAATGTACTAAAAATGCTAATTATAAAATTATAGGAATATAATAGCTACATTTCCTATGAATGGGGGATTGTCATAATCTTTCATCAACCATAACCAACATAGAATTTAGTTTACTAATTTCCACTAGCCTATTCTGACTAAATAACTACTTAAGTACATGAAATACGATACTTGAAGTACTAGTTAATACTAATATCTATATTATGAAATTTTGATAACCATTATTATTGATTTCCACATAAAAAAAGGGAGATAAGATTGCTTATAATTTTTAATGCTTTCTAAAATAAGTTGGCCTAACTAATACCCTTAAAATAACATCAATATTATTTGCAATATCTACCTAACAACCATCTACTACAACTTAAGGTCTATTAAGGAAATGTTTAAGAAAAACATATCTATTTACAAATAAAATATTCATATATTACCTAATTCTAAATTGGTAAGAGTCTAAGGAATCCATCCTTACTGTAGGGGTGGTGGAGGCATTTGTTTAGGGATTTGTAAAATGAAATATGGAGAGGTAAGTCTTAGACTTATCAATCAAACATTCAAATATATATATATATTTACATATGAATATAGAGGTTAGGAACTTCTATTTTTTCAATTGGATAAAAAATCATATTATTAATTTTAAGGCAATAAATTGATGAGGGTTGTTATAGTCATTTTGTCACCATAATTAATTTTTAAATTTAATGAGTGCATTTATTGTGAAGATATAAAAGAATAAGTGGAGTTAATTAAAATATTTTAAATTAATATTTCTTCATTAAAATTACTTAAACATCTTTAAATATTTTATTGCCATTAAATTAGTAATATTATTTTTTTTTCATTTAAATGAAAAAATGAAGGTTGCTAACTTCCACATATGAATTTAGATATTAACAATCTCTGTTTATATATATAATATGATTGAATAAGATTTTACTGGTTGAATTACCCTCTTTAACTATAATTCATATTCCATAAGTTTAACAAATCAAAAGAAAAATATTAGTAACATCACAACTTCTATATGGACATCAAGGTTTTACAAAGGTGTCAAATAGGTGGATTAAATTGAATATGGACTCATCTATGATGGACCTAGTCCTTACATGAGTCTATATCCATATTACCAGTATAAAAAATAAACTTAATTTTAGGGGGTTTGAGTCTACCAAAAGTTCGCATAAATCTAGACATATTATTGGACTTTAAACTAAAAGCCTATGAACTGGGCAAATTATCTTCAATCTATATGGACTAGATGTTATATCCACCTAAACTTATAAAATCTTATTTTAATTTCTAAAATGGTAATTTAGTAAATATATTGATAGTTAAAAAGTTGTGAAATGGCTTAGGATAGATAACTAATTATAGAAAATAGAGGTTGAAGGTAAAACTAGGTGTAATAAGGATAATTATAATAATGTCTGAGGTTAGAATTGATATAGGGTGTACAAAGGAAATATAGTAATAAAATACCTAAAATGCCCTTATTAACTTCTGAAATTATGAAACTACCTTTGGCAATTAGAATAGCCAAACCTTTATTACCTTATAAAAACTTTCTCTTTCTACTAATAGCCAAATTCCTATCTTTCTTTTCCCCTTATCACTTTGTCAACTTTCTTCAATATTTAAGAAAAATTTTCAATAGTTTTGCTTATTGCTTCAAGATAATCATCAATCTCTACCTCTACTAATAGCCAAAATGCCTATCCTTTTTTTTTCCTTTTATCACTTCCTTAAGTTTCTTCAACATTTAAGAAAAATTGCTAGCAATTTGGCCTATTGCTTCAAGATAATCTTCAATCTCTCTACAACTAAGGTATGATTCCATAAAACTATGAGTTTAGGGTTAGGATTTTTATCAATTATAGTGATAATATAAGAAAGATTAGAGATTTTGAGTAAAAACTTGGTGTTTATATGTTTACGAGCTAACTTCCTTAATTATTCATCCTTTTCATTTTCTTTACATCTTGAGAATTGAAGTAAGTCGATAATTTATTCATAGCAAAGTGTGTTATGACACTTAGTTCACAATGGATAGGTTTGTATTATCCATAAAAAAAAGGGAGCAAATTTTAGGGGTTTAAGTTTGTCAAAAGGTCATACAGACTTGGATATGCGCATGAACTTGAGTTCATTTAACACTTATAAGGTTTTATTTCCACTAATTTCATAACTTAATCATAATATTTAAAAAATATTCAATATGAAGTATAAAAAGAAAGTATGCAAATCTTGTTGTGACTTTCATCTAACATTATCCCTTACAAGTCTATCCTTATCTCTTTAGGTTATTTTAATTTTTCAAAAGCAATTACCAAATTTGGTGTACAATCATAAGTGTTAATAATTTGCCCCTAACATATTTCTCAATGCAATTCATAATAATCATAATTATATTTGTCAATAATCATGACAATCTATATAATTGGAATAGATTTACAACTTTACCATAATCTTGTTAACTCATAGATTGCATGACTAAATCATAAATAATTTCTATTTGAATGATCATTTATGAAAATTTAAGATTTAGACCTTATAATTAATTCAAGAATTGATTGAGGACTTCTAATAAGTTTAAGGCCTAAATTGATTTAGGTTATTTTATTTAATTCTGGAAGGTATGAATCAATTTATGAATCAATTTAATACAAGGAAGGTTAGCCTTTAACCTAGATGAATTGATTCATCAATTAATTTAATTCCTTTGAATTTGGTTTTGTAAAGGATTAATTAATTTGTGAATCAAATTAGAATAGGAATTTTTGCATGATAGGCTTGATCAATTTATTTACTAATTAATCTATATATGAATTTCTATATTTTTATAGAAAAATATAGTGTTCATACACAAAGGGTTTCACTTAATTCTCATTCGTCATGTAATATTATGCAATCTAACCACCATCAAACACAAAAATAACATCATGCATACATATTTCTTCAAGAATTTCATATTAAACATCATTTCATAACATTTAGCATTAATTTAAAAAGCTTCAAAGAAAGTTTAACTAAATTTTAACTAAATCATTCAAATCTCGCAATTTTAGTTAGTGTTTATTTGTAACTTAAAAAGGCAACAATAGGTAGTAAGATTGGGTGTTCACTTGCTTTTAGAAATCCAAAAATTAAAAGTTCAAGGTTTAGGTACTAAAACTTCATTTAAACCAAAATCTCAATCATCAAAATTAAAAGAAGGAAATAGAAGAGAAATATTACAAATATTAGGATGTAAAAATCCCTGTATTGCTTGGATTTAAGGAAGATAAAGAAAGGATGAAGTAGATTAGCTCTCTAGCAACTTAAGGCGAAGAACAAGGATGTAGAAATCCTAATCTTGAATATTTGACATTTGTCCATTATTTTAATGAGATCTCAAATCTAAATAAGATATCAATTTAAAATTAACTTATTTTAAAAATAATCTCAATTACCTTTTCAACAATAGGTTGTCTGCTCAAAATAGACTTAAATGAATAAGTTATGCCCCTTCTAAGTCAAACTTGAAATCGAAACAATAGGCAGCTTTTTTTGACCAAACAGTCAACCATTTGCTATTAGAGTGCACCCTATCCAAAATTTTAAAATAGTGGCCAACCGTTCTAACTAAATGACGAACCATTCATTTAGAATTTTGTAGAAAACCTAACATGAAAAATAATATTCATTCAACAATTTTATCATTGAAATGTATTTTTTATGCACAAATCCATTTTACATCATGAGTACAAATTAAGGATATGATATTTATGCTATTTCCAAAGTTGAAACCAACTCAAGCACAAAAATCATCTTATTTTCTCATAAAGTCTAATAAAACTTAAACTTAACCTAAAGTAAACAAAACCATTCAAACTCTAAAAATAGGGTGTAGAATGTTTATGTACTTAGTTTAAAGGATTTGAAAGGTTTGATTTGCTATCTCTTAGCCTTAATCAACTAACATCCTAAGAAATCCACATTAGAGTTCAAACCTTTCTATAAACTAAGACCTTTAAATGGATAAATCCAAGCAAGAGATTGAAATAACACTTAAGAGAGTTAATATCTAGGGAATCTTGCCTTGATTGCATGGGAACTTGATGGAAATAAGCTTTCTTGCTACCTTAATAGAGAGGGAGATGATAAGTTGAGAAAAAGATGAGAAGATTATGGTTTAAAAAGATGAAAATAAAGAATAGTAATACCATAAGAGTTGAATTTTGGTTTATGAAAGAAGGGGTATTCTCATCCTTTTGCCTTAACTATCTCCTATACTTACATATCCATTTTTAATTATTTACAACCTTTAAATTTTTTACTTTACCTACTTTCTCTTATCCTTTTCATATATAATGCTCATCATAATTTACTCATTAAACACACAATTTCTTTTAGTTGTAATTATTTTATTAAAATCAATTAATTTTTCCTTTTTTCAACACATTAAAATTTCAAAATTCAAAAATTTTAAGGAAGGTGTGGCACATAACAAGCTCTAACCTTATCCATTTAGGGCCACATGGTGGGCTAACTATAACAAGCTAGTACTTGAGAGATTATGCATAAAGTATATATGGTACCATGATCCATTCTTAACTCATTCTTAATATCCAAGATAATCAATCATTACCTCAAGGTATCACATTCACAATAAAACTAAATTCACATTCATATTCATGCATACATGTCACAATAATACAAATACATTAACTATCATTTTAGTTATTATAATTCAATACATATTTAATTTTCAAATCATCCCATACCTCTTTGCATGATTATATAGTTCAACTTATCTCATTCAATTAACAATGTATATATTAACTCATCTTATAATGTACCATAAGCATGATAATATCACTATAAAATTTTGTGTCCTCACATTATCATTAATAATACAATACAATTAGCATATTACTATATTAGTAAGCTTCATTACATTTTTATTATTCATGTATATAACTTCCATTCATCACATACTAACTTATCTTAACCTTGAGTTTTAGAATATAACTTAACTCCTTGCATGATATAATAGCTCAACTTAAACTAGGTATAGTTCATTATTTAATTGTTTTAATTTTGACCTTTGAATAATATTTTATAAGTAACTCAAAAATTACGAATTTATTATTCATGAAAACATGTTTCATATAAAAAATAAACTTAATTAGCTTTCTATGGATTGATCATTTACTTAAATTGGTTAAGATATAAAGTAGTTAGAACTTTAACAAGTTAGTCTTAAAATTTAAGTTTTTCAACATTTAGAATTTCTAACTTTTACTTATTATTTTAATGATATCTCAAAGTATACATAAGATATTGACATGAAGCTAATTTTATTAGAAAATAGACTTAATTACCTTTTCCATGATGGATGATTTGCTAAAAATAAAAGATAAGGAAAGTCTGACCCTTTGGATTCAACATAACAAATCCATTCTAGTATAGTTGACTATAAAATTCTAGAGAGTAATTTGGCATTTATAGATGACTATCAGCACCTAAAGAGCATCCCAAAAGCTCATAGTTGACTATAACCAAGTTTTCATTAGGTTTCTTATGATTTTAACCATTCACTTAATAATTTCATTATTTTAATGCATTTGTCATACTTTCTATCCATACCAAATTACAAATACATATTAGAGATATAACATTTACATCAATTCTAGCATTAAAACCAAACTAAACACATAAATTATTGCTATTTCTCATATAATCAGATAAAATCCTAAAATTTAATTTAAATCATAAAAAACCATTTTGACATTCTAATTAAAGGTATAATGTTTACTTATATAGTATAGAGAAGAGTTTGGGAAGCCAAAGTCAATAATTGATAGTTCCTAATCATATAAATTTAATAAATTAAAGTTAGAGCTCCATTTCCCCTTTTTAAGCTTAACTCATTGATTCTTTGATTTCCAAAGAAAAATTAATGAAGAACTTAACATAAAGGAATATTTAAATGTCTTTACTTTTATTGTATAAGGAGATTGACGAAAATTTGATACTTCCTTGCTTAATTAAGGAGGAGATAGAAGGAGAAAGAGAGGGACATGAGATGAGATGGTTAGGGATTTTAAGGAAATAAGGAAAGGAAAGAGAAAAGTTAAAGTTTAAAAGAATAGGGTAAGGACATATTAGGAAAGAGGAAAAAAAACTATGCCTTTTATACATTAGTTACTTTTCCTAGGTCATCGTTAATTATATAGTCCATTATACCAATCCAAAATGTAGCTTAAATGGCTATAGTCGATTCTTGCCTAGTTCCTTGACACTAAATGCCTTATAAACCTTTCTCACTCTTAGTCATTCTCAAATTCTCATATTTTGTTAAGCTTTTTATTATCCACATATATTATTATTATTATTATTATTATTATTATTATTATTATTATTATTATTATTTCCATATTTTCATTAAATTCAATTCACTGATGGAGTTTATGTTATATTATCTAAGTAAAACCCATTAATTTAATTTAATAAGCATTGACACTAAATGCCTTCTAAGTCTTTCTCGCACTTAATCATTTTCAAATTCTCATATTTCCTTAAGTTTTTCGTTATCCATACATATTATTATTATTATTATTGTTGTTGTTGTTGTTGTTGTTATTATTATTATTATTATTATTATTATTATTATTATTATTATTATTATTATATTTTCATTAAATTCAATTCATTGATGGAGTTTATGTTATATTATCTAAGTAAAACCCATTAATTTAATTTAATAAGCATTGACACTAAATGCCTTATAAGTCTTTCTCGCTCTTAATCATTTTCAAATTCTCATATTTCCTTAAGTTTTTCGTTATCCATACATATTATTATTATTATTGTTGTTGTTGTTGTTGTTGTTATTATTATTATTATTATTATATTTTCATTAAATTCAATTCACTAATGGAATTTATGTTATATTATCCAAGTAAAACCTATCAATTTAATTTAACAAGCAATTAGTACTTAAGCAAATGAAAATTTAAATTTCAATGAGTATTATAACATATTTCCACATCATAAAACATTAAACATTAGATGAATAGCTTGTAAGCTACTTGACAACTCTAATTGATAAGTTATTACTTTTACTTGCTTGATGATTAGAAGAGGTCTAATTAATGAGGAACTAATTTTCCTTTTTTTCCAAATCGCATCACTTCCTTTTATAGATGAAACCTTGAAAAAGCCCATGTCTTCTATTTGAAAATTTAGTTCTTTCTTTCTCTTATCTACATATGAATCTTATCAATCTTGTGCCATTTTCAATCAATCCCTGATGATTTGAACTTTCTTTGATGTATCTTTTACCAAATTTGACCTTAAGATCTTTAATTTCCCTAATTGAAACCATCCTATTACAAATCTGCACTTCCAACTATATAGTGCTTTATATGAGGCCATTTTAATACTTGATTGATAATTATTATTATAAGCAAACTTGATTTTCAAACTCTAGGTGTAAGCTTTAAGCATATCTTCTAAAATTTAAATTGTTACTTCAGATTGTTTATCTATCTAAGGGTGAAAAGTTATATTAAATCATAATTGGGTTCCCAAGACTTATTAAATGATTGCTAGAAGTGACTAGTAAGTTACGTGCTTCGATTTAATATGAAGTAGTATTATTTTGTCTAAACCATTAAACAAGCCTAGTAAGCCCTTTTACAATTTGGTTTATGTGGATTAGGTTAGACTGGTTCATATCTTTTATGGGCTTTTATATTGGAGCCTTTAATTCATTTTGCATGAGCCAACAAGTAAATGAGCCGACCCATGGGCCTTTCTTTTGAATTTTAAAATATTTTTAATTTTTAAACTTATAAATGATGAAAAAATTTAAAACCATTCCAAAACACCACATATCCATTGATAAATAAGTAATAATATATTTAAAGTCCATATATAGCTATAAAAAATACTATTAATACAAAATATAAGTTATAAAATATTCATAAAATAAAATATCATTTACTATATAACTAAAAGTAAAATAAGGGAGTGTAATTTTATATATATTAAAAATTTTAGCCCATATAAAAAAATTAATAAATTAAAACTAAAAAAAATATGTAGGCTCACATAATTTGTTTGTAAGTTGACTTATGTTGATTGCAAGCTACACGGACCTAGCCTAGTTTAGCTTGTAGTTAAATGGCCTATCAAAATGGCAATCTTAGTTTGTAGAAGTTTACATACAAATGGGCCTATTCCATAAGCTTCGACCTATTTCACTAACTCTAATTTTGTCATGATATACTTGAGCATATTGGGCTATTAACAAAGTAGTTTTAATTGGTAAAAAATACAGTATTTTAGTCAATCAATCAAGTAATGATCTAAATAAAGTCATATCCTTTTGGATTCTTAGTAACCTTATTAAAAAGTTCATCATTATAGATTCCTACTTCCATTATGAAATTAGAAATGATTAGTGCTTCTTAATTGGATGATTGATATTTTGCTTTCATCAATTGACATGTTAGGCATTTTATCATATAATCAAACATGTATTTCTTCATATTTTCCCACTAAAAATTTTCTTGTAAATCATAAGTACATCTTAGTTACTTTAGGGTGTATGGTATAAGAAGAACTATTAGCTTGATGCGATAACTTATTTTGTTCATTTAAAAGAACCTAAATCCCATCATTGATGTGGAATCACTCCTTTCTTATCAATGGTTATTTCTTTTTTAGATTGTCAATTGTATCTTTTGCCAGAGTGAGATATTTTGGATCAACTTTTTAGGTTTCTTTTTTTTTTTCATGAGGACAAATTGAACTGCCATTTGACCTGGTAACACCTTTTGGTTATCTAGAGGCATTTTGATCATTATTCTTGCAGATTTTTTACTTAATGCATCCCTTATTACATATCCACTATCATATTGGCCTTGATAAAGTGGTAAAAATTTGAATAATCTTAATCCTTAATAAGCTCCATCTATTTCCTTTACCTTAAATTCAAATCCTTTTACTCAAAAATATACTTCAAACTTTTGTGGTTCTTATAGATCCCATGAGTTTCTCCATATAGGTAATATCTCCAAATCTTCACAGTAAAAATCACCACCATTATCTTTAAGTTATAAGTGGGTTTACTTTTCTTATGTCTTTTCAACTATCAAGTAGGACATGTTATCAATTTATCATTTTACATTAGAACACAACCTAGGCTAACCCTAGAAGTATCACAATACATAACATTTCCACTTATGTTTTCAAGTAGTGTCAAAACTAGGGTTAAAGTCAAATATAGCTTCAACTTCTAAAAATTATTTTCACACTTATCTAACCATGAAAACTTAACCTCTTTTTGCCTTTATTTTTATTAATGGCATGACAACCTTGTATAAATCTTTGACAAACTTTCTATAATACCTTGATAACCTAAGAAAACTTTAGATTTCAATAATAGATGAAAGTTTTAGTGAACTTTCCATTAATTTAATTTTTTAAGGATCAACCTGAATCCTTTCTTTTGACATAGTATGCCCTAAAAACTTCACATTAGTTATCTAAAACTTACATTTGGAATACTTGGCATACAATTAGTGTTCATTCAAAGTTTGCAACATTGTTTTGATGTGTAGAACGTATTTTTCATCATTTTTTGAATATATCAAAATATCATCAATAAACACAATCATGAATCTATCTAACAAATGTTTGAAAATCTATTCATTAAATTTATAAAAGTAGTTAAGATACTAGTCAACTTGGAGGACAAATCCAAGAATTCATAATGGCTATAACGAATCCAAAAAGTTATTTTCTAGGATATCTTCTTTATAAGTCTTTAATTAGTGGCAGTCATATTGCAAATCTACATTTAAGAAATATTTTTCTCCCTATAGTTGATGAAATAAGTTATTTATGTAAGAAAATGGATATTTATTCTTGATAATGACTTTATTTAGCCAATGATGATCTATACATAACCTTAAAGATCTATCTTTCTTCTTGATAAATATCACTGGAGCCCTTCAAAGTGATAAACTTGGGTGAATAAAATCTTTATCCATAAAATCCTACAACTGCTCTTTCAATTCCTTCAATTTAGTTAGAGTCATCCAATATGGTGGCATAAGATTGGCTTAGTACCTCATGCTAAGTCAATATGGAAATCAATTTCCTTATTTGATAGCAATCCATACAACTTTTTCGAAAATACATCAGGAAGTTCTCGTATAATAAGAGCATTATCAAGGTTTAAAACTAGCCAATTTGAGTTTTGAATTATTTCTAGAAAAGTTATACATCTTTTTCTAACAAGCCTTTAGGTCTTAATCCTTGAAATCAAGCTAATGGCTTTAGTTAACCTTTCACTTTGAAACTTGATTAGTGAGAATTCTTTTATAGAAAAAGTAATAGATTTATCAAAATAGTTCATATAAGCTTGGTATTAAGTCTATTCCTAGGGCCACATCGCCTATTATTTCTAATAAAATTAAGTTCGCAAGCATCACATGATGATGAACATATATAAGACAAATTTCAATCACATGAGTGACTATTAAGGACTTAAACTAGGGTGATTACAATTAAAAGTGCACTCATGGTTTTATGAGGTTTTATTTAGCAAGATAGCAAATTTTCTTGAAATAAAAGAGTAAGGTGCCATTGAGGTTAAATAATGCTATAGTAGGAATGTTATCAATTTTCAAGATACCTATCATAATTACATTTGAGGCTTAAGCTTTCTAGTAAGTTAATGCATAAACTCGAGCTTAGCTTCCACTTGTTTCTTTCCTATGATCACTTATTAGTATCCTTTGTTGATGCTAATTAGTCTCTCCCAAGGTTCATAGGTTAACATGTCGTGATGTTTTATTACAAAGTTAAATAATTAGCACCTTGACTAGAGAAAATCTTAGGACATTCCTTAATTTTGTGCTTTTCATGACTATATTTGAAGCATGCTTAACCAAATCTACTACATCAATTATTATAATGAGAATTGCATTACGAGCATTATGGCATCCTCAAATAGGAAAATTAGAGTGACTCTTTTAGCTCTTTGCATTCCTTCCTATAAATGGCTCACTATAGGTGGTAGGAAATGATTTTAATCCCATAATAGAAACATTCATCTTACCACTAAGGAATCCTCAAAAAATCATCCCTCTAGTTACTTGCATTTGACTTGGCCTATTTAACCAATTTCTTTTCTTATTTCCTATGAGTGATTCATGTTCACTTTTTTCCTTAATTCAAAACTTTGATCTTAATGTTTAATCTAGCACCTACTAATAAGTTATGGCATCATCAAAATGGATTCACTTGAAATAGGAGTTTTGTAATCCTTGAATAGATATATTAACTTTAACCTTTTCAATAGGGATTAAATCATTGGTATACTAGATAACCTAGTGAATGTAGTATCATATTCATTAATGGATAAGTTTCCTTCCTTCAAGTGTTCAAAATTTCCTAACTTTATCTTCTTGCACACTTGAAAATATGAAATGATAAATAAAGTTTATTTGAAAGATTATTCAAGTCAAGGGCTTTATACGTGGATCTTTCTTCTCAATAGCATTTACAAGCCAATAGTGAGCTATATCATCTAGTTAGTGCCTTACTAACTCCACCAATAAAGGTTCATGACATTGTAACATCCTTTTATATCACTTAACTTGGTCTAGGAATTAGTAAGGATTTATTGTTAGTTTAGTACCAAAATACCATAGGGGCTTCAATTTGAGAGACTCATATACAATATAGCATTTATTCTTGGTAAATCTTTCTAGAAAAGTATGCTTTTGCTCATGTTCATAATTTTGGTTCTTCTTATGATCACTATGATCCTTTTGCTTGCTTTTAATTCTAATTAAGAGAACTTACTATTTGGTCTACTACTCTAAGCTGAGGAGACCATAGATTATTTTTCATCATTAGGCTTATTGGCTTATAGTATTCACCTTTACTTTACTCATAAAATCTTTAAATGCTTAGAAAATAAATGATTTAACAATAAAGAAATCACTTGGAATAAACATCACCTCTAATATTCATAAGCATCATAAGGTTAATTGAAATGGCATTTATGATACGTGATCTAAGGTGCACACATATCGTTAGTGTAGTTTTGATTAGCAAAAATTTAGGCACTAAATATATATAACTTAATTAATTGATCATAGGGCCTTGTTCCACTAGAAAAATCCTAGACTATGTTTTGATATCATTTTTGTCACGACCTTCCCTCAATTGTAATCAACATAAATATGGTTTACTAGTTTCCATTAGCTTATCCTAAATAAATGACTACTTAAATACATGAAATAGGATTCTTGAAGTACTAGTTAATACTAAAATCTATATTATGAAATTCTGATAATCATTATCATTCTACATAAAAAATAGGAGTTAGGCCCATTTACAATTTCTAACACTTTTCAAAATAAGTTGGTCTAACTAACATTGAAATAAAATTGACATTATTTGTAATATTTACCTAACAATCTTCAACTAAAGCTCCAAGTCCATTGAGGAAAGGTTTAAGAAACACATATTTACTTTACAAACAAAATGTCCATATATTGTTTAATTCCAAATAGGTGGGAGCCTAAAAAAAATCCATCCTTATTTGGGTGGTGGTAAGAGGCATGTTTGTTTGAGAATTTGTAAAATAAAATGAAAAAAGGTAACTTCGAAGTTTAGAGAGTAAACATTCATATATATATATATATATATATATATATATATATATATATATATATATATATATATATATAATATGAGTAAGATCTTACTAACTAAATTGCCCTTGTTAACTCCAATTTATATTCCATACATTCAACAAATCAAAAGAAAAATATTACTAACATTATAGCATTTATATAACCATTAAGGTTTTATTTCCATAAATTTCATATCTCAATTGTAACATTTCAATAACCTTCAATATGAAACGTTAGAGAGGAAAACTTTCAATTCATATTGTGGCATCGAATCCTTAGTACTACTCCTTATTATATTTTGAAAAATTAACAATTTTGACATCATGTTTAAGTCATTCCTAAAATTAAGGGAGTAGTTTTTCGATTTCTCAAAAAGTAATAGGGTATATTACTAAGAATTTAATTACTACAATAAGACTAGAAATTCTTCCCATAAAGGGAAAGTATGTAAATTTTCTTGTAAGTTCCATCTAACCTTATCCCTTATAAGCCCATCCTTATCCTTTTAAGTTATCTTTATGCTTCATAAACAATTATCATATTGGTGTACAATAACAAGTGCCACTAATTTCTTTCTAGGACATTTCTCAATACAATTCATAATAATCATAATTATATTTTTCAAAAATCATGTTACAATAATACTTCACATAATTGGAGTGGATTTTCAAGTCTACCACAATCTTGTTAACTCACAAATTGCATGACTAAATCATAAACAATTTCTCTATGAATGATCATTTAGAAAAACATGAGATTTCCTTTATGAATTGATTGAAGAATCAATTTAGGGCTACCAATAAATTTTTGTGAGCTTTAAATCAATTCTAGAATCAATTTAGGTCATTTTGTGTAATTTCGAGGTATAAATCTATTAGTGAATTAATTCAAAATATGATCAGTTGGAGTTTGACCTATTGGGTTAATTCACTAGTCAATTCATTTCTCTCAAATTTGATTTTATAAGGGGTAAATTAATTCATGAATTGATTTATGGTAGCAATTTTTGCATAGTAGGTTAGATAAATTAATTTATATATAAATTTCTTTATTTTTATGCAAGAAATGCATTATTCATAAGTGAGGAATTTCACCTAAATCTTAGTTTTGATGCCATATTAAGCTATCCAAACACCATCAAACATAAAAACATCATGCATAGCAATTTCTTTAATAATTTCATGCCAACAATCATTCCATAACATTTAGCATCAATTTGAGCAATTTCAAAGAAAAACATAACCCCATATCAACTAAATCATTGAAATCATGTAATCTTAATTTGAATTTTTACTCATATCTTATAAAGGAGACCATAGGTAATGGGATTGGGGGTTTGCTTACTCCTAGACATCAAAAATTAAGAATTTGGGGTTAAAGCATAAAAAATTCATTTAAATCAAAACACTAATAATCCAAAATCAAAAGGAAAATGGAAGAGAAATGTTACAAATATTAGGATGTAGAAATTCTTAACTTACTTGAATTTGAGGAAGATGAAGAGAGGAAGAATTGGATTAGCTTTCTAGCAACTGACGGTAAAGAGAAGGTATGATGTTTGGGAGAAATAAGGGAAAAGGTGTTGAAATGGAAACTATGAAGGGATACTTACATATTATCAATCAAATCTAACATTAAGACTATTTTAATTATGTATTTATCAAGTATTTTACACAAAGATTTTTTATTCAATAATATGTTATAATTATCTAATTATTTTCATATAAAATATTTTAATTTCTAATAATTGTAATAAGGATTAATTGTTGTATTTATTTTTTCATTAATTTATAATTTTATTTTTGCATTTATTTTCTTGTAATTAGTTCTCAAATTTAATTCCATTAAGTATGATGTTTAGGAGAAATGAGGGAGAGAGTGTTGAGGTGGAAACTATAAAGGGATGCTTACATGCTGCCATTCAAATTGTATCTTAAGACTATTTTAATCATGTATCTATTGGGCATTTTACACAAAGACTTTTTATTCAATAATCTATTACAATCATCTAATTATTTTTATATAAAATATTTTAATTTCTGACGGTTGTAGTAGGGATTAATTGTTGTATTTACTCTTTTCATTAATTTGTAATTTTGTATTTACATTTATTTTCTTATAATTAGTTCTCAAATTTAATTCAATCAGTAATTAATTCCGCATCATAATTGATTTAAAATTTTTATTTTTAATTTTCCGATGCTAAAAATATTTATCAACCTGTACAATTAAGTCATGATTTAAAAAACAAAAAGTACAACCTAAACACAGAACGACTAAGGGAATAGGATAAATAATTTTCAATCATACATATTTTTAATTTTAATGAATTTATTTTATTATATGTTAAATATTTATTACAAATTGCAACGATTTATCATTTCAAAAAACAAATTTTCATTTTCATGTTATATATAAGTACATAAATTCACAAATATTTTAATTATATCAATAAATATTGCAAATACCAGTCTCCAATTCAATTGCGGTGAGATAATTATAAATGAAAATAAAATTCATAATCTCACTAAAAAAAGTATAAAGATGAAACTATAAATCGGAACAAACTAACGATATTAAAAGTTAATTTTAATCTATATTTATTATTCTTATTAATAAAAAAATTCTCCCGCTATTTATTTATTAGTGCATTTAATTTATATCCTATTAAGTTCATTTATGAAGTAAATAAACATGCCTACTCTCTTTTTAATATATCTATATGTAAAAACTCCTCTAATTGTACTATATTCTTTTTAAATTTACCTTGCCCAATTGTCCACCTTCCCTTTCTTCATTTCCCGACTAAACTTCCTTTCTTCTTTTAATTTCCCCTTTTTTCATTAATATGATTTTTAATTATTATTGTTAAATTTATTTTTTTAGCTTTCGATGTCAATTTCTATTTCTATTATCTATAACTTGGGCACTAATATTAATACAGGCAATAGAAATATTTTATTTTTAAAAAATATGATAAATAAGCTAAAAATTTAATATAGAAAGCCCTAATTGGACAAATTAATTATACTCTCTTTTTTTAATAAAAATATGTAAAAATTAAAATTAAAATTATTCATTTAAAATTTGTAAATATTTTTATATCAATTTTCAAGTGTTATATTTTAAATTAAAGCACATCAATTAAGATTTTATTAAAGTTTTATGTACTATTTTAATTTCTTGTCTATTCTACTATATAATTTTCTTTTTGTAATTACTATTGTTACTTATAATATTATCATCGAGTAGTAGAATATAAAATAATATATTTTTATCATAAAATATTTTAAATAAGTTATAAATTTAATTAACTTGATTACTTATTTATATATTATATTTTTAAATTTTATTATATTACAACTTACAAACTGATTCTCATTTTTTTTGTTTTACTGCATTTTTTTATTTTGAATACACTTCTATTAGTTACAGTTTAAATGCTAACATTACTAAGTATAACATGTGATATATTTTATTTTTATTAAAATTGTAAATAAGTTAAAATATTACTACAAAATGTATTAATTGAGTTAATTAATTTCATATTATATTTCTTAATGAAAATATTTTAAAAGTAAAATCAAGTATACATATTTAATTTTGTCTACATTTTTTTAATATCAATTTTCAAGTACCCCATTTTAATTTAAGAACACATTAATTAGGATTTTGCTAATACTTTACGGCTTATGTGTTGTTTCTCTTCCTTTCATTTACTCCATTACATTTTTTTTTTGTTTCCTCTTATTATTTACAGACTAAATACTTATTATTAAATAGTATAAATATAACACAATATATTTTCTCTTATTATAAAACTATTTTAAATAAGTAAAAGATGTTTTCATATACGTAGAGTTCTAGATTTTTTTAATTATCATACGAATTTTTTTCCATCTTTCTACCTTTTCTTGTATTACACAAAAATAATAATATAATAATAATGATGATAATTTAATATATAAAATAATATGATAACTAAAATAAATAATAAAAGAATCATATTATGTATATGCCTTATAATATATTATATTATAGATATTTATATTGATTTATGCCTATAATTTTACAACATTTTTTCTCTTCATTTTTTTTTATTTCAAATATGCATAAGATGCATCTATTATAAATATTCATAAGATGCATCTATTATATATATATATATATATATATATATATATATATATATATATATGAAAATTTTAAAAATATAAATAGCATAATTTGAAATGTAGTCTAAATATTTATCTACTCAATTTAAATTTTATATTTCCTATTGAAAATTTGAACTTAACACAAGTTGTTTGACAAGAATTATGGTTTTTCATTCTTTATTAATTATAGTCCATTTATAAATAAATGGATCCCCCTTCTCTTAATTTGGAAAGTAAAGATATCACAATCCTTAATAAAAAAATTAAGAATTCAAAATTAAATTAATAATAATCAACTAAAAAGTAATTTTTAAATTTATAACTACATAGTCTCTTGATTTTTCTTGTTGAAGGTTATGATATTACACTTTATAGTATATCTTATACTTTAGATGAGCCCAATTTATAAACATACATATTTGTTGAAAGATCAGCGTAAAATTATAGTATAATACACAATCAATTATATTCTTTATAGAAATAATAATATGATAGTAAAATAATATAAAACAAAGAATTTATTAGTCGTATTTTATTTCAACAACAAATTAATTTAATCACATTAAAAATGAATAAATAATTCCAGGCATTGTGAACCTTCAATATAAAAGCAAATAAATAAATAAAAGTATTCATACAACCAATGTATCGTTATAAATCTTTTGAAGGCTTGAATAATAATGGTTATGTTAAATTTTTGCACTTTTTCTTTAAAAATCTCAATTACTTTAATTTGCTATTTGAATTATGCAACTTTCTTCTTTCTTTTCATCCCAAAATATTATGTAACAATTCAATAACATGCTTTCTATTTGTTCATCTGTGAACTTTTAATTTTGAGTTCATGGAAGAAAATATGTATTCAATAAATAGTTGAAATTATACTTAACGATTAAAAGATAATACTTTCTTCTTTTACTTATTATAACATATAAGACGCAAGTACCAAATTTTTAAGGCTGTTGTAATTATAACCTGCTAAGTATTCTTTTATAAACATATTATCTAAATCAGTTTTATTATAAAACATTCAATGTAACATCGAATTTTATGTTTTATCATGGGCTAAAAATAATATATATAATAGGTAGAAAATTAAAAAAACCATAAAATTAGATACCTACATATCTATCATCACAACTATTTCAAAATTCACAATCTAACAAAGACCCCCCAAAGGAATTAAATTGGATCTTTCTGTGAAACTAATTTCAAGAAGGAAATCCCAATAAAAAAATAATGACAGAGTCTGTGTTTCAAACTAAGTTGATGAGAAGTAATTGATATCTTGCGCTCACTTCATTCCTTATTATTTGATTCAGTTAACTAATTTTATATATATTAAAAAAATATTTTATTTTATCTATTTTTAGTAGATTTTTTAAGATTACTCTTTATATACAGTTTGAGATAATTAAAAATAGAGAGAGAAATCTAATGAGATAAATATAAATAGATCGAGAATATAAAATAATAAAATATTTATTAATAAAAAAGAAATGTAAATTTAAAATAGAAATATCTAATATTTTATTAAAAATTTAAAGTGATAGATAAAATGAATTTTTTTTAAATGATAAAAAAAAAGGGGTAGAGTAATAGTTACCCACGTATCTATCACCCCACAAGATTACTATTTCAAAGTTCACAGTCTAATAAAGACTCCCCTCAAAGGAATTAAATTGAATCTTACTGGGAAACTAATTTCGAAAAGGAAATCCCAATCAGAATCTAATTACAGAGTCTAACTTTGTTTCAAACTAAGTCTAACTTTGTTTCTTGCTGCGTAAGAAAGAAGCTTTCCCGTTTATATAAACAGTTAAACACAAACAAAGAGGACGAAAACGCTGATAGCTCCTTGTGTCACAATCAGAAGTCTTTGTTTCCAATGGCACTTCAAAGTCTGCTTGCTCCCTTGCGTTTAGCAGACTTCAAGAATGCTGATAGCTTCCGAAATCTGACGCCTTTCGAGATGCTTTTGAAGGCCACCGAACGTGATTCTCAAATACTCGAGCAAGAAGGAGCTGAAGCTGCTGTTGTCGGAATCTCAAAACAAGAACAAAGCACCTCACGGAGCTTCAAATTGTTTGGCCGTGAAATTATGATAAGTTCCCCAAAGACAGAAGAAAATCACGTGGAAGATGGAGTTCTGGTTCCGGCAAAGAAATCTGATTACAAAGGGAAATCTGTAATAGTTGATGACGGAGAAGATGATCAAAGTCAGAGAATGAAGAAAACGTCTGGTTCCAAACGCAAATATGTAGCTTTGTTGGATGGGGATGATGAAGAATGGGTTTGTGAAAAAAGGAAACTATGGAAGAAATCGAGAAAGAATTTTTGGAAGGGTTCGTGCAGTGGAACAAAGATTACACAAAACCCGGAGCCAACAGAATTGCCAGAAAGATTCAAGAACATCATCAGCGCAATGGGTGGCACTGACACTACTCTTCTATTCCAGAAAACACTCTTCACATCAGACATAAATAAAGGGCATGGTCGGCTCTTGATGCCTCTACAGCAAATGAAGACTCGGAACTTCTTACTGAATATGGAATTGCAGGAATTGGAAAACGGAGGTTGCATGACGGTGCCGATTATTTGGCCCTCCTTACAGATTAAAAACATAGTTTTGAAGAGATGGGATATGCACAAAAATTCAGGCCGAGTCAGCCCTAACTATGTTCTGAGAACTTCGTGGAACGAAATCGTTGGTGTTCATGAACTCAAAGTAAATGATGTGGTGCAAGTCTGGTCTTTTCGGGTTCAAGGACAGCTAAATCTAGTTCTGGTTAAAGTTATCTAAATTGCTGGAATTTACAATTCATTAGTGGTACCAGTAAAAGCAATATTAGATTTATTCTTCAAGTTGTAATTTTTTCGATTTGGTTTTAGTGGAATGTATACATCAGTTAATGAAATTTTTTTTTTGTTTATGCTATGATTTATGCTTTGGTTTCAAATTTCTTGCTTAGAATATCCTCTGCTCTTAATTTGCTAATATCGAATTCTGCAAGTGAATATTTGGTACTGGCATAGAATTAATCTGAAGATAAAATTTGCAGCCATTCAAGCCAAGAAAATTTTTTCGCCACCCTCTTTGATCCAACAGCTTGGTGTTAGGGTGAACATGTCTCTATTAGTTTAATTTTATGTATTTTCATATTAATTAAGTTTAATCATAACTAATTATGTTAAGTGAATTCAAACGTAATGTGAAATATATTTTTGCCTTTTGAGCCGTCAGTATTCACTTATTCATATTTTATATATACGACATATCCTATTTAAACTAACCCTACAAAATTTAGGATTTAGAATATTAAACTACTTGACACGGTAATTATAATATATTATTACCTTGCTTGAGGCAACGACTCATTTTTCATTCAGTTTCATGACATGTTTTGCCTTGAGCTGCAATGTTTCCAAATATTCATATATACTTAACGAATGGATACATGGCTGATAGGAGGAAAATTGATAGTTTTATGGAAAATATTTACATACTCATGTTATAATGTGTGTGCCAGTTTTTACTTCCACTTCATAAGAAAAAAGTCAATTGGCAATTTTGTTATTTTGATGTTAATTTTATGAGATTCACATATATAAAAATTTATATTTTATAATTTTTAAAATATTGAAAATTGTAACTGATTTATTATTAATTAAGAGTGAGGATAATATTATGGCTGAAGTAAACAAGTATTCCTCTAGCTTTATTACCTGAAATTGGCCTTTTCTGTAGGAAAATTTAAGTCGGCAAAAATCAAAGGAGATGGCTCTCTTGGGCAGTTGTGTGGGTTTTAAGGTATGCAGTGGCTGTGATTGTTGACAATGGCTCCACTGCTGCATACTCAATTACTTTGGGACACAAGCACTTCTTGGGACTTGCCACCTTTAGCATTCAATTTCTAAAGTGATTTGTGTTTTCTAAGGCTAAGGCCTTGCTCGCTGAATATTGATAGAAGATCAGGAAAATGCCATTCTCACAAATTGAATCAACATATTGCAAATAGTCATTAGGCTTCATCCATCAACTGGAAGGATTCTTTTTTTTTCTTTTTCATTTTTCCTCGGGAAAAAAATACTGCTAGTTTAGTTGCTATAAGATTAACGAAGAACAACATATTACATTTTTGTACTTATCTTTCACATACTCTTCTCCTGACCTTTATGTTTTATCTATATAAAAATATTTTGCCAAAAAGAT
The DNA here is from genome assembly GCA_020226215.1 of Sindora glabra. Classification (NCBI taxonomy): domain Eukaryota; kingdom Viridiplantae; phylum Streptophyta; class Magnoliopsida; order Fabales; family Fabaceae; genus Sindora; species Sindora glabra. Next base: position 4,747,146 of record CM035235.1, read on the forward strand.
GTATCTAGAATAAAATATGCATCCCAATCCTACTTTAGATGCATCACAATATACCGTATACCTTTTTGCACTATTAGGCAATAACAACATTGGAGCAAAAGTGAGGCATTCCTTCAATTTTTGAAAACTTCTTTCACAATCATTATTTCACACAAATTCAAGTCCTTTATGAGTCAATTATTTCAGAGGTGTAGCTATCTTTGAAAAATCTTTCACAAATCTCCTAATATTCAACTAATCCTAAAAAGCTACATATTTTGTTATTGAGGAAGGTCGTGACCACTTAAGCATAACCTCAATCTTTTAAGGACCTACTTGCATTCCTTCTTGTGATGTTACATGCCCTAGCAAATGCGCCTTCTTCATCTAAAATTCAAATTTTGAGAACTTAGCTTATAGCTTATGCTCTTATAGTATTTGCAAGGTGATTCTTAAGTGCGAGGCATGCTCTTTTTCACTCTTAGAATATACTAAAATATCATCAATAAACATAATAATGAATTTATCTAAGAAAGATTTAAAAACATAGTTCATTAGATCCATAAAGGCTATGGAGGCATTAGTTAATCTAAATGACATGACTAGAAACAAGTAATGATCATAATAAGTTCGAAATGCTATTTTCGGAATATCTTCTTTTCGGATCTTTAGTTGATGATAGCTGGATCGCAAGTCAATTTTTGAGAAATATTGAGAACCTTGCAATTGGTCAAACAAATCATCTATCCTTGTTAAAGGATATTTATTTTTTATTGTAATTTTATTCAGCTACTAATAATCAATACACACTTGTAGTGATCTATTCTTATTTTTCACAAATAGCACAACACTCCTTAAGGTGATGCACCAGGCTTTATAAAATACTTATCTAACAAATCTTGCGATTGCTCTTTTAATTCTTGTAATTCCACTAGTGCCATTCTATAAGGAGTAATAGATATTGGGTCTATTTTAGGGATTGTTTCAATTATAAATTCTATCTTCTAATATGGTGGCAACCTAGGTAAATTATTTAGGAAGATATTGGGAAAAATTTTTCACTATAGGAACCTAATCCCTTGCCACTTTTTCTTTTTCAACCTCCTTTACTAAAGTTATCCACACAATACATCCTTTGTTTACTAACTTTCTAACTTTTATACATGACAACAAAGTAGACATTTTTGCCTTTTTTTCACCTTGAAAGATTTGGACTCCATCCTCTTCCAATTGATATGTGATTGTTTTATAATAACAATTGTGGTATTTTAACAACCAATCATCCCCATGATTATATCATAATCTAACATTTCTAACAAAATCAAATTGATCAAAGTCGGATGATTATTTATCTGGATTACATAGTTATTAACACCATAGGTTATTATCATCATCTCACTTGCTGGTGTATTTACTACTAAATGTTCATCTAATTCATTTAGAGGTTTTGCAATTTTTTTCGCTAAATTCTTAAATATGAATGAATATATAGCACTAGGATCAAATAATACTTTCGCAAAGAAAGTTTCAACTTGTATCATACCTATCACCATAGTATTAAAGGCTTGGGCTTTCTTGCATGTCATGATATATATCTGAGCTTATGTCCTAGCCAGTTCGTTTCTTGTATTTTTCTTCCCTGATGTTATTGACTATTTTATTGGAATTGTATTATGAATAAGGCATGCACTTAGAGTCACAACATTGCTACCTTGTTCCATAGTTGGACATTCAAATACTCGATGGCCTAACTGTCCACACCTAAAGCAAGAACCACACTATCCAAAGTGACTAAAATTGCACCATAAGGAATGAAGGGGCCTATTAGGTAAAGGAAGAAAGGAATAAGCTTGATTGGAAACATCAAAACTGCTTTTGGATCTGTTGTTAAAAGCTTTCTTTGAAAATCTTCTTTGATTTATTATGTTCCTACTGGGTTGCTTATTCCTAGCTAGTATCCTCTGAATGACTAGCTTACTTCCTCGAAATTTTAACTTTCTTTTTCCTTCCTAGCTTGCTTCCCAATTTTGTCTCTCTTTAGTGCATATCTTAGCTTTGACTGCTTAATCTAAGGCTTGTTTATACATTGTATTATTAATGGCATCTACTCAATCATAGAAGTAGTCTTAAAGACCATACATAAATCGACTTAGCCCTTAGCTTCCTCAGTAGGCATTAAGTGTTCTGCATATTGAGGTAATCATGTGAACTGGGCATCATACTATGCCATTATAATAGATTCATGAGTTAATCTTTCAAACTCACGTGCCTTAGCTTCATGAATGCTCGGAAGTAAAAATCTATCCAGAAATTCTATTTGGAATTACTACTAAGTGATGGGTTCACAAGCTATAATTGTAGGTTTAATATTATGGACATACCAAAGATAAGAAACATCCTCTAACTAATAACCTACTAATACTATCATCATATTTTCATTGCATTCGATTAGTTTGCAAGCCCTCTTAATTTGGCTTATAAATTGGTAAAGGTCTACTGTAGGATTTGTGTTATCATATATAGGAGGGTTCAATTTCTAAAATTCATGTATCATTTGTAGTTTTTCTCTCGAAGATTGTGAAGGAATCTGCTATTTGGGTGATGATAGTACTAGGGGTAGAATAGAAGGATTTTAATTTTGGTCCAAAAATCTCTTTAATGTTTATTGCAACCTTACAACCTATACTAGTGCTTTCGGTTGTTCCTGCTTTGCCCTTAGAAGATTTTTCGAGGGGACATTTACAGATGCCTTATTTCTCAGTATTTCCGGATATGCTCTAGTAGGTTGTTTAGGTACTCTAGGTTAAGTCTGTCTCTTTTTAGCTATGAGTGTTTAAAGTGACTTTAATCAATAAGTAGCGCTAACTCTATAGAAAAAATAAAGAAATACCTACAATATTCATGGATTAGCAGTGACTAATACTTACTTTTTTATGAACCTTTTAGAATCTCCATGATCTAATTAGCCCTCATTAATTCTGTTATAAAAGATTATTGGTATCCAAGATCATGCTGTAGTACTAACTTTATCACGACTTATTTTACTGTTATCGTGATCGGCATAAAGATATCTAATTAGTGCTAGCATACTAAAGAGATATCTTTATAAGCCCTTGTTTTATTCCAATTCTCTTACTAAAATAATGTTATTAAAAGAAGAAGACATCCATACCTAGAAGACAGGACTATATATATGATAGGTACTAGAGTTATACATATATGTACATATGTTAAAATCTATTTATATGAAAATAAACTACATGTTAGATGCTACAACCTCCTAATTAAATCCATTCAGGTCTATTCCTCTAGATTTGTTTCTATAAAAGAAGAATGGGTACCATTACTAGTTGTGCCCTGAGGTATAGAAACCTGAGTCAAGGGATGCATTATAATAAGATTAGGATCTAAATCTATTTACTTAACTTTTAACTCATAAAACACTCTTATATTTGTAAGGGTAGACATTATTGTATACTTAAGTACTATTTTGTGCATTTCATATAGTGATAGGAAAGTTCCTCTGTAAGTATCAATCTCCTGCACTTAGTCCATGATTAGTATCTATAATTAAATCAACAAAAAAAAATAAGTATAAGATATATTCAATGAATGGTTATTGCTTCCTTTATTTAAAGGATTCTCTTCATAAAGGATTTACTTTTTATCCATTTATAAATACTAGTTAATGTTTTGTGGAGAAATGTTTCATATGTATTTTACTAGTAAATGTTATTATAGAAAATGACAATGTTAGGTATATAAGTGTCATCTTATACTTTTGGTCTAACCTCATCCTCCATCACCTTAAGCTTATAACCATTACCTTTTTTCTTCTTCTACTAACTACTCAGCGAAGGATATTATATCTCCCCCACTTAATTTACATTAACTAATAATGAGATGTTAAGGCATTAACCATTTATCCATTTCCATAAGTATAGTCAAATACCAATCATACCATAAGTATTTTATGTAGTACACTAATGTATCATATCCATTCAATTTCCTTCTTAATAATTCTCAAAGATATTCACTTATGCATACTTATTACAAAGGTTTTTTATCTTTATCATTAATTGCCCATTATATAAAATCGGTTGTATGCATAGCCATCCATTACTTTTATTATTATTATAAAAGTAATATATATAATAAAATAAAAATCATAAAAATATTTGAACTAATTTAATATATTTATTTTTAAAAATATATATTTAAATTTAAAAATAATAAAATTTTGAAATATCATATAAAAATAAAAATAAAATATACAATTAAGTAATTAAATTAAATATTTAACTTATTTAAATATTTTTATAATAAAAAATATTTTGTATTATATGCATCCAATTTGGTGATATAGTGTCTAGTTATAAATAATAGGAGTAAATAAAAAAATGCTATGAAAACAAAAATAATTTATGAGTCATAAAGCCTTGAAAATATGGTATTTAAAATTAGTATTGAAAATATAATATTTAAAAATAAAATATATAATTAATTGAATTAAAAATTTAACTTATTTAAATATTTTTATAATAAAAATATTTTGTATTATATGCATCCAATTTGGTGATATAGTGTCTAATTGTAAATAATATGAGTAAATAAAAAAATGCTTTGAAAATAAAAATAATTTATGAGTTATGAAGCCTTGAAAATATGATATTTAAAATTAGTATTGTAAGGAAAAATTATTCATACAGGATACAAATTTACATAAATCAAGAATATAAAATACATGATTTTAAAAAATAAATAATGTACCTATATTCGCCATAATAAAATATGAATAAATTAATAAACAAATGTTTCATCTTCCCTGCCTTTTCAATGAGTTTGCAATTGATGGGGTACCAAGATTTATAAAGTATTTTATAGTTATGAATAAAGTGTAGAGTGGCTAGCGAGACCTCACCTGATTAAATAGAAAATCCTATTAGACTCACTCATCAAAAGTCCAGTTAGTTAAAGGTCTACACTTATTGTAGAACATATCAGTCTAACAGGTATTTTTAGTCCCTAAAAGTGATAATAAAAACTACACTTAAAACTATAATTTTAGGATTAAACTCAGCTCATTTTAAATAAATAAAAATAAAAGACCTAATTAATGGTAGTCTAAAAATCTTTTTACATTCTTCCACTTCAACAACATTAATTATAATTAATTTATTTTATAAAATATTTTATTTTGAAAAAGACTCTTAGGCTGAAGACTAATTTTAAATACATGTGGCCACAATTTTAAAAATATACCATTTTAGAGATAAATTTTTAAAAATTTGACTAAGCCTATATAGCCAATAATATTGAATTATGACAACAATTACATTCTTTGTTAATGTAAGACCTTCCATAGTTATAAAATATCATGAACTACATACACTTAGTCACTGATGTGATACTATAGCATGAAAGATAGAATCAAAAAATTGTGATCAAAATTTTCTTATCATTCATGTTAGTCCTTGATGATTTCTCTAATAAATTCACATAGTATAAGAAATCAATTGGCAATATACAAAGCCAAACTGTCTCATAAATCCTAAAATGATGTCGATTTTTAGATAAATAATTAAGTTTAGGAACTAATGACTGATACTAAGTCTTAGCCATCACAAAAATTATAACAATATTAGAACATTATAATCAAATGATGCATGCATTAATAAGATAACATAAATTCATAGTCAATGTACTAATAAGTATATATGAAGATATAAGAAAAGGAACATATGAAAAATTACATAAAAGATAGTCATAAAAACATCTCCCACTAACCAAAGACATCAAAAGAACCTACAATTCCTATATTCTTAACATGCTTTTAAAAAATTATAGATCTAAATCCTTTAGTCATGGGATCTATCAGTATAGTATCGGTATGAATGTGCTCTACAACTATGTTCCTTTTCTTCACAAGATCTCTAACTGTGAGATATTTCAACTCTAAATGCTTAAATCCATTAGAAATTTTATTATTTTTAGCTATTGTCATAATAAATTTTCAGTAGTCTAGCAATAGAATACAAAATCTGTAATCTTGAAATGAAAATTTTCAACCAAATAGCTTGTGAAGCAGCACCATAATAGGCAATGAATTTTGCTTGCATGGTGGAAGAAGTTATCAATGTTTGCTTAACACTTTTCCAAGATATATCACCTCCAACCATCATGAAAATGTAACTTGAAATAAATTTCATATCATCAGAGCATTCAACAAAATCTAAGTCTAAATACCCAACTACTAGGTTATTAACCTTTTTATAGACAAGCATATAACTTTTAGTTTTCTACAAGTATCTCATAACTTTCTTAGCAGCACACCAATGATCTTTACCAGACTTAGACAAATACTTGTCAAGAACATTAACCACAAAAGCCAAATCCGATCTAGTGCAAACTTAAGCATACATTAAACTTCCTATGGCACTTGCATAAGGAACACTTTGCATTGATTATTTCTTTATCTCATTTGCTGGGCACTATTTTTTGCTAAACTTATCACCTTTCACAACTAAAACATACCTAACTTTACAGTTTCGTATTTCAAATCTTTCAAGAATTCTATCAATGTATGCTTTTTGAGATAATCCTAGTAAGTTACAAGTTCTATCCCTATGAATCTGAATATGCAAAATAAATGATGCCTTACTAAGATCCTTCATGTCAAAAGCTCTAGACAATATTTGTTTGGTATCATGTAGTAAAGATAGACTGTTGCTCGCTAATAGAATATGATTAACATGTAAGACAAGAAAAATAAAGTTGCTCCCACTGACCTTGAAATAAATATATTAATCAACCTTATTTTCTATGAAGCCTATAACGGTAATCAACTCATCAAACTTCAAATACCATTGCCGGGATGCTTGTTTCAAATCATATATTGATTTTTGTAGCTTGCACACTAGATGTTCAAATCCATTTATATGAATTCCCTCAGGTTGTTTCATGTATACATCTTTTGTAAGTTCACCATTCAGAAAAGTTATCTTAACGTCCATCTAGTGAAGCTCTAAATAAACAATGTGTAACTAAGGCCATAATAATCCTGAATGAGTCTTTAGAAAATACTGGTGAGAATGTCTTAGAGTAGTCAATTCCCTTTCTTTGAGTGAACCTTTAACCACTAACCTTGCTTTAAATTATTTAATTTTTCCAATTGAATCTTTCTTAGTTTTATGTACCTATTTGCAGCCAATTAACTTATAATTTTATGAAAACTCAACAAGTTCCCATACTTTATTCTTAATCATAAACTAAATTTCCTCATTGATAGCATTCAACCATAAATCAGACTGTTGATTGTTCACTGCTTCACTATATGTAGTTGGATTAATAACATCGTCAATGTTATATTCACTCTCATCAAGATAGAGATATAATCATTTAAAATTACTGCTCTCCTTTGTCTAACTAACTTTCTAATAGGGATCTACTCTATAGGTTGAACAGGTTAATGGTTCTCAGTGGGAACAGCTGTAATAAGTTTCATAATTTGGTCACGCTCTACATTTTAATCATTTTGCATCTCAATATGAATAGATGGAGGTACAATAGTTTAACTAGGTAAAACTAGTGGAATGATAATGGAAGCTAGATTATTTTGTGTTTCAAGGTGCCTTAGATTTAATGACAAATCAGTAACATTAACCTTAAGAAATTTTGCAGTCATGGACTCAACTATTTTTATACCTTTTGTAGGGCAATAGAACTTGTATTCTTTTGCATGATTTGGATACTCCATGAAGTAATAATGAATAGATCTTGGATCAAGTTTCTTCATTGATGGATCATAAATTTTTACTTCGAAAGGAAAACCCAAACTTGAAAATGATTAAGGCTTAGTTTTCTATTAGTCCAAAGTTCAAAGGGTATTTTAGGTACTGACTTGCTAGGAACACGGTTAAGAATGTACAAAGCAATTTTAATGGCCTCACTCTAAAGAATTCAGGTAAATTTTTTCTACTCATCATACTCATCATTATGTCTTTAAAAGTTTGATCGCACCTTTCAGCGATGCCATTTTGCTCAAGACTACCAGGCATGGTATATTATGGAACAATTCCATAATCATGTAAAAACCTGGCAAATGGTGCCATGTGTTGTCTAGATATATCTTATTTGCCATAATATTCACCTTCCCGGTCAGATCTTACAATCTTGATAAGTTTTTCTATTTTTATTTCAACCTTAATTTTGAAAATTTTAAATTTCTCAAGTACATCATACTTTTCTTTTATCAAATAAAGATAACTATTTCGAGAAAAGTCATCAATGAATGTAATAAAATAATAAAAATCACAAATGGTGGGAAAGTATGGTCTAGATATATCAGTATGAATTATCTCTAAAAGATTAGAACTATGAGTAGTGCCCTTTTTTTTAGTTTTGGTTAACTTACCCCTAATAGAGTTCACACATATGTCCATATCATCAAAATTCAGAGAAGGAAAAATATTCTCTTTAATTAACCTCCTCACTCGTTCCCTAGATATATGTCCTAATCTTCTATGTCATAACATTGATGATGTTTCCTTAACTCTAAGTCTTTTTAAAACCACATTTTCAAGATTCAAGGAAGTATAAGGACTATCAGAGACTAATAGTAACCTATATAATTCATTATTAAGAACACTAAAACTAATGGACTCAAAATGCAATAAAACATCAACTTTTCCATTTCCAAAAATAAATCTGTATCCGAGCCTTTCCAAAAGAGAAATTAAAATTAAATTACATTTAAAACTAGGAACAAAAAAGACATTATTCAATGTAATCTCAATAGAGTTTTCTAAATGTAAAATAACATCTCCTATGTATTCAACTACAACTTCAAGATTAATTTCTACTCTAAGCTTGGGCTCTCTCTCACTTGGTTTCCTCTTGCTTACGAACCCCTACAAGGTAATTGCAACATAAGTTATGGAACTACTATCAAATCACCAAGAATCTATAAGGACATCAACTAAATTTGATTCAAAGCAAGTTAAGGATAGGAGTTTACCATTCACATTTCTCTTTTTCTTTTCTAACCAAAACTTGAATCTATAGCAATTATTGCTCTTATGACCTTTCTTATGACAATAATAGCAATCTACATTCTTATGAATAGAACTTGTAGGGCCTCCCACTTGTGGTTTATGACTAATATTATTATTATTACCATGCCTCTGGGCCTCCTGAGATTTAGAAGAATTATTTCTTGGAGCATGTGATTTAGGTTTTTTTTCTTATAGGTTTAGCTTTTGCTAGGTAAGGATTTTGGTTGAGTCAAAAAACTTATTTCTTTATTTTATTTCCTTAATTTTTCTTCCTTAGCAACACATTTAGTGATGAGTTCATTAATGGTTTAGGGCATGTTCAAGGTATTATAAGCTATCTTAATTTAATTGAATTCTAAAGGTAAGGAATTCAAGCCATGTGGGACAAGAAAGTTATCTAGCAATTCAAATTTTAATTTCTTCAATTGAGTTTGGAGGTGAGCCATCTTGATAATAAACTCTTTTACACCACTAGTGTTATCATACTTCATAGTTGTCAGTTTCTTCATCAAGCATCTAGATTCAGTATTATCAAATACTTGATACCTTTGCCTTATAGTATCCATAAATTCTTTGGTCTTGGTTGCATCTACCAATCCACCTGGTAGATGTTTAGGTACAAATCTCTTAATTACAATGAGGTTGAGTTTATTAGATCTCTCCTATTTTGTATAGTAATCCTTTTGCTTTTGAGTATTTTCAAGAGTGAGTACTAGCAATTCTGGCTTACGTAAGGCTAAATCAAGATTTATAATACTAAAAGCAAATTTTATATCCTGCTTCCACTTTTTATAATTTATATCATTTAACAATTTAATAGTTGCAATGTTATTGTTCACTGTAAAAGAAACTATGAAAGAATAATTAGAGGTGCAATATATTAGTTTTGGGCATTTTAAATTTATCAATAATCACATTTAGGAGTATATGAAATATCACTATATTCTCCCTTTTAGACAAAGAATGCAGTGTATAAAAAAGCCTCCTAAAAAAATGAAGCCAACCAAGATAATATATTATTATTACAAAATTACCCCATTTAGGCAGGTAAAATTTATAATATTAAAATAAATCCAAAAATAATATTTTACTTCAATAAATTAATTTCTAATCATATCATACAATAATCTCCTTTGGGCAACTCACTATATGAAATAATTAAAAATATATAAACTTATTTTTAATTACAATACACACTTACCCCCTTTACGCAGGTAATATGTGAAATAAATAAAAATTAGTTTCGTAAATATTTATTAATAGTTCAAAGACTTATAAATTAAAAATAAATAATTTCACTTTAGTGATATTGCTCATTTTAACCCATAAGTCCTCCAAAAGAATTGAAATATTTAAATTAAGTCTAAAATTATAAATAAAAATAAAATATGATCAGTTCATTAAGGGATGCTAAACAATGTGCACCAATATTAATTAAAAAAAACACATACTGTATCACATTACAATCCTAATATATATATTTGGTACAAAGTAAAAAGATTTGAATTTTCCTAATTTTTCTCTTAATTTCTTTAAAAGAATGTACTTTAGGATTATAATTTTGGGAGAGTAAAATATGTTAATATAAATATGAAAAAATATATATTTTTTCAATTTTTTTATAATTTCCTATTATTGGAAGTAATAATAATTTTTTAAGAAAATATGAATACATGAATATCTATCGCAACAAAAAAAAATATAAAAATAAATGCGTGTACCACACACACACTACATGTGCGTGGGCCATGCATGAGTGATACAACATTTTCAGATTCAAGATGCAAGGTTCCTAGACAAATGCCACCAAAACATGAAACCTTTTCCTATTTTTTTTTTATTTTATTTTTTTGTTGAATACAACTTTCAATTATTTTAGTCATTCAAAATAGTTGATATTATTGAGGGGAACACTATGGTACCCCCAAGGGTTTCAAACTCTGGGTGGTGTGGCGTAATCTCATCCACTGGATGAGATTACCTAAGTCTTTAGTAATCTCATCCAGTAGATGAGATTTTGCCACACCACCCAGGGTTTAGAAACTCCAGGGGCACCTTAGATTTTTCCTATTATTGATAGAGAATCACAAATTGCAAATCAGCAATTTAATAATGGATCCGGGGTTAATAAACCCCGGACACGTGGCGACACAAAGGCCATAGATGATGCCTACTTCAAAGGGAGGGAAGGCCATCAAATTAAAGGTTGCCGGATGGGAAAGTCATGTGCCGGCTGGGTTACTTTGCAAATGGAAGCTTTCAAAAACAACAAATTTAAGGTGGCCACAGGCAAGTTTCCCAGGGAGAAAAAATCTAAGGATTTATTGATAACCGTAGGATAATAGTAAAAGAAGAATTTCATTAAAAAGAAAAAACTATAGCAGTCAAATTTCATTCAAATAAATATAAAATTGAAGGATGCAATGTCTTTTTTTTTCTAATATTTGTAGTAAAATTAGTTTAATGTCTGCGTCGGGTTGATGTTCTATATTACGGGTAATGTATCTTTTTTTTTATATTTTTTATTATAATATATATATATATATAATTAAAATGTAATGGGCATAAATTAAATGCTTATTAAAGTGACAATATAAAATTAATTCATATTAAATAATCAAATGTCCATTAACATAAAATACTGCACACAAGCTTAAGACAGTAAAAAAAATATAAAATACTAAAAGCAAAATATTTAAAAATGATAAGAAGAAAAGATCAAATCCACCAAAATGTAATTATTTGTGATACCAGTGCTCACGGAAGGGAGTATTTTTAAATTTCAAGATGTACTTTATATTTTTATGAAAAATTAAGGTAGTTAGTTACAAATTTAAATTTTATTTTTTTAATTAATCGTTGTCTTGATTTTTTGTTAAAAATTGTGAAATTTTATTTTACTGTTTAAGTACATTTTGTATTTTAAAAGAAACTGATTCATTAAAATATTAAAACATTAGCAATAAGGTTAAAGTAATGTATGCGAAATCAGTTGAGAAATGAGACTATTATAAATTCTTGCTCCAATCTAATGAGGAAAAGCGTAGAATTATAATTATCCTAATTTTATTATATGTAATTATAATTATTAGGAATATTTAATATTATTGTTATCCTTATTATAGCATGAATTGAAATTTATGAAAAAAATTTTAATTGATATATATTTAATTTAAAATATAATACTTTAAAATAAAATAAAAATATTGATAAATTCAAAATAAATAATTTTATTTTTATTTTTTTAGAAAATAGACATATACAAGTAATTAATTCAACTAATAATTTTTGTATTAGAATTTTGAATTATTAAAATTATTTTTATAATAAAACTAAAATATATTATATTATATCTATTCTACTTGATGTTATTAGTATTTGAATTATACATAATAGGAGTTAGCGTCAAAAAGAAAAAAAAAAGAAAATATGCAATAAGGCAAATAAACTTAAAAAGATAGTACCTAAATTACAAAGTAATAAGAGTTAAAAATAGAATAAGTAGTTAATTAATGAAATTAAATCAAATTTTTAATTCACTCATTTAAAATATTTTTATAATAAAATAAAAATATATTATATTATATTTATATTATTCAATGATATCATTATATAATCTATGGATAATATGAGTGAAAAGAAAAGGAAAAGAATCCTATACAATAAATAAAAGGAAGAGAAATTCATAAGTTATAAAGTTTTAATAAAATGTTAATTAATGCATATTTAATTTGAAACAAAGTACTTAAAAATTGATATGAAGAAAATATAAATAAATTTTATTTTAACTTATTCTTATGAAAAATAATCAATTAATTAATTTAATTAATATTTTCTATATTAAAAATTTAATTTATTATAAATAATATTATAGTAAAATAAAATATATTATATTATACATACGTAATTCAGTTATATTAATGTTTGAATTATACAATAAGAATGAAAATAAAAAAAATGCAATTGAACAAATAAAAAAGAAGAAAAATAGTGTATAAGTTAAAAATTAATAAGAGTTACAAATAAAATATATATTAAAAATTTTAATTAAATAAAATATATCATATTATATTTATATACATTGATAATATTAGAGTCTAATACATAAAAAATAAAAGTAGATATAAAAATAAAAAATAAAATATGCAATGAAACAAAAAAAATAAAAATAAATAATGTACATAAGAGTTAAAAATACAAAATATAAAAGGGAATAACACATAATGAAGCAAATAAAAAGAAAAGATAATATGTGAGTTGTAAAATAACACAAAGTTGTAGATATAACATGTAATTAATTAATATAATTAAATTAAATTCTTAACTTATCAAAATTTTAAACTCAAAATATTTTTGTAATAAAAATATTGTGTTATATTAATACTATATTATAGTATTTACATTTGAGTTATAAAAATGAGAATGGATAAAAATTTAATAATTTGAATAAAAATAATATACAAATTATAATATAATATAATATAATCAATAAAAAAAATATAAGAAAGACTTGGAAGTGATGAAGATAAAAAGAGAGAAGTAGAAGTATATATTAAAATATTCAAAAGACTAATTTGTAACAATATTTTTTTGCATGAGAAGTTGTCAGCTGGTATTTTCCAATTGTTTGATCGGGGTTAATTAACCATAGGGTGTAGAAGGCTTGCCTTCCAAATTCATTCAATTCCAATTCCAAATTAATTGTGTTACTCCAAATTAATTGGATTACACTACTCTGTCAAAAAATTTATTTGACCTATGAATTAGGAATTTTCACTAATATTAATTTAGTTTTCTTCTAACTAAAATGTTAATACAAGATTAATATTTTAAATTATAAAAATTATTAAAACAAGTCTAAATTTTAAACAATATCATCGAATAGAAGTTCTTTTGAACATTTATTGGTGACTTTAAATTTATTTTTAAGTTTAATTCTTATATAATATTAAAGTATATTAATACAAGTAATTAGACTTTACTTTTAAAAAAGAAAATCCATATTATTACATATATAAAAATATTATAATAATTTATTCAAAATAATTATTTTTAAAATTATTTAAATATTAAATTAATAAATATTTTAATATAATATTTTTATTTTATAATATTAATTGATGTGAACTGTTTTCTTAGTTTATTCTATGACCTTTCAAATGAAATAGAATTTGTTCAAGGGTAAGTTGTAATTTTGAAATTGTGTTACATAAATTGGACAGTTGGCAATTAAGGTCAAATATATTGACCGGGATTAATAAACTCCTAGGGGACGGAAGTGCTGCCCCAAATTATATATACATATATGACATAAACAGCTTTGAATAACATTCTTAGTAACCTATGAGATCAGAAAAAAAATCACAAATATTTGAAATTAATAATAATACAATTCATGATATGCCTGACATGTACTATACCATTATTTTAATTTCATGATGAAGAAATTATCTGAAAAGATATAAATTGTTAGATTAAAAGAAAATTATATCAAAATTTTTATGATAATTTTTAAATGATCTAACAATAATGATCATATAAAAAATAAATGATATCAATCATAAAAAAATACAGGTCATATAAAGAAATATATATTTTAATTCTTAATCTATTATAAGTGGCTCTGATATTAAATGTAAACAAAAATTATTCATACAGGATACAAACTTACATAAATCAAGAATATAAAATATGATTTTAGAAAATAGATAGCATACATATATTCGCCATAATGAAATATGAATAAATTGATAAATAAATATTTAATTTTTCTTACTTTCTCTACGAGTTTATAACCGATAGGGCACCAAGATTCACAAAGTATTTTGTAATTATGAATAAAATGTAGAATGGTTAGGGGGACTTAACCTGATTAAATAGAAAACTCTAATAGACGCATCTATCAAAAGTTCAGTTGGTTAAAGGTCTACACTTACTGTAAAACATATCAGCCCACCAAGTATTTTTAGTTCATAAAGTATTTTGTAGTTATGAATAAAATGTAAAATGGTTAAGAGGATCTAACTTGATTAAATAGAAAACTCTACTAAATGCATTTATCAAAAGTTCAATTAGTTAAAGGTCTACACTTATTATAAAACATATCAGCCTATCAAGTATTTTTAGTTCATAAAAATGATTACAAAAATTGGACTTAAAACATAACTTTAGGATCATATGCAGCCAATTTTAAATAAAATAAAATAAAAGACATAATTAATGGTAGTTCAAAAATATTGATAAATTTTAAATTGAAAAATTAAATAAATAAAATTGATTTTAATATTAAAATATTTTATTTAAAAAAATTGATTATGAAATTAAAAAAAAGAAAATTATATAATTTAACAAATAAAAAGAAGAAAAATAACAAATGAACTATAAAGTAATATGAAAAATTAAAAAAGAATATGCAACTAAGTACTTAATTAAATTACGTATTCAACTTGTACAAAATAAAAGAATATATTAGATTGTATCAACATTTCTCAATAATATTAGAATTTAAACAACAAACAATAGAAGTAAATATAAAAAAGAAAAAAGAAAAATATGTGGTGAAATGAATAAAAAAAAGAATATGACTTTAATAATAAGTAATGTAAGAATTAAACATAGAACATGTGCTTAAGTGATTTAAAAAAATAAATATTTCATTTATTGAAAATAATTTTATATTAAAAACTATATTGTGTTATACCTATATTATTTAATGATATTAGCATTTGAATTGTAAATAATAAAAATAAATATAAAAAATTATAATAAATAGACAAAAGAAAGTAAAATAGTGCGTAAGTTGTAAATAAGGATATTGATAAAATCTCAATTAATGTATAATTAACTTAAAATATAAAATTTAAAAATTGAAAAAAACATTGAGAAAATTTGAATAAATAAATTTGATTTCAATTTTCAAACACTTTTACTAAATAATAGAATACATAATTAATTAATTTAATTAATACTTTTTATATTAAAATTTTAACCTATTTGAAATACTTTATATTATATTAAAATCAAATATGTCGTATTGTTTCCATTCTAATTTGTAATATTAGTATTTAAAGTGCAAATTATATTAATAGATGTGAAAAAAGAAAAACAAAAATATGCAATTAAAAACATGAAAAGAAGAAAAATAATAATTGAGTGGTAAAATAATTTAAGAGTTAAAAATATAATTTATAATTAATTAATTTGATTAAATTAAAATTTTAATTTATTTAAAATATTTATATAGCAAAAATGAAATATATCATCATAGTAATATTAACATTTGAGATATAACTAGTAGAAATAGGTATAAACACAAAAAATTAAAAATATATAATTGAATAAATAGAAGGAAGATGAAAATATAATACATTAATTCTTTTCAAATTAAGTATACTATATATATATATATATATATATATATATATATATATATATATGTAGTTTTTTATATATCTTTTTTGATTTTTTCTTCAATCTTGTTTAAAACAATATATGACTTTATGTAAAAGAATTTCTATTCAATTATCTATTTTTAGCAACAATTATACATTTTTGGCAATAATTACACACTTCATTGTTTCAACAAAGGGCAAATTACCTCACTTGTTTTCATCCTTGGGCAATTGAAGTATAGTGACTGCTTATCAATGAACACAATCATGAATCTATCAAAGAAAGGTTTAAATATCCTATTCATCAAATCTATAAAATTAGTTAGGATATTAGTCAACCTAAAGGATAAATCCAACAACTTATGGCCATAACATGTCCAAAAAGTTATTTTTAGGATATCTTCCTTACAAGTCCCTCGAATCAAAGTTTGAAGGTGGTAGGATGGGTCGAGTGATCTCTGTTGGCGATGGGATACCATGTATTTATGGATTGAACAAGGTTTTGGTTTTGGTTATGTTGGTTCTAGGTGCTACTTTTTCTTTTCCATATAGAAAGACTTCTACTTACTTTAATCCATAAGAGGTCAAATTCAAATTGCTATTCAATTATTTTAATGTCATTAAATGAATGGAATCATGCTTTATAAGACTCAAAAGTAGTTCCATTCACATATCATAAAGGTTTACCAACAAGATCCCAACAATAATCACTAAACTTAATGCCCTCTTTACTGAATCAGCATGGTTGGTGGTAATCATATCACAAATGCACCTTTAAGAAATACTTTTCTCCCTACAGTTGATTAAATAAGTCATTTATGTAAGGAACTGGATATTTATTATTAACAATGCCTTTATTTAGTTAATGATAGTTTGTATATAACCTTAAAGATCTACCTTTCTTCTTGATAAATACTACTGAAGCCCCTTAAAGTGACAAACTTGGATGAATAAAATCCTTATCCATGAAATCCTACAATTGCTTTTTCAATTCCTTTAATTCAGTTAGAGCCATCCAATATGGTGGCATGAGATTGGCTTAGTACCTCATGTTAAATTAATGTGGAATTCAATTTCATTATTTGATAGTAATCCATGCAACTTTTTTCAAAATACATTGAGAAGTTCTTGTACAACAAGAACATTGCCAAGGTTTGAAACTAGTTAGCTTAAGTTTTAAACTACTGCTTAAAAAGTTATACATCCTTTTATCTTGTTGCGCACTTGAAGATAGGAAATGATTAATAGATGTTATTTGAAAGATTGTCCAAGTTAAGGGCTTTGTATGTGGATCTATCTTCTTGATAGCATTCATAAGCCAATAGTGAGCTATATCATCTAGTTAGCCTTACTAACTCCACTAGTAAAGGTTCATGATATTGTAACATTCTTTTATATTACTTAATTCTAAGAATTGGTAAGGATTCATAATTGGTTTGGTACTAAAATATTGTGAGGGTTTCAATTTGAGAAACTCATGTATAATGTGAAATTTATTCTTAATACCTTTTTCTAAAAGGGAATGTTCTTGCTCATGTTCATACTTTTGGTTCTTTTTATGATCACCATGATCCTTATGTTGGTTTTGCTCTCAATTCTGATTAAGAGAACTTACTATTTGGTTTACAACATATTGGAAGAAATTTGTAGCCTAAAATGGAATTTATTGCTAATTTTCTTCTTTATGATGTTTATAATTCTAAGCTTGAGAGACCATAGCAATTCTTCATTACTCATTTCATTGACTTGTTGACTTATAGTATTCACCATTGCCTTATTCACAAAATCTTTAAACACTTAGAAAAGAAATGATTTAATAGTAAAAAAATCACTTAGAATAAACACCACCTTTGACATTTATAAGCATTGTAAGGTTAATTGAAATTGTATTTGTGATATGTGATCCTAGGTGCACGTATATCATTAGTGCAATTTCAATTAACACCTATCTGAGCACCAAATATGTAACTCCTTCACTTATCAACACCTTAATCCTCATTAAACAGATAATTATTGCATACTAATTTGCCTTCTACTCTAGACTAGCTCACAATACCACAAATATTCTACATCTCAAATAATATAGGCAAGGGTTATGTAATTATACAACAAGTTCAACTTACAAAACATACATCCATCTTTTACAATATCACCAACTGTACAATCATTTTTTATATACAACTTCAAAACTTTACTCTCCTTTGCCAAGAGGGCCTTTAGAAGCATCACCTGGAATGGTTAGTAACAATACAGAAAAATATAAGAAACAAAGTTTCCCAGTAGCTAGCCATCACTGTAAAAATATAGTGAGCCATTTCAGATCCTTAAGCAAATAAAACATACATTTCAAAAAAATAATTAATCATTTGTCATCTCTTTATCATCTCATTCCGTACCATTATAAGAAATGTGCATCACACATAGCAATCATCAAGCCCATTCAAGGACTCATATCAATATCTAGATAGCCATCACAGATAATCGTACCTAGGCCTATATACAGCATCACGCTGTCTTCCCGGGGTACTCGAGCCAAAGGCCTAACATACAGCATCACGCTGTCTTCCTGGGTTGTGCCACAACAATTGCATTATCATTCCGGGGATCTCGAGCCATAGGCCAAACACAGTATCACACTGTCTTCCCGGAATGTGTGCACAACAATTTCATACACATTCCATACAATGGCATAAAATACAGAAAATCATGTAAATAGAAAACAGCTTAAGGATAAAGCTAGCTACCTTTTATAAGCTTCCAATGGTGATGTCTCTTTTGCCCTCACTTAAAACTTCTTTACAATTTCCCCTTGCCTTTCCAAGTTGTCACTCCTTAGTCTATACAAATACACATCATAGTTCTTATTAGAACATCATCACTTTCCCTAATCCTCATGTATTCTTTACTTTCTCCACTTAAATAAATGCATACTTAGATGCTCTATATCTTGTTTTCAAGCTTTGAAATGACACATATGAACATTAGAAAAGGATCCAAAGGCAAAACCATACAAATCCTGAAGAAATCAAGTAAAAAAGTTCACTTGACAAAGTACACGGGGTTGAACATGGGCCGTGTTCTACCCCGTGTTCAGAACATGGGGTACAACATGGGCCGTGTTCTGCCCCATGTACATTACTGATCAGCCTTCGCAGAAGAACACGGGGTTCAACATGGGCCGTGTTCTACCCCGTGTTCAGAACATGGGGTACAACATGGGCCGTGTTCTACCCCGTGTACATTACTGATCTTCCAAAAAACACAATTTACATGGCTAAACCTCCTTCTCCCCTTAGCTTCTCAAAAGGGAAGTTTCATACATACTTTCATAACTCAAAATTCATCTTCCATAGGCTTCATAACTCATAAGAATCATCCTAATTTCATCATTTTAACTAAATTCCAAACAAATTATGCCAAATCCACACATGCACCATTATGCCTCTAAAACTCAAGTGTGTACATCATGGTTTCTTGCTATTTTTACACCAAACCAAAGCCATAAATCAATATAACAACATCTAAAACACCATTAAACATATTCAAATCATCCTAAACTCCATGTTCAATCACCCTTGACCACACCAACCTCAAGATTTCAAGAAACTAAGAAGAGTACATTAAAGAGCTCTTAGAGGAGAACATTTTTACCTCTTGGTGCAACTTGAAAATCCTCACTTGGAGCTCCCAAAACTTAATCAAACTTGAGCTTTTCCTCAATCTAGGCACATCAATGGATAGAGCTTGATGAGAAGAACAACTTTCCCTTCTACACCTTAGCTTGAATCTAAGTATTTTTGGGTGAAAAAGTCAAGAGAAACTTTCTCTCTCTTCCTTCTCTCTCTCACACGTTCAAGCTTGCTTTCATGGAGTTGCTGCAACTTTTGGAGAAATGGAGAAGAGGGTGGGGTTTTCATGAAGGTTCTAGGGGCATTTTGGTCCTTTTTGAGATTTTCAAGGGTATTTTTATCCTTTTTCACCAATTAGTAAGGCTATTCTTGCCAATATTTTTCTAATAATGACACTTGTCATGAGTCTATTGGTCACACTAATTAAAATCACATATTACACCCCAAAATCTTGGTTATTCATATTAAATCCTAAATTCTTGATTATTTTCACTTTAACTACACCCGATTCTGTACTTTTGCAATTTAGTCCATAGGGTTTCTGTCTGTTTAAAATTCCTTACACCGTCAGACTTAGACAACTTCCCCTTTTTGGGTTTTCTAACCTCCTCTGATCATCTATACTATTTAGGAAAATAAATTCTTTTCCCTACTATCCTTTTTCCTTCAAAATTTCGTTTACCCTTACACTTAATTCCTTTCAACTTAAAATTCACCCACCAAGCTAACTCAAACGTGCTCTTCGTTTCTACAGCCTTAGAATTTAGAAATTTAAATAATAGAATTAAAAATTCGGGACATTACAAAATACGTATAACTTAATTAACCAATCATAAGGCCTTGTTCCACTAGGAAAATCCTAGACTATGCTTTGACATTATTTTCGTCACAACCTTTCCTTGATTATAACTAGCATAAGATATGGTTTATTAGTTTCCACCAATTTGCCCTAACTAAATGACTACCTAAAGACATGAAATAGGATTCTTGAAGTATTAGTTAGTACTAAAATCTATATTATGAAATTTTGGTAATCATTATAATTAGTTTTTACACAAAAAAATAGGAGTTAGGCTTGCATACAATTTCCAACACTTTTCAAAATAAGTTAGTTTGACTAATACAATAACAATAACAATAACAAAGTCTCATCCTACTAAGTGAGGTCAGTTACATAGGTCGCATGATACCACTAGGCTTTATTGGAAATCAAATTTTCAGGAATGTTATTTACTAAAAGATCTTTTTTTATAATTTTTCTTAATGTCAAAGATTATGTGATCGATTCTTCTTATTGGTGCTTCTAGTGGCCTTTTTTGTATATGTTTAAATTATTTTAATTAATTTTCTATCATCTTTACTTCAATAGGTGTTACGTTAATATTCCTTCATATGCATTCATTCTGTATTTTATCCTTTCTTATATGACCACACATCCATCTTAACATTCTTATTTCTATCACTCCTATTTTTTACTTTTGTTATCCTTTTAAAGTTTAATATTCACTATCATAAAGAATAACTAGTCATTTAGCAATTTAATAAAACTTCCTTTTTAGCTTGGTAAGTACTTTGCGGTCACAAATAACCCTTGATACCTTTCTCTATTTTAACCATCCAACTTGTATCTCATGTGTGATGTCTCCATCAATTTTCCCATCATTTTGTAATATTTATCTTAGATACTTAAAATTAGACACTTATGGTATAACATGCTCTCCAATTCTTACTTCTAAATTATTTCTATCTTACTTTTTGTTAAATTTATAATGCATGTACTCTGTCTTTCTCCAACTCAAGAAAAAATCCTTTTAATTCTAATGCCTATTTCTAAAGCTTAAGTTAATAATTAACCTTTTCCTTTGTTTCCTTAATCAAAACTATATCATTTGTAAATAATATGTATTTAGGGATAATCTCTTATATGTCCCTAGTAAGAACATCTAAGATTAGATTAAACAAGTGAAGACTCAAGGCTGAACTCTAATGTAGACCTATCCTTATAAGAAAGTTTTCCTCTAGGAATTCTTACACCTATAGTTAACCCATCATACATGTCCTATATAGTCCAAATATATGTCACACGAACTCTTTTCTTTTCCAAAGCCTTCCCCAACGCTTCTCTTGAAACAAAATCAACATTTTTTGCAATATTTAATAAAAAACCTTCAACTAAAGCTTAAAGCCTCATTAAAAAAAGGTTTAAGAAAAATATATCTATTTATAAACAAAATATCCATATAATTCCTAATTCTAAATTAGTAGAAGCCCAAAGAATCCATGGTCACTGTAGTGGTGGAAAAGGCACGCTTGTTTAAGAATTTGTAAAATAAAATATAAAAAGATAGGTCTGAGGCATAAAAAGTAAACATGCAAATATATATATATCTAATATGAGTAAGATCTTACTAACTAAATTACCCTTCTTAACATTAATTTATGTTCCATAAGTTCAACAAATCAAATGAAAAAATATTACAAAAAATCACAATATCTGCACAAGCATTAAGGTTGTATTTCCACAAATTTCATAACTTAATTATAGCATTTCAATAACATTCAATATGAAGCATAAAAAGGGAAAAATTTTGAGTTATACTATAGCACTAAAATTTTAATACTACATATTGTATTTTGACAAATCAATAACTTTAACATCATTATTAAGTGGCTCCTAAAATTGAAGGAGTAGTTTTTTAATTTCTTAAAAAGAAATAAGAAGTATTATTAAGAATTTTAGTACTATAGTAGAACTAAAAGTTCTTCCCATAAAAGGAAAGTATGTAAATTTTCTTGTAAGTTATATCTAACCTTATCTCTCATAAACCCATTTTTATCTCTTTAAGTTATCCTTATCCCTCACAAATGATTACAAAATCTAGCATATAATACAAGTATCACTAATTTGCTTCTAACATATTTCTCAATACAATTCATAATAACCGTAATTATATTTGTCAAAAATCATGTTATAATAATAGTTCATATTTACAACTCTACCATAATCTTGTTAACTCACAAATTGGATAACTAAATCATAAATAATTTCTATATAAGTTAATACAAGAATCAATTTAGGACTAACAATAAGTTTTTATGAGGCTTAAACTAATTGTACAATTAATTTGGTTCATTTTATGTAATTCGAATGTATAAATCTATTATGAATTAATTAAAAACATGAGAGGTTGGCTTCTAGCCTATTGAGTTAATTTACTAGTCAATTCATTTCCCTTAAATTTGATTTTATAAAGGGTGAAACGATTTATGAATTAATTTATGGTAGCAATTTTCGCATACTAAGCTTGACGAATTGATTTAATATGAATTTTTGCAGAAAATGCATTATACATAAATGAGAAATTTCACCTAGATGTCAGTCTTTATGCCATATTATACTATCCAATCATCATTAAACATAAAAACAACATCGTATATATCTAAAATTACTGATTTAGGTTGAAATTCGTTAGTTGATCTATTAGCCTATAGAATTTGGCGGATTAAGGCTTGCAAAATTAGTGTCCATTTAAAAATGGGTCAAAATAGCTTAACTCGTTTAACTGTTAATTAATGTACGTTGGTTCGTAGACGGACTGGACTGGCTTGTAATTTTTTTTACTAATTTAGGCCTATAGCTTGTTAGCCCTCTAAATTTAAAAAAAAATCTTACCCCTGCAACCTATTTAACCCAATTGCCTAAACCACATTCCCCCTTTCTCTTTTAAGTAAAGGCTCATCATTTGAATTGAAAGGCATAATCAGAACAGGAATGGAAACTTAAGTAAAAGCCCTAGTAAAGGGTAGAAGAGTGCATTTACAACAAACCCATCCCATTGCAATAGTGCACATTAAATGACATGCAACGGTAAATATAAGGAAACAAATAGTGGTAAGCAAAAGCTTGATGATAACAGAAGCCATTCACTATAATTTCATATTGCATCACAAATGTGTATATTTACTTAAGGTATGTTTTTAAAACTTATAATTTTTTGCTTTGTTTTGTCTTAAATTATTTTGATTTTTTATTTTCTTCATGATTTCTATGTCTAATGCATCTAAAATTGTTTTATTGCAAAGCTTTAAGGTTTGTGCCAATCTATTTTCTCTACTTTTTTATGTTAGCAAGGTGCTTTATACTTTATATTTTCCTTTTTTCTATATTTTCAATGATTCCAAGGAAATAATTACTTTGTTTTGTTTGAGATTTCAAAATTTACAATGGAAAAAAATTTCCTAAAGTAATGCATAAGTGATGACTTCATTTTAGGTGTGCTAGACTTATTGGTTTGATAGGTAAGTGCCCATTTTTAGTTTAAAGTGTGCAATCTGCGGGTCAACCCATTTACCCATGGATTGCATATTATAAGACTTAGGCTTGTATTTTTCTAGTTTGTCTAAAATACATACTAGTCTAGTCTAGCTTATTTAAGGTTAACCGGCATATACTGGCCCACGAACGAACTAGACCAATTTCTTTCATATCTCTATGCATACCAATTTTTTTAAGAATTTCATGCTAACCATCATTCCATAACATTTAGCATCAATTTAAGTAATTTGCCCCTAAAAAAATCTAATCCAATATCAATTAAATCATTCAAATCACATAATTTTAATTTGAATATTTACTCACATCTTATAAAGGAGATAATATGTAATGGGATTGAGCATTTGCTTGCACCTCGACATAAAAAATCAAGAGTTTAGGGTTAAGGCACAAAAAATTCATTAAAACCAAAATACCAATAATCCACAATCAATAGGGAAAATGGAAAAGAAATGTTACGAAGATCTTAACTTATTTGAATTTATGGAAGATGAAGATAGGAAGAAGTGGAATGGCTTTCGAGCACTTTGAGAGAAAGAGAAGATATAACGATTAGGAGAAATGGGGGAAAAGGTGTTAAAATGGAAACTATGAAGGGATGCTCACATACTGTCAATCAAATCTAACCTTAAGAGTATGTATTTATCAAGCATTTTACACAAAGACTTTTTGTTCAATAATCTATTTTAATTATCTAATTATTTGCATATAAAATATTTTAATTTCTAATAGGTGGAACAAGGATTAATTATTGTATTTACAAAATTCCATTAGTAATTAATTCCCTATCATAGTTGATTTAAAAAATTTTATTTTTAATTTTTCAAGATTAAAAATATTTATCAACTTGTACAATTAAGTCATGATATAAAAAATAAAAAGTACAACTACCTAAACACAAAAACACTAAGCAAATAGCATAAATAATTTCAATCATACATATTTTTAATTTTCATGAATTTAATCTCATTATATGTTAAATAGTTATTTTAAATTGCAACAATATGTCATTTCAAAAAAATGATTTTTCATTTTCATGCTATATTTAAATACATAAATTCACAAATATTTTAATTATATGAATAAATATTGCAAATATAAATCTCCAATTTAGTGATGGTGAGATAATTACAAATGAAAATAAAATTTATAATCTAATTAAAAAAGTTTAAAGATGAAATTATAAATCAGAACAAACTAAAGATATTAGAAGTTAATTTTAATCTATTAATAAAAAAATTCTCCCACTATTTATTTATTTGTGCATTTAATCTATGTTCTATTAAGTTTATTTATGAAGTAAATAAGCATGCCTACTCTCCTTTTAATCTATCTGTATATAAAAAGTCCGCTAATTGTAGTGTGTGTATCTATATATTTTTTTTTAAATTTACCTTCTAGAGGTTCACCTTCCCTGTCTTCATTTCCCGACCAAACTTCCTTTCTACTATTAATTTTCCTTTTTTTTCATTAATATGATTTTTAATTATTATTATTATTATTATTATTATTATTATTATTATTATTATTAAATTCTTGAAGTCAATTTATATTTTTTATAACTTGGGCACTAATATTAAAACATACAATAGAAATATTTTATTTTTATAAAAATATGATAAATAAGCTAAAAATTTAATATAGAAAGCATTAATTAAATAAATTAATTATGAATTATTTTTAATAAAAATATTTAAAAATTAAAATCCAAATTTTTTGTTTAAATTTTCTAAATAACGTTTAAGTCACTTTTTAAGTGTTATATTTTAAATTAAAGCACATCAATTAAGATTACTTTCTTTTGTCGATTCCATTATATATTTTTCTTTTTTTAATTACTATTGTTATTTATAAAATTATCATTGAGCAATAGAATATAATATTATATATTTTTTATAAAATATTTTAAATAAGTTAAAGATTTGATTAATTGAATTATTTAATTATATAATATAGTTTTAAATTTTTATTATATTACACATTACAAGTTAATTCTCATTTTTTTTGTTTTACTGCATATTTTTTATTTTTCAGACACTTCTATTAGCTACAGTTTAAATGCTAACATTATTTAAGTATAAAATATGATATATTTTATTTTTATTAAAAATTGTAAATGAGTTAAGATGTTACTATGGAATGTATTAATTGAATTAATTAGTTTTATATTATATTTCCCAATAAAAATATTTTAATAATGAAATTGAGTAATATTTTAATTTTGTCCACATTTTTTAATATCAATTTTTAAATACTCCATTTTAATTTAAAAATATATTAATTAAGATTTTGCTAATACTTTTACAGCACATTTGTTTTTTCTCTTCGTTTAATTTACTTCATTACATGTTTGTCATTTTTTTTGTTCCCTTTTATTATTTACAAATTAAATGCTTATTATTAAATAGTATAAATATAATTTAATATATTTTTTAATTACAAATCTATTTTAAATAAGTAAAAGTTTTTTAATTTTTATATCTGCAAAGTTCTAGATTTTTTTTTAAAATTATCGTACCAATCGTTTTTCCCCTTTTTCTACCTTTTCTTTTATTACACAAAAAATAATATAATAATGATGATAATTTATTATATAAAATAATACAATAACTAAATAAATAATAAAAAATCTAATCTATTATAAACTTATTGTATTTTTACATCGTTCAGCTCCCTCACCTTTTCTTTCGTTTTGACACTATTCTACCACAATGAGTAGCATTTCTTTCTTCTTCTTAGCCAGGGCATCTGACTATTTTTATACTTTTACCATTTTGTGTCAACAGCCTTTGCCAGTAAATTGATATTCCTTATTCCGTTTTGATTTGTTTGTTTTGACAGATTCAATGTGCATTTATGAGATTTTAATTTTATTTCTAATTTTGACTTTTGTTATTGTTGCTTTTTCAGTATTTGAGAATTTTGATTTCCTGTTTGGTGTTAGATGTGTTAGTGTATTCCCTTTGAATCTAGTGTTTTGCTTTTTCAATGAAATCTGCAATTTATAGTCTGATTTGCCTATTTGAGTTTTGATATCATATGCATGAATTTTGACTTTGCTAATTTCTCTTTTCCTTTACATTAATCGAGACATGTTTGCATGGTTTCCTTTAAAAATTGAAATCCTAATCTCTTTGCTTCTGAATACTTTCTACTTTCTTGTATACCAAAATCCAAACCCTAATTTGCCTATCCACTAATCATATTTATAGTAATCTTTGATCTGCATTTTGGAATTAGTCTTCATTTATGATTCTAACTAATATACCGAATTAGCGATTTGAATTTCAAAATGGCTTTAACACAATTTTTTATATTAACTCTGACATTTGACCTGAGCTTTCAACATTCTCAGTATATTTTATGTTTTTCTTTAATATGTTCATATTCAAGTTTATTATGTCTTTTGGTTTTTGTTTGGAGCTTTTCTTCTCTTGCGATTTCATTGTCTTGCATTCTTTGTTTTTAGGAGGTAAGTTGTTTTATTACTCTATTTCATTCATTCATGCTTAACTTCATTTCTATTTTTTCCATGTGTAGATATATTCATGATCTTGAACCAAAGTAAATGGCTTTCATTAGAATTAAAACTAATAAAACCCAAATAGCATGGCCAAACATACTAATTAGTAGATATGTTTTCCTTTAACAATGTTTCATCTTTCATATTATTTCATATTTGTTTTGAATAACCATATTTAGTTTTAATGTTTATTCTCTTTTATAGAGATGGTTTTCTATTACAAGCAACTATGAGTATTACGCTGATCATAAACACTTACATTTTCAACTTTATTTTGTAGGTCACATGTGAACTTTCATGAATGACAGTAAATGGCTTTTATTACATCTAAAACTAACAAAACTCGAATAGCATTGCTAGATATACCGATGAGCAGATATGTTTTGCTTTTCCTATGTTTCATGTTTCATATTTCATATTATGTCATATTTATTTTAAATATTTTTCCATAGTTTTAATATTTGTTGTCTTAATTTCATATGAGTTTCTCTTACATGCAACTGTGGTTGAAATATACTACCATTTTTTCAATTTAACATCTTATTTTTTTACTATTTAAAAACTATGTCACTTTACATCCTTCAAGATCACATTGATTAATCCTGATATTCAGAGTAGAACTGAACGAAACTCCTCCTATGAAGGAGAATTCTAAAAAATAAAATCATTAATTGACCTTACTATGTGTTACATAGAACAAATTATACTCTTTAATATAAAGATTGCTTATTAGCCAAGATCTCCATAAAAATATATGCATCCTTCCAGGTAATGATAATCTATATATCATACACCATGGAAAATGGAAAATTGTAATTATACATAATTGATAACCTTTTTTGACAGTGTAGATACTATTAAAAGCTTTAGTTCATACCAACCAATCCTCTTTGCATTCCAAAAGCAATGGTGTTCTAATAATTCAATAATACAAAATAGTCCTAAATTTTGAGTAGACTATGGATGCATCCTAACATTTAGTAGTCCTTAACATTAAACCTACAATACTGTCAACTTTCCGAGTAGATGGCCCAATAAGAGGGCACCAACACTTATTGCCTAATCGGATATTGTCTGTAGAATCTATTCCCATGCTATAGTGTCTATTTTTCCATTTAACATTGTTTGCAAAATCCTTTCCTATGTTATAGTGTGTATTTTTCTTTAACTAATTTAGTTCTTCCCCACTAAAACTATATTCCTATTTAATGAAGTATTGGATAACCATAAAATTTCTAACAGTATTGAATTTTGTAAGTTATTTATCGTTGTCCAATGCTTTTAAATATTTTTTTTGTGAGATTGCAGTATAGATTGTCGTTTAGATCACTTTTATTACATTAACAAATCTAGGAATAGTTGGAAGATTGTTAGTCATGCAATAAGGATTTGGAATGAATTGAGGCCTTGGTCAGTTAACATTTTGTAGTTTATTAGGGTGATTTTTATGGATAGATAGGTACTTTTATATGTGGTCATGGTTTAATCTTTGATTTATTTGAGACTATTTACAATGATTGTTTCTTAATGTTAATTTTTCTACTTATTGTAGAGGAATAAGATTCAAGCTACCATTTGTAGCAATTTACCTAACTATTTCTAAGGTTAATTGATTAAAGGGAATTGCTATGGTGTTAAAAAATTTTATGTTGTTGACAATATGGGGAATTTAAGAGCCGCCCATCATGGCTTTCAAATTATATTTAACACAAGCATTGAAATGACAACCTCTGATGCTATTATTCTTTATAATAGTCTTCACTGCATTCCTTTTCGTGAGATTCTTAGAAGTCATGTTCCATTGAATTATATGATTGGTATGTTATCATTTTTTTACATACTCTTTTCCTTAATTATTATTTTTCTCTTTATTCACCAGACTTTAATTGGTTTTTTTATTTATATAAAAAAATTTATGAACATGTGATTGGTGATATCAAGCAAGTGTCATTTTCGGAGCAGTTTGATATTGATGGTAAAATGGTGAGATGTGTTGAAGTTACTCTTGAAGATATAATGTAAGTATAAATAAGATTTGTCTTTTTCATGTTTGTCAATTTTAAAAAACTATTTTCCTCATTTTTCTATTATTATTTCAGGGGTTGCTCTCTTAAATGTGTGTTATAGAATTTGAATACTGATTTGGTCATGAATCATTTCAAGCTAAGTCGTAGTGATGAAAATATAATGATATTTCAGCTTGCTCAAATCAAAGTGTTAGATTGTGAGAATTCTCTTATTAAGAAATTTTAAAATATATTAATTAATTTTCCTTCATAATGTTATGCTTTTTATTTTTTTTTTCCTGTTAGCTTATATCTATGTCACACATGTTGGTTCTGCATCCAAAGTTATATTAACTCTTTCTGGCAATGTTATGGATAAGCTCCGAAATGAGTAAGTTAGATATCATAAAGATGAATGATTTTTTTTATATAGTTTTTTTGGCTGAAATTTTCAATAAGGTAATATTTTTTCCTTGAATATATGTTTGTTGTTTTACAAGCTTATTATGTACTTTCCTCCAAACACTATTCTCTAGCCAAGGCATCAGAATTCAGCATATGAAATTATCTTTAAAACTCTTTTTGAGATTATTACTACTAAATTGGTTAGTGTTGAATCATTTCTATTTAACCTTTCTTTGCAATGAATGTGCCTGTATATATTTCAATCTTTGACATTTAATAATCTTGCAGCCTTTCCTATGCATAACTGTTGCTAAAGTTAAAAAAATTAACACTAGCAGTACTTGGTTTTATGAGGGTTGTCCTAATTGCAAACAGAAAGTTCACTTAGTTGATGGTGGGATACAATGTCATCATTGTAATGTCTCTCTAGCATGTTCTGTCCCTCGGTAAGTAAAATTGATTCATATCTTTATTTATATGATAAATAAATAAAATACAATTTATACTAATCTAATTATTGTTTAATTTTGTATTCATTTAGCTATTTTATATTTGTGACAGTTGCTTATATGGAGAATATTGCTCCTTTTTTACTTTTGGATAATGACATGTAAAAGCTTATTAATGTCAGTGCAAAGAATTTGAAGGAATCTCTCTTCAATGTATGTGTACTTTTTTATCTTACATCAATTATAGTGTTATCTATCATAAAATTGATATTCTTATATTATATCTTTTTTAATCAATTAATGATATTATTTATGTTACTTGTCAGGAATATGGTTGTTATCCTTTCCCTTAAGTGATCATTGATAATCTTCCTAAGAAAACCTTTTGCTTCAAGATTCACATTTCAGCAAACAACATTGACAAAGTATGGGAGAACTACTTTGTTCTGGAGATGTTTGTGCCTAATTTTGGAGTAAAGAATGAACAATTTGAAGAGAAAATGTTGAATGAGGTTTGTTAATGTTACTAATAAAGACATATTTTCAACTATTATCTGAATTCATCTAAATGTTATTTATTTCTTTTTTGGCTTCAACATCTAAAACTACTCCTTTTGAAGCAATTGGTGAAGTTCTTGGAAAATGTCTAATATTTAAAGAGTTTTTTTTTAATTATTACAATTTTAGCAATTGTTTTCCATTGTACAACATATCTTTTATCTAAAAGTAGGGTCAAATATTTATGATTAGATATGTTATTGTTATAGGTTGTTCAGTTTCACACACCTTGAATGGGAAGGCATAGTTAGAGCTTATAATTTGATGGTGTTATAATGTACTAATTTTATATATTATGCTCAGATAATTTGTTGTTTGAATTGGCCATACTTGGCTTGGGATGGTTGTTAGTTTTTTTAACTCAGACTTATCTTCTAAATGAGTGTTTGTTATTTTATAAACTATAAAAACTTTATATTATTATGTATGTGGACCTAATTATTAATATCCTTTTTAAATTATTTTTTTATGGATGCAATTATGTTAAACCAAAATGACTAACATGGATTTTTTACCCCTAAATGATTTTATTTCTATGAAGGTTAGTTAATGAAAACATGTCAGTTTTTAAACATTTCCAAATTAGTAAGTAATGGTATTAAGAATAAGAAAAATAATCTTCCTTGAACAAGTATATATAAATTGCATGTTCCCGTTGATTTGTAATTTACAAATTAAAAGCAGTTATCTTTATCTATATAAAGGAATACTAAAGATATGGTTTTTTTTGAAAGGGGTACTTCTAAAGATTTGTATTTTGATTGTTTGAAGTGAGTTTTTGATTTTGATTACTATTTGATAATATTTACCAATTGTTTATATGTTTATATATATGAAGGGCATTATTGCAAAGCACGGTAATAAAACATTGTAGTCATTATGATTTCCATTCGATTCTTCAATATACAATTTTAGTTAGAGTAGGTTTTATATAGATGTAAATTAGAGTTAAAAGTGTGTTTTCCAATTTAGCTATCATGGAGATGTATTTTTTTGTACCTTGTTTGTAATTTCCTTTTTTATGCTATCACAATTCTGTTTGTCTATTTTGACTAGAAACTTATATCTCTCTCTTTCTAAATACAGGTTCCTATGTAAGCATATATCAAGATTCATCCTTTTTATAATTTTTCACTGTGTTCTAAACTTTCCATTTATATGTTTACATTTTCATTTTCAATTTTCAATTCTTCATCCTTGTTTTGATTCCAATCCCAATAAGGAGGAGTTTACATATTTATAGAACTATCTGCTATGATTGTCTATTTTACTTTATGATCATCTTTTTTTGCTATGAGTGTCTATTTTACTTTATGCTTATAAAATTATCTGCTTTAAAAATTTTTTTTAACAAAGTCAAAAAGTAGTGATTTATTTAACATATTCCTTCTTTATTTCATCTTTCATTTTGACAAGTTGTGTTTTGTATTCCAATTTCTGCCTATCTATTATTATTCTGCAATAGGTTATTCTTATTTTTAGAAGCAAGGTAAGTTCAGTTTTCTTTTTTTTTTTTCTCTCTCAGTTTTTCGTAGTGTGATGGTTTTATTTATATATGCTTTACTATATTTCATTTTTCTTTTTTGTCTTTATTTTTCTCAGGAGTTTATTCATTTATGAATTGACAAGGTATTTATGCTATTTTACAAAGGTTTATTTCTTGATTTATTTATGTTTGTGTTTATCAATTTTTTTTCTTAACATTGCTTCTATTTTGAATTCTGCTTTGTTTATTCACATTGTGTATGTTCAAAGGACTTGAAAATGTTTTAATTAAGTTCATGTTGCCTTTTTTTTTCACTTTTGATTTATAAATTCATTTTGAGTTAAGAAATGTTAACAACTTTTCATTTTTAGATATATTATTTGGTTCTTAATCTTGAAGTCTGATTCTTTGTTAAATCATACTTATTCATGTAACTGATATGAAGCTATTTGATCATTTAAAAGTATAATTTTATTATCACTAAGTATTAGAATATAATTTTGATGATCATCTGTTATGCTATGGCTATCTACTTTACTTTGTTCTTATAAAACTATTTGCTTTTTATTTTTTTTAACAAAGTAAAAAATTTGTAGATTCATCTTATGTTGACAAATGTTGACATTCAAAGTGCATTTTCCTATGTAGCTTTGATGGAAGTGTTTTCTTTTGTATTTAGTATGTAATTTCCATTTTTATGCCATCACAATTCTATCCTTTTCTATTTTTTATGGAGACTTACATCTCTCCCGTTGTGAATGCAGGTTTCTACATAATTTTTTATAGTGAATTCATCTTTTTTGTACCTTTTTCACTGTGTTCTGCACTTTCCATTTATATGTTTACATTTTCATTTTCAATTTTCAATTCTTCATTCCTGTTTTAACTCTAATTCCAATAAGGAAAAGTTTATATATTTATAGAACTATCTACTATGAATGTCTATTTTACTTTATGATAATCTTTTTTTTTGCTATGACTGTCTATTTTACTTTATGCTTATAAAACTATCTGCTTTTAAATTTTTTTTAACAAATTCAAAAAGTAGTGACTTATTTAACACATTCCTTCTTTATTTTATCTTTCATTCTGATGAATGGTGTTTTGTATTCCAAGTTCTTCCTATCTGTTATTATTCTGCAATAGGCTATTGTTTTTAAAAACAAGGTAAGTTCAGTTTTCCTTTGTTTTCTCTCTCAATTTTTCACAGTGTGATGGTTTTGTTTATTATGCTTTACTATATTTCATTCTTTTTTTTGTCTTTGTTTCTTATCTTTTAAAGTTTCTTCTAAGTTGTACCTATTTCTTTGGAGTTTATTCATTTTTTAATTAATAAGGTATTTATGCTATTTTATAGAGGTTTATTTTTTTGATTTATTTATGCATGTATTCATCAATTTTTTTATTTTTGCTTAACGTTGCTCATGTTTTCAATTTTGCTTTGTCTATTCACATTATGCATGTTCAAAGTGCTTGAAAATGTTTTAACTAAGTGTATGTTGCCTTTTTTTTTCACTTTTGATTTGTGGATTCATTTTGTGTTGAGAAATATTAACAACTTTTCATTTTCTGATATATTATTTGGTTCTTAACCTTGAAGTTTGATTCTTTGTTAAATCATATTTATTCATGTAACTGATATGAAGCTATTTGATCATTTAAAAATGTAATTTTATTATCACTAAGTATTAGAATATGAATTTGATGATCATCTATTATGCTATGACTGTCTTCTTTACTTTATTCTTATAAAACCATTTGCTTTTTATTTTTTTAAAAAAAGTCAAAAAGTAGCGACTTAGTTAACACATTCCTTCTTTATTTCGTCTTTCATTTTGATGAATCTATTTTGTATCTCATCTTTCTGATTTGTTGGTGTGCTGCAATAGGTCATTGTTGTTTGTGGAACCAAAGTAAGTTCACTTTTCCTTTGTTTTCTCTCTTAGTTTTTTTAAAGTTTTATTCTTTTATTTATATATTCTTCACTATCTTTTATTCTTATTTCTTTTTTCATGTCTTATCTCTTAAAGTTTCTTCTAACTTAAAGCTATTTGTTAAAATTTTATTCATTCTTTAAAAAACAAGATATTTATTTCATGGAGCAGTTAGTTTTATGCTATTTTGGAGAGATGTATCTTTTTATTGATTTATACTTGGGTTTGTCAAGTTCTTTTTTCTTTTCTTTTCTTTTTATGTTACTTCTGTTTTGAAATTTGATTTGTTTATTCACTTTGTCTATGTTCAAGGTACTTCAAATTATTTTAACTAATTGTGTGTTGCATTTATTGTTTTAACTTTTGAAGATTTGAAAAAGATGCTTGATGAAATTAATCCTTTAGTTCAAACATTTCGAATGGCAAGAGATAGATACTAAGTTAATCATTTAACTGAGATCAAAATAAAGTTAATCAATAAGAGGAAGAAAGATAGGCGTAACTATAACACATCAACTGCTAGTGAAGTAGTAGGTCTTATTGTTGGTGACCTTGATTGCAAGAAACGAGATATAATAATTGAAAGATGGCTTGACAGGGTACAATGTATAAGTGAAATTCATCCATTATATCTTGCATTGCAATATCCACTTATTTTTCTATACACCAAAGATGAATATAGAATTGATGTGGAACATCATGAAACTTTTGCAAGATTGGCAAAGAAGAAACTACTATCAATTTTCTAAAGGACATTAATTTACTACTTTTCATGGTGTTTTTATTTATGAACTAATTATTATTTTTTGAATAGATTTAATACTCACAGATGATCAATTGCAAATATTTTCTCTTACTAATATTGAAAAGATATTACAAAGCAATGGTTGTAGTTTATGTGATTTTCCTCCTATACCAATTCCAAATTTGAATGAGTTTACTTCGAAATCGATTTATTGCTGATTAATTGAATTATAATAAAGAAACTTTAAAGATTGAGGCATCAAATTTGTTAGATTCAATGATTTTTGAATAAAAAGATGTTTACAATATTTTGATTGATGTTGTTAAATCTAGCAATGGTGGTGTTTTCTTTTTATATGGTTATGGTGGTACTAGAAAACTTACATATGAAAGACTCTAACTTCTTCTCTAAGATCCAAAGGTCAAATTGTATTAACAGTGACATTTAGTGGTATTAGGTCAATTTTGCTTCCAGGTGGATGTACAACTCCTAGGTTTAGTATTCCTTTAGATATCAATAAGGACTTAACATGCAACATAAAACAAAGGAGTACTCAAGCTGAATTAATGCAAATGACAGATCTTATAATTTAGGATGAAACACCATGATTAACAAATATTATTTTGAAGCTCTTGATATAACACTTAAAGATATTCTTCAATTTGATATTTCAAATAGTCATAACTTACCATTTGGATGAAAAACTATAGTTTTTGGTGGTGATTTTTGTCAAATTTTTCTAGTAATCCAAAGAAGCAATCATGCTGATATTATCAATGCCACTTTGAACTCTTCTTATTTATAGGATTATTGCAAGATGTTGACCTTAACAAAGAATATGTGTCTTCAAGAAGAGTCTTGCTCTCCTTTTGAAGTTCAAAAATTAAAGGAATTCTTAGAGTGAATTTTAAAAATCGATGATAGGAAACTTGGAGAGGCAAATAATGGTGAAGTTAACATAGAGATCCCTGAAGATCTTGTGATTAAAGATTTCAATGTTCTAATTGAAGCTATTGTTTATTCAACTTATCCTTCTCTATTAGATGATTTTGGCAACAACGAAAGCTTACGTGATTCAACTATTCTCTCTCTAAGACCTAGTATTGTAGATGAGGTTAATTCCTACATCTTATCATTAATTCAAAATGAAGGGAGAGAATACTTAAGTTTAGATTCAATATGCAAAATAAGTTTGAATATATGTTATCAAGTTGATTTGTTGACGTTAAAAGTTCTGAATGGGATACAATGTTCAAGGTTGCCGATTCATAGTTTGAAGCTTAAGGTTGGTGTTCCTGTTATGCTCATGAGAAATATTGACCAATCTACTAGTCTTTGTAATGGAACTGTTTTGTTGATTACACAATTGGTGAATCATGTGATAGAATCTAAAGTTTTAACAGGAAGAAATACTGGTTCAAAAGTTTTCATATCTTGAATGCTTCTTAGTCATTCACAATCTAAGTGGCCATTCAAATTGCAAAGAAGACAGTTTCCAATTATAATTTCATATGCAATATCTATTAATAAAAGTCAAGGCCAATCACTAAAAAATGTTGGACTTTATTTGCGAAGATCAATATTTAGTCATGGATAATTATATGTTGTTGTATCTAGAGTTCAAAGCATGGGAGGATTAAAGATTTTAATTCATGACAAAGAAATAGAGAACTCAAATATTACCACTAATGTTGTATTCAAAGAAGTCTTTTAAAATCTATGACAATATGTAAGTTTATTCTCATCCATGAACTTTAATTTAGTATTTTTTAAAAAAATATATCTCTTCCATTTATATAATAACTTACTAATTTTCTTTTATTTTATGACACTATTAATTAATACAGAGATTGACAGCCCATGCATGGCATGGGCTTTAATCTAGTTATATTATATATGCCTTATAATATATTACATTATAGATATTTATATAGATTTATGTCTATAATTTTACAATATTTTTATCTTTATTTTCTATTTCAAATATGCATAAGATGCATCTATTATATATATATATATATATATATATATATGAAAAATTAAAAACTTTAAATATAAACAAATAGCAAAAATTGAAATGTAATCTAATTATTTATCTACTTAGTTTAAATTTTGTATTTCCTACTAAAAATTTGAACTTAATATAATTTGTTTTTACAAGAATTATGGTTTTTCATTCTTTATTATTTATAGTCCATTTATAAATAAATGGATGCGACTCTTTTAAAAAGCAAGATATAATTTAAAAAGTAGTAAGATATCACAATCCTTGATTAAAAAAATTCAAAATTCAATAAATAATAATCAATTAAAAAATAATTTTTAAATTTATAATTACATAGTTTCTTGATTTTTCTCATCAAGAATTATGATATTACATTTTACCTTTTAAAATACATCTTGCACTTTAAAGGAATATAATTTATAAACATACATATTTGTTGAAAGAAGTTCTGTATAAAATTATAATATAAGGTATAATTAATTATAATTTTTATAGAAATGATAATATGATTGTAAAATAATACAAAACAAAGAATTTATCAATAGTATTTGATTTTAACAACAAATCAATTTAATCACATTAAAACTGACTAAATAATTTCATGCATTGTGAACCTTCAATATAAAAGAAAATAAATAAATACAAGTATTCGTACCACCAATGTATTATAAATCTTTTGAAGGATTGAATAATAATGGTTAAATTAAAATTTCGCCCTTTTTCTTTAAAAATATCAATTACTTTAATTTGCTACTTGAATTATATTATGCAATTTTTATCTGTATTTTCATCCCAAAATATTCATGAAACAATTCAATAACATACTTTCTATTTGTTCATCTGTGAACTTTTAATTTTGAGTACATGAAAAAAAAATTATATATTCAATAAATAGTTGAAATTATACTTAAAAGTTCAGATTCTTTTACTTATTATGGCACATAATACACAAGTACCAAATTTTTAAGGCTGTTGTAACTATAAACTGCTAAATATTCTTTTATAAATATATTATCTAAATCAATTTTATCATTAAACATTCATCTCAACATCAAATTTTATATTTTATCATGGGCTAAAACTAGTATATATAATAGGTAGAAATTTTTTTAAAAAAAATCATTTTTTCCCTTCTAAAATTTCTAAAATTGATATCCTGTAATAGAAACTTACCATCTATCACCCCACAAGATAACAATTTCAAAGTTCACGGTCTAATAAAGTACTATGCCCAGAGGAATTAAATTGAGTCTTGCTGTGAAACTAATTTCAAAAGGAAATCCCAATCAAAATATAAGTTTGTGTTTCAAACTAAGTTAAAGAGAAGTAATTCATAATTTGTATTTTCTTTATTCTTTATTATCTATTTAGTTAATTGATTTTATATACAGTTTATTTATTTTTAGTGAATTTTCTAATATTATTATTTTACATACAAAAGTTAAGATAGTTAAAAATAGATAAAGAAAAATACAATAGAATAAATACAAATAGATTGAGAGTGTATAATAATAAAGCATTTATTAATGAGAAAGAAAGGTAAATTTTAAAAAAGAATATCTAATATTTTATTAAAAATCTAAAGCAACAATAAAATAAACTAAAATTTTATTT
Source organism: Sindora glabra (assembly GCA_020226215.1). NCBI lineage: Eukaryota > Viridiplantae > Streptophyta > Magnoliopsida > Fabales > Fabaceae > Sindora > Sindora glabra. The sequence goes on from CM035235.1 coordinate 4,786,256, forward strand.
TAGAATGTGACATATTAAAAAGAATGAAAAAAATAATAGATACTTAGGCATCTATCACCCCATAAGATAACTACTTCAAAATTCACAGTCCAGTAAAGACTCTCCCCAAAGGAATTAAATTGAATCTTACTGTGAAACTAATTTCAAAAAGGAAATTCCAATCAAAATGTAATGAGAGTCTAACAGTATTCCAAACTAAGTTAACGAGAAATAATTGATATATTGCAATACATACCTACATATCTATCACCCCACAAGATAACCGAAGCTCCCCCCATACATATCTAACAAAGACTCCCCCCATAGCAATTAAATTGAGTCTCACTGGGAAACTAATTTCAAAAAGGAAATCCCAATCAGAATCTAATTACAGAGTCTAACTGTGCTTCAAACTAAGTTAACGGGAGTTAATTAGAGTCATTAAGCCTGATTGAATCAGGAAATCTGTTGTTTCTTGCTGCATAAGAAAGAAGCCTTCACGCTTATATAAACAGTTAAGCCCAAACAAAGAAGACGAAAAAGCTGATAGCTCCCTGTGTTACAATCAGAAGTCTTTGATTCAGATGGCGCTTCAAAGTCTGCTTGCTCCCTTGCATTTAGCAGACTTCAAGGATGTTGATAGCTTCCGAAATCTGACGCCTTTCGAGATGCTTTTGAAGGCTACCGAACGTGATTCTCAAATACTCGACCAAAAAGGAGCTGAGGCTGCTGCCGCCGGAATCTCAAAACAAGAACAAAGCGCTTCACGGAGGTTCAAGCTGTTTGGCTGTGAAATTATGATAAGTTCTCCAAAGAGAGAAGAAACTCACGCGGAGGATGGAGTTCTGGTTCCGGCAAAGAAGTCTGATTACAAAGGGAAATCTGTAATAGTTGATGACGGAGAAGATTATCAAAGTCAGAGACAGAGAATGAAGAAAACGTCTGGTTCCAAACGCAAATATGTAGCTTTGTTGGATGGGGATGATGAAGAATGGTTTTGCGAAAAAAGGAAACTATGCAAGAAATCAAGAAAGATTTTCTGGAAGGGTTCGTGCAGTGGAACAAAGATTACACAAAGCCCGGAGCCAGCAGAATTGCCAGAAAGATTCAAGAACATTATCGGCGCAATGGGTGGCACTGAGACCACTCTTCTGTTCCAAAAAACCCTCTTTACATCAGACATAAATAAAGGGCATGGTCGGCTCTTGATGCCTCTACAACAAATGAAGACTCGGAACTTCTTACTGAATATGGAATTGCAGGAACTGGAAAATGGAGGTTGCATGACGCTGCCAATTATTTGGCCTTCTTTGCAGATTAGAAACATAGTTTTGAAGAGATGGGATATGCACAAAAATTCAGGCCGAGTCAGCCCTAACTATGTGCTGAGAACATCGTGGAATGAAATCGTTAGTGTTCATGAACTCAAAGTAAATGACGTGGTGCAAGTCTGGTCTTTTCGGGTTCAAGGACAGCTGAACCTAATTCTGGTTAAAGTTATCTAAATTGCTGGAATTTACAATTCTTTGGAGATACCAATAAAAGCAATATTCGATTTATTCTTCAAGTTGTAATTTTTTCAATTTGGTTTTAGTGGAATGAATACATCAGTTAATGAATATTTTCTTCTCTATACTATGATTTATGCTTTAGTTTCAAATTGTTTGCTTAGAATACCCTCTGTTCATAATTTGCTAATATCCAATTCTGCAAGTGAATATTCCGTACTGCTATAGAATTCCGAAGATAAAATTTGTAGCCATTCACGCCAAAGAAATCATTTTGCCACCCACTTTGATCAACGAGCTTGGTGTTAGGGTGAACATGTCTCCATCAGTTTATTTATTTTCATATTATTTACATTAATCATAACTAATAATGTTAAGTGAGTTCAAACATGATGTGAAATATATTTTTTGTATTTTGAGCAGTCCGTATTCACATATCCATATTATTCATATTTTATATATATGACATATCCTATGTAAGCCAACCCTACAAAATTTAGGATTTAGAATATTAAACTACTTGACTCAATAATCATAATAGATTATCACCTTGCTTGAGGCAACGACTAGTTTTTCATTCAGTTTCATGGCACGTTTTACCTTGAGCTACAATGTTTCTAAGTATTCATACTTCATGAGTAGATACCTGGCTGATAGGTCGGAGATTGATAGCTTTATGGAAAATATTTTTATATTGAAGTTACAATGTGTGTGCGCGCGAATTTTTACTCCCACTTAATAAGAAAAATTCAATTGGCAATTTTGTTATTTTTATGTTAATTTTGTGAGATCCCCATACATAAAAAATTATATTTTATAATTTTTAAAATATTAAAAATTGTAACTGATTTATTATTAATTGAGTAAGAGTGAGGATAATATTATGGCTGAAGTAAACAAGTATTTAGTTTTATTACCATTTAGTTGGCGTATTCTGTAGGAAAATTTAAGTCGGCAAAAATCAAAGGAGATGGTTCTCTTGGGCAGTTGTGTGGGTTTTAAGGTTTGCAGTGGCTGTGATTGTTGACAATGGCTCAGCTACTGCATCCTCAATTACTTCGGGACACAAGCACTTCTTGGCACTTGCCACCATTAGCATTCAATTTCCAAAGTGATTTATGCTTTCTAGGGATAAAGCCCTGTGCAATGAATAGTGATAGAAGATCAGGAAAATGACATTCTCATGAATTGAATCGCATATTGCAAATAGTCATTAGGCTTCATCCATCAACTAGCAGTTTATCTTTTTATTACCCTCCCGAAAAAAAATGCTGCTAGTTTATTTACTATAAAATTAATGACGAACAACATATTACATTTTGGTACTTATTTTTCACACACTCTTCTCATGACCTTTATATTTTATCTTTATAAAAATATTTTGCCAAAGTGATAACATCTAAAATAAATGCACTGTATTGAAATATATGATGATGTATATAAAGAACAAAGCTTATTTAAACTTAAGAGTATTTGATACAAAAATATAAAAAATTATAAAAGGAATTCTAATTCTATATAGTAAAATAAAGTTTAAAAAGAGATAAATTACAATTTTATAAAAATAAGTCAATTTTTTTAAAAAATATAATTAATGAATTTAAAAAATAAAATTAATATATAATTTTAACTATTATTATTATTACTATTTTGTTGTTATGCTATTTATTATTATTATTATCATTGTTGTAAAAAATAAAAAAATGAATTATGAACAGTATCACTATTTATAAATAATGTTAAAAAATAAAAGTTTCCCTTCCTTTATTTTCCTTATTTAATTCCATTCTCGTATGTTTAACTAAACTGTCTAAAGGCGTTAAAAAAGAGTACAAACTTCAAGTTGTTGTATTGTAAACGACAATGTTTTCACTAAAGAATTTGAAACACACGGAGGAATTTTTTTCCCTTAAAAAAAAGGGTAGGCGGCGAGTCTGCCGTAAACAAATGAAACAATTTTTGCGGTACAATGTCTGAAAATTATCTTTATTTTATATAAGCACAAGAATTTTTATTTGCTTGCAGTTCCATATGTTGGTGGATTATTTTTACACTTCTGTTAATTTCATATCTTATTTAATACAATTCTTGTATATATTAAATTATCTTTTAATTAAATAAGATAAAAAATTATGATTAATACTTAATATTTTTCATTTTATTTCTTTAAAAAATACATAAAATATTTTATAATTTATAATAGAGTTTAAATTTAATTTATTATTAATATAATACTTTTTACACCATCAATAAACAAGAACATGATAGATCATTAAAAAATTAATATTTTTTGTCAATAGTAAAAATATTTTAATAATTTTTATTAATATAATAATACATAAATATGTGATAATACAAAATTAATTTATATGAGTAGTAGAACAAATTTAAATTCTTTGTAGTGTGATCAAATTAATTTATTATTAAAATGAAATAATACTTTTCCACTACAATATTTTTGTTTGGAGCAAATACAATGTTTAGTCCCCTATTTTTAAAAGTAATAATTTTTTCATCCTTCAAATTTTATAATTAATATTATTAGTTCCTTATTTTTACTTTTATTATAATTATACATCCTCCATTCATTTAAAATATTAAAATAAATAAAAAATATTAAAATTAATTATTAAATAATGCCTTAGCAATATTGTCAAATATATATTTACATTTTTGTTATATTATTTTTTATCACTTATTTTAGTATTATATATAAATGAAAAGGCGCAAAGTTTTAAAGGAATATCTAGTATTATTTGAATCAAAAGTTTTTAGTAAAAAATTAATTAATTTTTATTTTGAAATACAACTCTCCTCACAAGATTTATATAAATGAAAAGCACAACTAAATAAAAATATTTAACATTGAATAAATAAATGTGATGTTTATTTTTAAATAATTTAATAAAAATTAAATAATTAATTAATTAAATCCACCCTTTTTACATATCCACAAAATCATTCTAATATTATAATAATCATAACATTTGACATAATTTAGGCTTTTTTTAAGCACTCCTTTACTTGATTGATATTTAGATTTTCATGAGTACAACTTTTTCATGGCGTTGACTACTATTTGTAAAGCTATAGATATGTTAGAGCATTTTTTACTCTTTATGTTGGTAATGATGGATCTTTACGCTTAATTTGGATTAATTGGATAAGTCATTGAGTCATCCTTGACTAGGCTAGGCTATTTAGATAGGATTTGTCTGTTAACAAGCTGCGATTAGAGATTTATTAGACTAAGGGATCATTTGGTTTGCAATAAAAATATAAGAAATTGTATTTCCCAGGATATAGATTATCATAAAGTTATTTGATTGTACAAATAAGAGGAAATAGATCTTTTCGAAAACTTGTATTTCCCATAAAATACAAGAAATCACTTACCCACTCCCCCTAGGTAAGTTTTATTTTCTATATTTTTAATTAATTCATAAATAAAAATATCCTTACTAAAATTAATTAATATCAATTTTACCTTTTTAATTGATTATCAAGTTTCACTTCGTGAATATCATTTTAGTTAGTGTTGCTGTTATTTTACAGTTTACTTATTAATTAAGATATATATATATATATATATATATATATATATATATATATATATATATATATATATATATATATATATATATATATTACATGACATATTTTATTATTATTATTTTATGAAAAATATTTAAATATTTAATTTAAATAAATTAATTAACAGCATACTTTTATTTAATTCCTATGTTATTTTATAACCCATTCATTATTTTATTTTTTTATTTATTTTATTGCATAATTTTCTTTTACTTCTTTTTTATTTTATCTATTGCTATTATTTAAAAGTTAGATTCTAATTGTTAAATAATATAAATATAATATGATATATTTAATTTGATTATATAAATATTTTGAATAAATTAAAATTTTAATATATATTATATTAATTGCATTATATAATTATATATTCTATTTGTTGATTGAAATTATTTGAATATTAAAATCAAATTTTATTTAAATTTTATCAATATTTTTTAATATCAAATTTCAAGTACTATAACTCAAATTAAATATATATATATATATATATACACACACATCAATTAGAATTAAAATTTTCTTAATTAGTTACTGTTTAGAGAACAAACACTAACATGCTATTATTTGAAAATTTAATTTTTAATTAGACTTAATTTATCCATTTATTTAGAATTTTTAATTGATGTTACTGTTTTAGAACGAAACAGTAACATGTTATTATCTATTTATTTAAGATTTTTAATTGATATTACTGTTTTAGAATGAAACAGTAACATGTTATTGTCTAGAGAAAAAATAATAACATGCTATTATTTAACAATTTGGTTGTTAATTAGACTTGATTTATCCATTTATTTGGAGGTTTTTAATTGATGTTAATATTTTAGAATGAAATAGTAACATGTTACTATCTTTACTATCTAGAGAAAAAATAGTAACATGTTATTATCTATTTATTTGAGATTTTTAATTGATGTTACTGTTTTAGAATGAAACAGTAATATGTTACTATTTAGAGAAAAAATAGTAACATGTTATTATTTGATAATTTGATTATCAATTAGACTTGATTTTTTCATTTATTTAGGAGTTTTTTTATTGATGTTACTATTTTAAAATAAAATAGTAATATGTTATTGTCTAGAGAAAAAATAGTAACATGTTATTATCTATTTATTTGAAATTTTTAATTGATATTACTATTTTAGAATGAAACAGTAACATGTTACTATCTAGAGAAAAAATAGTAACATGCTATTATTTGATAATTTGGTTGTTAATTAGACTTAATTTTTTTATTTATTTGGAGGTTTTTAATTGATGTTACTGTTTTGGAATGAAACAGTAACATGTTACTGTCAAGAAAATAAACAGTAATATACTATTATTTAATAATTTAGTTGTTAATTAGACTTGATTTATCCATTTATTTAAAATTTTCAATCAATGTTACTGTTTTGAAATGAAACTGTAACATGTTACTGTCTAGAGAACAAAAAGTAATATGTTATTATCTATTTATTTAGAATTTTTAATTGATATTACTATTTTGAAACGAAACAAAACAGTAACATGTTACTGTCTAGAGAAAAAATAGTAACATGCTATTATTTAGCAGTTTTATTGTTAATTAGACTTGATTGATTCATTTATTTAGAATTTTTAATTGATGTTATTATTTTGAAACAAAACAGTAACATGTTATTATCTTGAAACGAAACAGTAACATGCTATTATCTATTCATTTGGGATTTTTAATTGATGTTACTATTTTGGAACGAAATAGTAACATGTTACTATTTAGAGAAAAAATAATAACATGTTATTATTTAGCAATTTTATTATTAATTAGATATAATTTATTCATTTATTTAAAATTTTTAGTTAGTGTTACTGTTTTGAAATGAAATAATAACATGTTGCTGTCTTGGAACGAAACAGTAACATGCTATTATCTATTTATTTGAGATTTTTAATTAATGTTACTATTTTGGAACGAAATAGTAACATGTTACTGTCTAGAGAAAAAAAAGTAACATGCTGTTATTTAGCAATTTTGTTGTTAATTAGACATGATTTATTCATTTATTTAAAATTTTTTGTTGGTGTTTCTATTTTGGAACGAAACAGTAACATGTTACTGTTATGCTATTATTTGACAGTTTAATTGTTAATTAGACATGATTTATTCATTTAATTGAGATTTTTGGTTAGTGTTACTATTTTGAAAAGAAACAGTAACATGTTATTGTCTTGGAATGAAACAGTACTATACTATTATTTGGCAATTTTGTTATTAATTAGATATAATTTATTCATTTATTTAAGGTTTTTAGTTAGTGTTACTGTTTTGGAACAAAATAGTAATATGTTATTGTCTTGGAACAAAACAGTAATATACTATTATTTGACAGTTTAATTATTAATTAGATATGATTTATTCATTTATTTAAAATTTTTAGTTAGTATTACTATTTTGAAAAGAAACAGTAACATGTTACTGTTTAGTTTATAAATAGTAATAAATTATTTTTTAGTAATTTTATTTATTAAGAAAATTATTATAACACTATTAGACAATAAAAGAGTTAGGAAGAAAAATTTTAATATGGGATTCGAATGAATTTAAATTAATAAAAATAAGATCAAAGTTAAAAAAAAAAGAAATTAAAGAAAAATTGAAAAATTATTGAAAAATGCCTTTTTTCTCAAATCAGAGTGTACAAAACACTTTTAATTTTTTACAAGCATGTAGATCTTGAAAAGTTACATGAAATAAAAAAAATTCACTTAAAATGGATAATCGAGCATAAAGTTATGATTATTGAAAGTTTTAAACTTAATTTATATGTTTTTAACTAAGTAGACTTCGTCAAACCCACATTTTCTTGTTTTCTGATGAAAGAGCAAATGAAAAAGATTAAAAATGAGTGGTCATGCAAACATTGGTTAACTAATAAAAAATTTATAACTTTTTAAAATTTTTAATTTACCACCGTATTCACACAATTAAAAAAGAGTAATTTTAGTATATAACATTTATAAATCATAAAATTGGAACCTATTTGAAAAAAATTCTAGCACTATCACCTCTTTAAAATCAATTAATATCTATTAATATATATTAAATTATTATTGAGGATATTGTAATCATTTCATTATTATTTCCTAGGAATAGGAAATTCAAAGTTGAACTAAACAAAACATAAGAATTTATTTCTTGGGATATGTGACTTCCTTTATGTTAACCAAACAGCATTTAAGAATTTCTTAAGAAGTGTACACAATAAGTAACTGTCTGAAAAATTTAATTTCTCATGGGAAGTTATTTCTTGCATGAACCAAACGACCCCTAAGATAACTATTAGATCAACCGATCATGAATTGATCAATAAATTTAGATATTGCCTATTAAAATAATAAAAGTGGACCAAAAATATAACATGGAATGTAAAAAAAAAAATTAAAGAGAAGTAGCATATAAGAACTCTCTTTAATATAAATAATTAATAAATTAGTTGATAATTAATATTTATTAATTGGTAAGTTAATTATTGTTTAAAAGTATTCAATAAAATTAACTATTAAATTAATTAAAAAATGTAAAATGATGTGAATAAATATATTATTATAAATAGATATGTGAATTAAGTTAATTCATATATATTTTGAAATCAAATTATATTAATACAATAAGGTTATTTAAAATAAAAATAAAATTATTTAAAATATAATTAATTATATTTTATGATATTTCGTATTCATTTATTATTTATTTATTTATATAATTTTTATTTATTATTTAAAATAAAAATATAATTAATTATATTTTATGATATTATATATTCATTTATATGCTTATTTTTATTCATATATGATTAAAAAGGGATATAATTAACTAAAAGCTAATTAACTGCAAGAACATGAGTTATCAAGTAATTAAAAGAAGGAAAAATTTGAAAAAAATTAATAAATTATTTTTTTGCTCTAAAAAACTGACATTTTTTAGTGGTATAAGTTAATTTATTCATCGTATTGAAAACAATCGAGATGTAAAGTAATAAGAGTTAACAAAAATATATGAGATGAATAAAAAAAAGAAAATAAAACAAGTGAAAAAAAAGAAGAAAAAGAAACGAAATAACTGGATAAGTGAAAATTTTGCAAGGAAAAATGAAAAAGGTGAAAGTGACATGTAACAAGGATTACATGGATTATCATGAAAAATAGAGTTAAAATGTTTTTATAATTATAATAAAATCAAATATTTATATTATTCAATAACATATATGCTTAAGCTAAAAATAATATATGTGGCTAAAAAATAATAAATTAAAGAAAGGAAATGATTTTAAATCATTTACTATATTTAAGTAAGATTTTTATACAATTATTTAACTTATTCAAATCCGATAACCCATTGCAGATAATCAATAGCTGAAGAGTCGCTATTTGTACGACAGAACTCACCATATTATTTCCCGAATAAAGTTCGAAAGAAAGAAATAGAGAATTTATGTGAAATAGACTTTACATATGAACTGCATCCCACTATGGCATAGTAGTGCCTGATTCTCAGAATCTTACATTTTCTGAAGAATATATATTTTTAAAATTATAATTTTTTGAAATGTAATATTTTTATATTTAATTTAATATATATTTAAAAATATTTTTTTAATTTTTAAATATATAATATTTTCATATTTAATTCACACATTATATTTTTAAGAATTTTATTACTTTTTCAAAAAAATATTCCTATTAATTTTTTGTCATAAATTGTAATAAATTATAAATTTAATTAAAAATATATGAACAAAAATTTTTAGAGACTTAATAAATTAATAACTTAAATTCTAGTTTATTAAAATGTAATAAATAATTTAATACATAAAATATTAACATTTTTAAGAATTTAAAATTTTCATATAACTAATCATATAAATAAATTAAAATTAAGTCATATCTAATATTATGATATTAGTTTCACATAATTCATGCATTTAAATTTTTATTTCTTTTACTTTATAAATCATTAATTTAATTATAATTTTTATATAAATCAGACAATTTAAAAAATATATATTACAAATGAATATGCAATATTAATCAATGTAATCATACAAATCAAAATTTAATATATTAAAGTAATTTTATAAAAAAATTTAATATGTCATGAGATTGTATATAAATTAAAAATAAAATAAAAAAATTTAAACTAAATTGGAGTTTGAATTTAAAAATTACTTAATTTTTTATTTATTTAGTGTAATTATACTTATTAGTATAAAAAATTGAAAATAAAAAATATAAGTTAAAGTGAAAAATGAAATAAAAAATTTTAAAATAAATTAGGATATAGAAGAAATAGAGATATAATTATCCTTTTAGTTCAATATTTTCATGAGATGAGAATTTGAACTATCCATCTCTCCTATTAAAATATTTAGAGATAAAATTAGATTTTAAAATATTTTTAAAAATATTTCAATCTTGGATAATTTTTTAAAAATTTTAAATTAAATATTAAAATATAATATTTTTATAAAATATTTTAAAAAATATAAAAAAAATATTCGACGAACCAAACGGATAGCTTACTCCAGAAGTAACATTGTATTTCTCGCGGTGGAGACATCGTAGAACCGGCAGCTTGGCAGTTGACTGACTGGCCACCTTTTTCAACGAGGGGGTGTGTCCCGGGGATTCTTCTCTTCTTTCTACCTTGTTTTTTGCGTTGCTTCATTTTGGATGAAAAAACCTTGGAAATAATTATAAAATATAAAAATAATAAAAAATAGTCTATACGTTAATGTAAAGAACAAGAAGTTTAATGAGAGGCAATTCTTTTTAAAAAAATCTGTTTTTCTTGACTATTATAATTTTATATATTTTTAATTATAAAATATTAATACATATAGTACTCTTCTATTTATATAAAAATAAATTTTTTATAAAAAATATATTTCGAAAATTAGACAGAAGCTTAATCTTCCGCTCTTTCTTTTGTTTGTTCTGCTTTTACTTTGTTTCCTTTAGTTTCCGTTTAAATTCTATTTATTTTGTTAAAAAATACTTTTTATAAAAAATATTATTTATATGTATTAATAAAATAATGTATGCTAATTATATTTATGGTTAAAAGATAATATTTAAAAACAAGAAAAATGAATGTCTCTTTAAATTAAATTTAATTTTCTCTAAATTTTTTCTATTTAATATTAAATAAATAAAATATTTTTCTTTAATTAATTTTTTATAAAAAAAATTCGTAAAAATATGAGAGTTTCTTATGTTAGTGTGATTTGGTCTGGTTCTGTTTCACTTTTGGGAGTCTGTAATGGCCCAAAAAAACAAAAGAATTGTTACGTCTAGTCAATAGACAAAGGCACTTTTCATGCGGCAACAAAATTTTGTATAAATATAAATTATTTTTTTAATCTTGAAGTGATTTAATTAAATTTTTTAATTTTAAAAATTTTAAAATTATCATTTAAAATTTAATAAAATTAGAAATTAAAACTCATAGTCTATTTAATTAATTATTTTACTAAATTATATGTCTTTATGAAATTTTCAAATAATTATCAAAATATTATAGTATGTTAACATGTTTAATAATTTTTATGTTATACAATTAATAAAAATTAATTATATATAAAAAATTTAATTGAATACTTATATATAATATTTGAAATTATTATTTCAAAAATAACAAAAGAAATTAATATTTTATAATATTTTAGTTCTTATTATATAATTTGATAAAATTATTAATTAAATGGAATATAAGTGTTATTTTTAAATTTTGTAAAATTTAAAGGGGCAAAATTTAACTACCTCAAAATTGAAGGGATACTTCGTATTTTTTTAACATTTGGGCAAATTTCTCTAACCTTTTCTAAAATTAAGTCTCGTTAAACTTACTCTTTCTTGATTTTGAAAAATTAGTTTGTTACCCCCTACCAATAATGGATAATGGATGATGGAAAATGAGAATTTAACGTGACATTCATGTATGCTTACACAAGACACAAATTACCGATATGGATTTTACCAAACGTGTGTTAAATTCCTTGTTTATATGTGGTTTATAAGTACAAAAATTGCTTCATGAAAAAAAATATTAGAATCTTTTTTAAAAAAAAACTAGGTTTAAACAATTTAAACATAAGTCCATTATTTATTTTTTATTTTATGAGGGTAGGATCCATTTAATTTGGTAAAAAATATCTTCTATGAATATATAATTATAAAATAATAAGATGATGAATGATGTATATTCAATGTTAAATGCTGAAAATTTAATAGGAAACAATTTCATATTTTTTTAAAAAAAGTTAATTATTTTTAATATTATAAATTTAGGTATCATTTCTTTAATCACAAAATATAGAAATAATATATTACTTCTTTATTTATATATAAATAAATGATATTTTCTCATGAAAGATGCCTTCGAACATGCAAAGTCTAAATGTCTAAATGTTGAATATTTATGTAAATTTCACACAATTTTTTTCCAATTTTGACATATTTTTAATGATTAGAAGCAAAAATACATTCTTTTTTTACATAAATATTTAAATGTTTAATATCAATTTAAATATGCTATTAAAAAATAGTGAAAAAAATCTTATTTAATTCACATTAAACTAAAGAAGCGTTTGGTTAGAAGATCTTTAGAGATGGAAACAGAATGAAAAACTCGATTTCTTTATTAGCTATTTGATTCACATATAGTAAAATATGTTATTTTTATTTACCTTTAACAAATTCTCCTATTTGATTCCTTTCCTTTTTTAAAAAAATTTTAGGTTACCACCAGCTCCAAACCATCGCTACCACTTCTGTAAATACTATTACGGCAACCACACCACCATTATCACTGTTGCAAACCAACACCACATCATTATTGTTGCTACTCCCATTATTGTTGGTATCACTATTGTTATAGCTACCACTAATACTAATGCTATCATTGCTATCATTATCCATTCCCTTATTAATAAACTAAATAATAAAAAAGAGAATTATAAATAGCATAATTTCATTCTTTGAATAAATCAAATTATTTTAAAAAATAACAGTTTCCTTTCCCTTTTTCCTTTTTGCATGATTCCATTCCGTTATTATTCTCATAAATTGAATCAAATGTCATCAAAGTTTAAAAAATGTATTTGTTTTGCATAAATTAAGTGCAATAATTAGACATAAATTTAAGATTTTCTTTTATTGAAATTGAGTTCATTTGGTATACATTAAATATTTAGTGCAATGTAATTAAAACTAGTGCAAAGAAACATATTTGATTCGCAATAAATTATATCTAAAAAATGTGTTTATCTCATATAAATTGAATGTAATAATTAAATAATATCAATTTTAGATTCTTTTCATTAAAATTGATGTTTAAGTAAGATATATTCATAGAGTTGACTTTGGTGTACCACTAACCAAGTGGTACCCCCGTGCAGCAGGAGATGATCGATCAGGATTCATTGATCTAATGCAAATAATATAGGCAACTTGAAAAGAAATAATTACAAAGGAATCCCAAAATAAATAATTGTAAATGTGGAATTGGACTTAATCTAGATCTGGTTCAAGCTAGCTGACGAAATCGTGCAATGAATGTCCAAAAAGGGTAATGGTGATAAATGAAGGACGTGGTGAAAAGTGAGGGCTAGGTGGTGGTGGGTGAATGACGTGATCACAGACTGCAAATCAAAGTTGGATCATAGGATGGGAAGGCAATTTCCCATTTCACTTTGGATTGTAGGCACCAAAAAGAGGAATGTTGGTTTTTTATGCGATGATCCATTCAGGATGAAAAGGAAATCCATTCAAAGATAGACATTCTCTCGTTTAATATGTAATCTGCATAAAATACTTTTTACTTTTTAAATGCACAAATTGTCATGACGCAGATATGCTTTTTGAAAAGTGATGAATGCCAAATGCTTTTGTAATTGAATTTAGGCAAGTCAATTCTTGAGATGGGACAAGGAAATAACCCTGCTGAACAAGAAGAGAATTACATGATCGAAGAAACTTCGGATTTCACTTCCTCTGCATTCCCCAATGTCTGGACCTTCAACAACATCGAAGATTGCTTCTACACGAAATTAATCTCCTAGGTTTGGACCTTATAGTGACTTGTGGCCTGCAGCCCAAATGCTAGACAGCCCATAAAATACATCTGGCTGCCTCTCCTGCAATTGCCATTAATTAAATTCAGAGATCATAATGCAATTAAATATTTTTTGTCAAACTTAGCACAGCTAACCTCCTGCACACCGCAAGATCACACGTGAGATGTTGATTTTATGGTGCACGCTTGCATTATTATTTCAATAGTGTACTATAATATTTCCTTTAACTACATTATATATATATATACATATCAAAATGAAATTCAGTTTAGGGACTATTTGATTCAAATTAGGAAAAAAATATAATTAAAAAAAAGAATTAGAGGGAAAGAAAAAGAATAATTCCTGATTATCCAATCTGTTTGGTTTAAATATGAAAGGAAATTAAGTATTTTTAATTTACTTTATTAATAATTATTATATTAAAAAATAATTTACTTATTATTATTATTAAAATAATTATTATCTTATTATTTTTATTTTATTTACTGATAAATAATTTAATATTAATTATTAATATATATTATTTTTATTATTACTCTTATTATATCAAATATTATTAATATCTTAATAATAATTAATATTATCATAATGATATTAATTATTATTTTTAATATTTATTATTATTTTATTAATATCATTAATTATTAATAAATTAAAAATAATAATTATTAAAAATATTATAATATTATTAATATAATTAATAAAGCAATGGATGCGCTGAATAATTTAGGTTGGGTCTAAATTAATTTTTATTAATTTTTTTCATGTACAGGGCTTGTAATTTTTCTTACCATAATTCATAATGGTTTAAAAAACTATACAAATTTAAAATTTATCAACACTCTTATTCTTTTCCATATATTATAAGATTTATAATTTTATAAATTTTATTATTTATTAAAGAGGGTGATTATTCACTCCGTCTGTCACTGAGGGCAAGAAACAATTTCCTTCCCCTCGCACTCAATGGCCAACGTGGGTCCAATCTTTTGGGCCAATTTCTCTAAATTGGAAGAGTTCGGAGTCATCGCTCCACTTGTAAAAGTGTAAGAAGTTTGTCCGTCAAAATTGGCGTCTGTCTGTTTCGCCCATTTGTCCATACAAACTTGTCTTGCGGACTCATTCGATCTTCGTTTTCGCTCAAATTCAAAAGAAGGACGCAATCTAGGGGGACCAATAATCTCTGTGGTCATTGTTGGTTCAATTGTCTACTTGAAAATATAATGCATACAACAAGAAAGTGTCACATTTACGTTTTATGATATTATGATATTACATTTTACCTTTTAAAATACATCTTGCACTTTAAAAGAATATAATTTATAAACATACATATTTGTTGAAAGAAGTTCTGTATAAAATTATAATATAAGGTATAATTAATTATAATTCTTATAGAAATGATAATATGATTGTAAAATACTACAAAACAAAGAATTTATCAATAGTATTTGATTTTAACAACAAATTAATTTAATCACATTAAAACTGACTAAATAATTTCATGCATTGTGAACCTTCAATATAAAAGAAAATAAATAAATACAAGTATCCGTACCACCAATGTATTATAAATCTTTTGAAGGATAGAATAATAATGGTTAAATTAAAATTTTGCCCTTTTTCTTTAAAAATCTCAATTACTTTAATTTGCTACTTGAATTATATTATGCAATTTTTATCTGTATTTTCACCCCAAAATATTCATGAAACAATTCAATAACATACTTTCTATTTGTTCATCTGTGAACTTTTAATTTTGAGTACATGAAAAAAAAATTATATATTCAATAAATAGTTGAAATTATACTTAAAATTTCAGATTCTTTTACTTATTATGACACATAATACACAAGTACCAAAATTTTTAAGGCTGTTGTAATTATAAACTGCTAAACATTCTTTTATAAATATATTATCTAAATCAATTTTATCATTAAACATTCATCTTAACATCAAATTTTATATTTTATCATGGGCTAAAACTAGTATATATAATAGGTAGAAAATTTTAAAAAAAAATCATTTTTAACTACATATATATATATATATATATATCAAAATGAAATTCAATTTAAATTAGGGAATGTTTGGTTCAAGTTAGGAAAAAAATATAATTAAAAAAAGAATTAGAGGGAAAGAAGATAATAGTTTCTGATTACCTAATTTGTTTTGTTCAAACACGAAAGGAAATTAAATATTTTTAATATTATTAATTATTATTAAATAATTATTATCTTATTATTTTTATTTTATTTACTAATTAATATTTTTTATAATAATTTAATATTAATTATTAATATATATTATTTTTATTATTACTCTTATTATATCAAATATTATTAATATCTTAATTATAATTGATATTATCATAATGATATTAATTAATTATTTAATTATTATTTTTAATATTTATTATTATTATATTAATATCATTAATTATTAATAACTTAAAAATAATAATTATTAAAAATATTATAATATTATTAATATAATTAAATAATATTATAATATTTATTATTTATTTAATATTTAATAATATTATTTATATAAATATTAATAATATTATTAATATATAATAATTATTATTTATTTACTTATTATTTACACATTATTTAATTATATTATAATTATTATTTATTTAATTAATATTTTTAGTAAATATTATTTTATTAATATTATCATAGATAATATTTATTATTATTTTATTAATATTACTAATTATTTTTATGTTATTAAATATAATATATTTGCTAATATTATTCATTTTATAATTATTTTATTTTAATTCTTAATATTTTATTTTTATTATTATTTCAATTATTACTATATTATTTATTTATTATTTTTGTAACAATGATATTATCATTTTATTATGAATATTTGTTATTTTATTATTATAATTAAATTATTAATATTTTATTAATATTATTAAATATTTTATTATATTTATTATAATTATTATATGATTATTTATTTTTATTTATTTTATTTTATTTTTTATTATAAACTATTATTCTATAATTATTTTTATTTTTACTTATATTATTATTTTATAATAATAAATTATTATTATCATTATATTGAAAATGATATACTCAAAATCCATAATGAGGAAATGAAATTCCTTAAGGATTTAAAGGGACTCACCATTCCTTTATTTGGGGTAATTCTATTAAAAAAAATGAGGGAAGGTAATAAATTTTTTCTGAATCAAACAAAAATAAAGAGAATAAAACCCTACAATTTCATTTCTTTTTTCTAAATACTCCCAAGCAAACGCCCTTATACTAACTATAAGTTCTAAAATCTAACTAAATGGAGCCTCAAAAACATTTAATAAAACCTAAGATATAACTTTTTGTTATAACTTATCTGATTGATTATTTAATAGTTGAAATAAATAACACTTCAAATATTTAAAATAATAATAAATAATTCATTTTCTTCTCAAAGTAATCATTTTTAACATTGTAATTTATTTAAGATATATTAAATGACTAAAGTTCCAAAAATACATAATTATTAATTTTAGAATCTAATTAAATAAAACCTTAGCTCTCTTAATAAAACTTTAGGATTAGATTTCTATCACAAAGAAAACTAAAATAGCTATTCAATATTTAAGTAAATAATTGATCAAAAAAATTAAGATATTAGTAAGTAATTTATCCATTCTTAAATAATTATGAAAATAACTGATTTTATTAGCTTTCTATCTCAGGTTGGGGTATAATACTTGTGGATAAAATTTGAGCATCTGCCGTAAGATTCTCCACTCAATATACATGTATTAAATATTTCATTTAAAAAATAATTATGAAGCTAATAGCTATTGAAATAATCAATTTGTAATTGTTAATAATAATACATAGAGTAATTAATAAAAATATTGTAATTTGAATACAGAATTTTACTACAATAAAGCTGCATCTGATATTTCCTATAATCCAGTTCAACATGATCATACAAAGGTAGAGAGATTTTTCATTAAGGAGAAGCCAAACAAAAAGACTTGAGAATTGCCTAAGATTAGATCAAAAGATCAATTGGCTATATTCTCACCAAAGCAACCTCAAAACAGGTATTCTCAAAATTTTTAAGCTAGGCATGTGAGTGACATCTATGTACCAACTTAAGGAAGAGTGTTCAGATTTTTTTTATTGATTTACAATCTTGTAAATTACCAAATATAGATTGATTGGTTGTATTAGCCATATTTTTAATGATCTTGATTACAAGGATTAGCTTGATTATGGGGATTAGCTGATTTCTAGAGATATAATTCTCTTTGTATTTTTGTATATACCCTTTGCATTTAGCAGTGAATGATATACGAAATACTTGTTACTTCTTTTCAAGAAAGGCAAAATAGTCACAAATTTCATGAGTTGTTAACGACTCTTATAGCTACTATCTTGTATATGATTTGGCTAGTAAAGGATCAGAAAAAATTCTAAGGAACTCAAGTTGACCTTCAGTCAATATTGAGGCAAATTTTGGGAATCATAGAGGCATATATGATTCCGAAGCTATGGTCCACAGCAAGTCACAAGAAATCTATCTTAGATTGGCGAAATATAACATTACATTCTTAGGAGCAATTTCAGGTATGGCTTGATGTTTAGGACTAGAGAACAGGGATGAAAATAAAATCATGCGTTGCAATTATTCAAAATGCCAAAAATACATAGAGAGGTGGTAAATGTTACCTGAATAAAAAAGTCTCAAAAGTGCAGTGTAAGCTTCTGGTCATTCAAAAAAGTTGCCCAATTTTGCAGGTTTGGATGAATATAGGAGCAGTGGTGTTTGTTTCATCTTCAAAGGCAATACAATGCATACAGAATCCATTCAAGACAGAAATCAGCTTTAGATCATTAGCTACCAATATAAGAGTAATTCTTGCTGAAAATTCCAACATTCAAGTTTTTGCTTAAAAGAAGGAGCAGTTGGGTCGGCGAGCAGCTAATATGGCATTTCTAATGAATAGAGTGAAGAGGATGCAAGGATTTAGGATGTCATTGAATCGGTGGCAAATCTGGAATGGGGTAGATGAGTTTGGGTAATTAGTTTTTTAGCATTTTAGGTCCATAAATATTAGGTGTATTCTTTCCTTTCTTACCTTTGTACTGATTCTGGAGTGACGGGAAAAAGAAAAAAACTAACTCTTTTCTATTGTATAATTTTCTCATAGGAAATTAAAATTGAGTATTTTAAATTAAGAGATATCAAAATTGTGCAATTTATATGTTAAGAAGAATAGTACGTATGTTTATATTTTTTATCGTCTTCATATAGGTCCTTAGTTTTTAAATACATACCTACAATTTAAAATTTTATAATTTAGTGCTTATAATTTGTTATAATTTCTAATTAGATTTCCCTTGTTAGTCAAGTAATCAATTTTTAACAAAATTTTAATCAGAGATACCCAATTTGAAACTACAATAAATCATAGGTGCCTCAGTAGAAACTTTTAAAATATAATTACAAATTTTAAAAAAATCTTGAAATTATAGGTATTTAGAGCAAAATTTTACCTATATTTTATAACATCAAACCAGCATTTGAGAGAACATATGTTAGCTTTTAACTATATTTAAATGTCAATTTTTTATGATACTGGAATATTTTGATAGCGCTTAATTGTTGTTAAGAATCATTTATTGCATTGCACTTGAAGAGATTAGTTTAGGATTTTTTTATTTAATTAGGTTCAATTGTAAAAAATGAAATTAGGCTCAAATGATTTTATTCAAAACTTGGAGAATTTATTTTTGAAATTAAAATCTTGTGTTCAAATTCATTTTTAAGAGGTGGTGGAATCATGGGGTTAAAAATGATGTTTAAAAGTGTTTGAAAAAAAACTAAGAAATATTTTGAATTAAAAAAATGAAAATTTAAGGAATATGAATCAACTTCGGCAATCACTTCATGTCCTATCAAAAAGCTTCTAGAATAGGTCATTAGTTGATTCACACTTTTCAATGAGTTACTTAGATGAGTTGAATCAATTCTCAAATCGATTTAAGTGCTCTATTTTCAATTTTTAATTAGTAAAAACCCTTGTTGAATTGATTTCTCAAGTTGATTCAACTTGTTTAGAAAAAATCTTGAGCAAGGTGAAGTATTTACCCTTAGAAATTTCAAATTTTTTTAGCATGATAAATTGATTTATTGTAGTCTAATATATTAATAATGGCTCTTTTGATTTTTTGATGGACATTTAGGACATTCCAATCCTATGAGCTTTAATGTTCCATTATTGACACAAGAACTACATTTCTTTGCTTTCCAATGATAAAAAATCCCTTCAAGCTTTAGATTTAAATTTCCTCTTCTACATTCCTCTTCTACATTTTCATTGTCTATTCAACTTTAGAAAATTTTGAGCTAAACTTCCTTATATCAAACTCACTTTTTCTACATTTTAAGGTAAGGTAACCTTAAGAATTCCAAATGTTGGGATATCTCTTGATCAAAGAGTGTTTTGAGTGAGAAAACTCAAATGGATTGCTTTATATTGAAGAAGAGATTATAGAGGCTTCATTAAGTGCTAATTTCAAACTTGAAGAAATAGTGAATTAATTATTCAAATCAAGTAAGTTTGGTAGTGGATATAATTTTTAAAGTGTTGAATATTTAAAGTCGAACTACTATAAATATTACATTTGCTTTTTTCGTCCATATTTGTTTAATGTATTGGGCTTCTCTAAAGTGCAAAATGCACTTTAAAGGGTAAAGTATTCAATCTCACCGTTAATTTTTTTATTTATTATTATTTATAAAATCATGAGTTAAAATCAATGATAAAATTGGACATTTTATCCTCTAAAGTGTATTTTGTGCTTTAGAGGAGCTCAATCCTTGTTTAACTTTCTACATTATATTTGTAATAAATTGTGATGGTGTGGTTGGTTATTTCCTTTGTATGATTTGAATTAGTTAATACTACAATGAATTCTTATATTATGTTTCTAACTCTTTTATAATTGAAAAAACCTTTAAAAATTGAATTTGTTTTAAAATTTGTGTAAAATTCTAAAACTCAAGTTCACCTCTACGGTGGAATCCTTAGCTACATCATAGTTAATCCAAGAGGTACTAAGTATAAAAGTTTTTTTTTTCTCAAATACCCCATATGTTTAAACAAATCTCATAAATAGATATAAGACTAAAAATTTACTTCGGTCCTTTTTTTAATTTGAGCGAAGAAAAATCAAAGAGTTTAGTAAGAAAAAATGGATAATCCTAATAGAATTTATAGAATGACTTAAGTGGTATAATCGGTTTAACAAAAAATGTCTCAACCTTATAGTATTTATGGAAAGAAAAACATTAAAAGGCTAATTATACCTCCAAATTATGATAACTATATCTCCTTATCTTTGAATAATCACTCGTATCCCTTATAATCAACAATTATATCTCTCCGTATTTAATGTATTGAAAATAGAGGATTTAATTCCTTATGATTTTATTAAATTTGTAATTTTATCCTTATAATTTTAATTTGCGTAAAGCCTGAAGTTTAAATAATTTGTAACTAACTTCTCTCTCTTATCTGATGTTAACTGTGATTAACAGAATCCTACCACTGATTTTATACATCAATTGAATTTTACATGTAGGCATTTTTTCTTTATTTAGTTATCAAAATTCATCTATTCCCCTTAAAATCATCTCCCATCATAATTAAAAAGCATTTCATTTTCATCTAAAATCATGTGATAAGAATTAAAATGAAGTTATTAAAAGTTAGAACCTGCCAATTTCATTGATGTTATAGAATAACAGCTTGGAAAAATCATGGAATCAATAAATTAGGAATAAATTTGCTTTAATTTTGATGGGATGATCTTGATGAAAATAAATGAATTTTAATCATTAAGTAAAGATAAAACACTGGTATGTAAAATTTAATTAATACATGAGATTTCATTTGTTAGAACTAACACTAAGGAGAAGAAAATTATAAATTATTTGAAATTCTAGAATTTAATTCACAAAAATTAAAATTATAAGGATGAAATTACGAATTTAGTGAAAGCGTAATGATTAAAACCTTTATTTTCATTTGATATATTAAACCCCCCACATTTAATATAATTTGACATATACAACGGGTCACTTACTAATTTAGGTTGCATTAACTTAGTCCTCAATTATTTAATTACATTCTTCGAGTCTTTAAAAAAATTAATTCAACTTAATCCTTAAGTTAATTTTTTTATTATAACTAATAGTGAAGAACCTCTGTTAATTTATGTCAATCAAACAATTTACAAAGTTGTTCAAATAATAATAATTTTTTAAAATAGGAATGAGAATTATATATATATATATATATATATATATATATATATATATATATATATATATATATATATATTCATATGTACTGAACATTAATTTGTTTATTATACAATAATATTCTTATGAATTTTCTTATAAAATTCTTTTATTCAATGTCTTTTATTGATTATATATGCTTTGAAGTGATTAAAATTTTGGTGACAAATAAATTTGATTTATGATAAAATCTATGTTTAAATGTACTTCAATGAAATGATTAAAGCTTTATTACATTACAAGTGGAATTGGTGCCACTGAGACTGCTCTTTTATTCTAGAAAACTCTCTTTGCATCAGACATAAACGATAGACACCGCAAGCTCTTGATTGCTCTGCGACTGATGAAATTGTAAGAACCAGAAAACGGAGGTTGTATAACAGTGCCAATTATTTGGCCCTCTTTACAGATTAAAAACCTAGTTTTGAAGAGATGAGACATGGATAAAAATTAAGGTCAAGTCAGCCCTAATTATGTGCTGAGAACATCTTGGAATGATATGGTCAGAGTTCATCAATTTAAAGAAGATGAAGTGGTGTAGGTCTGACCTTTTCGGGTTCAAGGACAACTAAATTTAGCTCTTGTCAAAGTCAACTAAATTGCCAGAATTTACAACTCTCTAGTTTGGCGATTCTAGTAAGAGCAGACATTAGCTTTGTTTTATTATTTTAAGTTTTAATTTTTTAATTTAATTTTAATATATTTAATTTTAATATAATGAAAATATCAATTTATGAGTATTTTCTTCTTTATACTATGATTTATGTTTTCCATTTTCGTTCCTGATTCTTTATTTTGAATACCCTAACACTTATTTTAAACTTGATATACACAAAATAAAAGATAAAGAGGTTGGGTCTTTATTTAATTAATTTACTGATATAGAATATGTAATAAGATTGATCAGTATAGATTTCTCAAAATGAAGTTGGCTGGCACGTGTTGATGACAAATCTAATATTTTCAATTCACACTCCTATTCAAATGTGATTTTCTAGGTTACTCTTATTTAATTCTTTTCTTTACTTTCTTAAATTTATCATATAAATCAAACAATTCATTAACATTTTTACTTATCTATCCACACTATTAATTACTTGTTTACAATTCTAATTGCTAAGAAATACTTCTACTTTTTTCTCTAAAAACCAATTATGTACTGTTTGACACTTTTTTTTATTCATCTTATATAGTTTCCCTTCTTCGCATATCGGCATTAATTTTGTAAACTTGTACAAATCTCCAATTGAACAATTGGTAAAAAGGTTTTATGCGAAGTTCTCTATCTGATTATATAGTTCGAAAAATTCAAATATATCTCTTTTTCAGATTTCTTTTTTCTGAGAAAACAATTCAATTTTATTAATTTTTTTCAGATTTTTTTTGCGTTAATGTTTCATGAAAACCGCAATGTCAAAGAGATTTAAGAAACTGAGAAGACTTTTCAACATTTTTTTCTTTCATATAAGTTTCCATGTTAAGTTTGAAGACAACAAAATTAATACGTTCATATAATGTTGAAAAACAAATGTTAATTCTTAAATGTTGTTTATCCATTGCCAATTACGGTTTTTTTTTTAAATAAGTGTTTATATGATTTATATTTTAATATTTAAGTATTAGTATATATAATTTTTTATTGCATTGTGTATGGTAATGCGAATCTCTACTCGCCTTTAAGACAACTATATGTATTCGAAATTTTGCAAAGAAATATTTAATGTGTCCAAGAATTTTATATAAAGTTTCATATTGTCTGGAGGATTTTGACGCGAATAGAATATATATACTTTTGCTTTCATTTACATGAAAAAAAAAACGAACTTTAAATAACTAGGAGTGTGGATAGATATTTAAGAGTTTAGATACATGATCAAGAGTATAAATAAATAATTATGATTAAGAATAAATAATAACTAAGAATGAGGATAAATAATTGATCCTCCTCTATAGAGGTGGAACTAGTTCACCCTGCCTATACAAAGATCCCTAGCAGCCTAACCTTATTTAATTTATCTATAAAATAGAATTATTTGATTTGTTTTACAACATAGTTAAATCATATTATTTAAAGCCTAATTTATTGTTCTCTTATTTTTATATTTTAAATCATACAACATATATATAATATTTATATACATTTTAAATCGTGTGTGAAAAATTCTATCATGTCATCATTCGCATAATTTTGGATTACATTATAATTATTTAAATATTTAATCTATAATTATTATTATATTTATATGTATTTATTTTGAGATCAAATTAAACCAAATGTTAAATTTTACAATTTTTTATCAAAATGAGTTCAACTTAAAATATAATCATTAGTCCAGGTATGAGCAATTTTTCATATTAATTAAATTATATTCAATAATATTGTAACTTGACTTGACCCAACTAATACTCTTAATAATATTTTTGAAATATATTTATTAATAATTAATAAGTTTATATAAACTAACAAATCAAGTTAAACTTTAAAAAATTAATGTATGAATTCGACCAAGTCAAATTTTAAGCCTACATCATAAATTTATAGATTAGGTTAAGCTAATCAAATCTAACCTCACTTAATTTACATTCATCCATATGGCTTCAATTATGTATAGACAATTATATATAAAACCATTTATTGATAAAAACCAGTAAAATTCCTTTTTTACCTCTCAAAAAGATTAAACTGACTAAAAATAATCACAAATTAACATTTTGGATAGATATTTAAGGATTTAAAAAGATAATTAAGAGTGTGAATAAACAATTAGGATTGAGAATAAATAATAACTAAGAATGAGGGTAAATAGCTGGTCACTCTTCAATTACATAGAAAACCTTCTATTAAAAATAATTAAAAAAAAAATTTTACCTCCGAAAATTTCTGCAGCTATATAATAATTTCTACTAGGTACGTACTATCACACCGGGATAACTATTTCACTGCCTAATAAAAACTCATGAGATATTAAATTGAGTCTTACTGTGATTGAAACTAATTTCAAAAGGTGATCCGAAGCAAAATCTAATTAGGAAGCAGAGTCTGACAGTGATACAAGCTAAGCAATTTGGGTAATTAAGTCTGATTGAATCTCAGGAAAACTGGTATTTATAGGTATGTAAGAAAGAAGCCTTCAGGCCTGCATATATCTTCTCTGTACCAACAAGTGGAAAACCGCTAATAGCTCCCTGTGTTACAAAAGGCAAATCTTGCTTCAGATGGCCCTTCAAAGTCTGTTAGCTGCTCCCTTGCGTTTAGCAGACTCGGAGAATGTTGATGGCTTCCGAAACCTGTCACCTTTCAAGATGTTTTGAAGGCCACCGAACGTGATTCTTAAATACTGGAGCAAGATGGAGCCAAAGCTGCAGTTGCCGGAATCTCAAAACAAGAACAAAACGCCTCACGGAGGTTCAAATTCTTTGGCCGTGAAATATTAGGAGTGCAATTGTGTAAATATGCATATATTTAGGAAATCATATCTAGGAGTGATTATAAGAGCAGGAAAATATTCAGCAGCAACTTAAGAATTTGTTTGGTTTGTTTCTCTCAGGCTTAATATATATTCCGCTTCTCTAGCTATTGGAAACACACAAAAAGACTTGCACCAGTCAAATTTGTTTATGATATCAAGGTGGAAGGGAAACCTAACCACTTCTAACCATGGCCCCTAATGTTGACAAAGGAGGCAATGGAGGTTCTGACTCTGGAAATAAAGAAAACGCTCATGACTGATCCCACTTCACCATATTATCTCACCTTAGGGGATAATCCTAGCATTATCACCATTCTCATGCAACTCAAAGGCGATAATTATGATGAATGGGTCAAGGCGATACGTAACGCCTTTAGAGCATAGAAGAAGCTTAGCTTCATCAATGGCAAGATTCCAAAGCCAGGGGACAACTCACCTGAACTTGAATATTGGTGGGCTATGAATGCAATGTTAGTTGGTTGGATATTCAAAATCATCGATCTATCTTTAAGGTCCAATCTTTCTTACTTGGAGAATGTGAAAACTTGTGGAAAGACTTTAAAGAATGATTCTTAGTTAGAAATGACATGAGAATTCATCAACTCAAAAATGATATTATCAACTATAAACAACTAGGTTAGAATGTTGTGGCTTATTATAGGAAATTAAAGACTATATGGGAACAATTGACCAATTATATATGCAGTTGCTTAGGATGCACATGTGGTGCAAGCCAAGAACTAGCATAGGAGAGAATAAAGAAGAAGGTTTATCAATTTTTTATAGGACACAACAATATTATGTTTGATACAATAAGATCAAATACCCTAAGTATGTCACCATTGCCTAACATCATCAATTTTTTATTGGACTCGACGACACTATGTTTGATGCAGTTAGCTTTCCAATCCAAGTCAAAACAAATGCAAAGTCAGGAACAAGCAAAAGGAACGACAAGGGACATGTACCAATTATGGAAAATCTTGGCCATGAAGCAAATGATTGCTTCTAGATCATTGGGTATCTAGATTAGTAGCATTCTAGCAAAGGTGGACAAGGAATAGGATATGGAAATCATGGAGGTTGTGGTAGAGGTGCACA
Organism: Sindora glabra; assembly: GCA_020226215.1. Lineage (NCBI taxonomy): Eukaryota > Viridiplantae > Streptophyta > Magnoliopsida > Fabales > Fabaceae > Sindora > Sindora glabra. The sequence continues at coordinate 4,813,364 of CM035235.1, forward strand.
AACTACTAACACCACATAAATGTAGGCTCGCAATATAGTAAGCACCCAGTTAGGGGGAGTAACATATAAGCGTGGTTCTTTTCCTGGCCTTAACAACGATTAATAAACAACTTTGTTAATTATTCTTAATAGTCATAAAGTTGCATCATCCACTAAAAACTCACTAGTAAGCAAGTGCAAAAATCTTAATTGCTAGACATGAGTTTCAAATCACATGACAAGTGATTTGATCTTATTAATGAAAGTGGTTGACATCTGAGCCTATCCTATTGTGTTGCCTAATGGAAAAGATGCGATCATAATGAAAGAAGGAACAATAAATTATGCCAAATGATTAACTTTGAACAACATATTATACATGCCCAATTTAACCTGCAATCATATCTCTATGTCTCAACTAATACATAATTCAAATTGTACAGTCACTTTTTCTAATAAATTTTGTGTGATATAGGACTGCACTTTAAAAGTAGTGATTGGTGTAGGTAAACAACTGAATAAAGTCTATCACTTTTGTGCTATTACTTTTGCACATGTATACAAAGCAAATAGAGTTAATTCTTTCACCATATGACACAAGCATATAGGACATTCTTCAAGTTAAATAGTTAGTTAGCTTCCTAGTGTTTGTACTATTGAAAAAGATAAGCATGAACGAGTATGTGATATTTGTTTGAGAGCCAAGCATATAAAAGATTTTTTATTTCTAGTCAAAATAAAACCGCTAAACCTTTTTAGCTAATACATTATGATGTATAGGGTGCTTATCGTGTATGTTCTTTTTATGATACTTCTTATTTTTTTAACTATTATGGATGATTTTTCTCATGCTATTTGGATATATTTATTAGTTGAAAAAAGTAAACTAGGATATTTATTTAAAAAATTTTGTGCTTTGGTGTTCACTTAATTTAATCAAAGGATTAAAATTGTGAGAAGTGACAATGATACTAAGTTTAAAGTCCTAAAATATTATTTTACCGAACATGGAATAATTCATCAAACCTCAATGGTTAACATTCCTTAACAAAATGGTCAAGTAGAAAGGAAACATTAACATATTTTAAATGTAGCTCGAGCTTTTCACTTTCAAGTAAACTTGGCTATCGAATTTTGGGGTGAATGTGTTCTTATAGTGGGTTACTTGATCAATTGCACTCCTATTACCTTGTATAAAGGAAAAAGTCCCTATGCAGTATTGTTTGGTCAAGCCCTCACCTATTCTCATATTCAAACATTTGGATGCTTATACTATGCTCACAATCGACCTCGACAAAAAGATAAGTTTAATGAGCAAAGTAGGCATTATGTATTTGTGGGTTATTCTTATGGAAAAAAAGGGTGATGCCTCTTATGACCTGAAAAATGGCAAGTATTTTAATTCTTGGGATGTTATGTTTTGTGAAAATGAATTTCCATATATTACAAATTGTCTTATTATGCAACATAACTCCCATACATCAACGAGCATTTTATGGAATGATGGCTCTCCTATAATTAACAATCCTAGCATAGGTGTGCATGACATAAAGAGGGAGTAATGGAGATGAAAGGAGGGATTACATAATACAAGGTGTGCCTAATATTGCAAAAAGTCTTAATAGAGATGACGGGCAAGAAATTTCCAGCATTAAACAACTTAGGCTGCCTAATATTGCAAAAAGTCTTAACAAAGATGATAAGCAAGAAATTTCTAGTGCAAAACAACTTGGGCATGGTCATAAAGAGTGTTAGCCACAAGCAAACTAAAAAACTACATATGCCACATTATAAGTTACACTAATGACCCTGCTGCTAATTCATTTACATAATTTAAGTCCTTAGGTACATTATATCCTATTACACATTATGTCAGTTGCAATAATTTTTCTATGAGACATAAATAGTTTCTTGTAACAGTTACCATTGGTCATGAACTAACTAGGTTATCTAAAGCCACGTAAGATCCTCAATGGTGTAATGTTATGAAGCAAGAGATAAATGCTCTAAAGAGGAATGGAACTTGAACATTGGAGATATTACCAATTAAAAGAAAAGCTATTAGATACAAACGAGTGTACAAAATAAGTAAAACTCAGATTGAACAATTGAACATCACAAGGCAAGGCTAGTTATTCAAGGAGATAACCAAAAAGAAAAAGTTAATTATAATGAAACTTTTGCACTAGTGGCAAAAATGGTAACTACACATACTCTTTTGGCAGTAACAACTGCTAGATTTTAGGTATTGTATCAAATGGATGTTGAAAATGCATTTCTACATGGTGATCTTGATGAAAAAGTCCATATACAACTACCTCTAGGATTTTCTTATTAAGATCCTAGGAAAGTTTATAGGTTACAAAAGTCTCTTTATAGAATAAGGCAAGCACCATGAAACTAGTTTACAAAACTTGTTGCTACTCTAAAGAAATATGGATTCAAGCAGTCCCATGCAAATTATTCATTATTTACTTGTCATAATGACAAGATAATTTTAAGTGTTCTTGTCTATGTTGATGATATAATAATTGAAAGAAACAATAGAGATGTCATTAGGAGATTCAAGCAGTACTTTAGTAAGTGTTTTTATATTAAGGATCTTAGAAATTTGAAGTATTTCTTAGGCTTTGAGATTGCAAAAGGGCTTAAAGGAATATTTTTGTGTCAACAAAAGTATGCTCTAGATATTATCTCCAAAATAAGTTTATTAGGAGCTAAACTTGTAAGTTTTCCTCTTGAGCAAAATGATGGCTTGCCTCTAGCAATTGGAGCAAAATTAGAGGATCTTGAAAAGTATTGGTAGTTTGGCAAGAGATTAATTTATTTGACTATTTCTCGACCTAAACTTAGCTATTCTATTCATGTTTTGGCTCAATTCTTGCAATGTCCATGATAGAAGCTTAGGACGCTGCAATGCAGGTGGTTCGTTATTTAAAAGGCAATCCAAGATATGGGATCTTTCTTCGATTGATAGTGATCTAAGATTATATGCCTACTATGATTCTAATGGGGCAAGTTGTCCTTTTACATGACGTTCTTTGATAGACTGTTCTATATTATTAGGTAGATCTCCTATATCTTAGAAGACAAAAAAGCAGGCTACCATTTCTCGCTTGTCTATAAAGGTTGAGTATAAATCTATTGCTACCATAACATGTAATTAAAGTGGCTCAAAGTTATCTTACAGGATTTAAAAGTGTTGCATCCTTAGCCCATGAGACTGTTTTGTGATAGTCAGGCAACTATTCATATTGCAACTACTCCATTATTTCATAAATGTACGAAGCATATTGAGGTAGACTATCATTTTGTTCATGATGAAATTCAAGCTGGTAACATTGCTACCATGCATGTTCACACTTACAATTAAGTTTCAAACATCTTTGACCAAAGCTCTTAGGAAATAACAATTTGAATTTCTTCTTGACAAGTTAAGCATTCAAAACTATCATGCTTCATCTTGAAAAGGAGTATTAGGAGTGTAAATCATGTAAATATGCATATATTTAGGAAATCATGTCTAGCAGTGATTATAGGAGTAGAAGAATATTTAGCAATGACTTTAGGAGTTTATTTAGTATGTTTCTCTCATATTTTGTATATATTCCACTTCTCTAGCTATTGGAAACACATAGAAAAACTTACACTAACTAGATTTGTTTACAAAATCATGATAAGTTGTCCAAAGACTAAAAGAACTTATATGGAGGATGAAGTTCTAGTTCTGGAAAAGAAGTCTCATTCCAAAGGCAAATCTATAATAGTTAATGACTAAGAAGATGATTGAAGTTTGAAAATGAAGAAGTCTGGTTCCAAATGCAAATACCAAACTTTGTTGGGTGGGGATGATGAAGAATGGGTTTCTAAAAAATAGAAACTGTGCAAGAAATCAAGAAAGAATTATTCAAAGTGTTCATGTAATGGTATAAAGATTGCTCAAAACATGGAGCCAACAAATTGCTAGAAAGATTCAAGAACATTATTAGTGGAATGAATAGCACTGAGGCTACTCTTTTATTCTAGAAAACTCTCTTTGCATCAGAAATAAGTAGAAGATATGGTTGGCTCTTGATGCCACTATAACAAATGAAAACTCTAAATTTCTTGTTGAACATGGAATTACAGAAGTTGGAAAATAGGAGGTTGTATGACAGTGCTGATTATTTGGCCCTCTTTACAGATTAAAAACATAGCTTTGAAGAGATGGAATATGCACAAAAATTCAGGCCAAGTTAGCCCTAATTATGTGCTAAGAACATTTTGGAATGATATCGTTAGAGTTCATCAACTCAATATATGATGTGGTCCAAGTCTAGTCTTTTTGGGTTCAAGGACAACTAAATCTAGCTCTCGTCAAATTTATTTAAATAATGTGCAGCTCTCTAATTGGTGATGGTAGAGAAAGCAAGATTAGACATTATATATGCTTCATTCTCTAAATTTTAATTCTTTTAATTTTATTTTAATAGAATGAATATATCAATTATGAATATTTTCTTCATTATACCATGATTTATGCTTCTAAGGTTTTTGCTTACGTCTCCCAATCTAGACGGACTTACAGATATCTCATCCCTGCATTACTCTAATGCATGAGATAGAAGTTCATTGCTGGAAAGGTTCCTCTTATTTTATGACAGAAAGAAAGATACAATTTTTCCGATTGATGCAAATAAATTTGGATGACAGTGTGTTTGAAAATTTGTATTCACCTCTGTTCAATACAAATTTCACATAAAAATACAATATATCAGGATTCAAATTTATCTTTTCATTAGTTAATTAATCATGATGTGGCAGGGACCTTAGCAACTGCAACGTACGTAAAATAAAGCTAATGTCTTGCTCAAATTATGAGATACAGAAGTTGATTGTTTGGATACCACTTATAGCAACTTTCCTAAATAATTGGAAATATGTGCTAGGGAGTGAAGTTCTTAGAGACAAAGTTGACGTCGTAACTATGAAAATGACATCCGGAGATCCATCATTGCCACCATTATCATGTAAGGGGTTATGATTATTAATTACAGTGGCAGATATGTTGTTGTTGGAAAATTTTTAAATAGAAGAGAAAAAAATGTTGTTGTTACAATGTTAAATTACGAAAATTTCTACTATGAAATGATTCACAATAATAATATTATGCCCAATATTGTTGCAACCTTTGCTAGGAGTTAAAATCAATTGTTGTGGTTTATGTGAAGGGTGGCAAAGTTAAGAAAATTCTAAAACTACAATTTGATGTAAAGAGAAGAATTATGAATGATCCAATTGCAAGTGGCAGTCCTTGAGCAAGACTTTAGAATATGAAACTAGCTGACTCACTGATCTTAAATAGATTATCACGTTATTCGAGAGAATGAGTTATAGAACTTACAAGATTGAAACTACTTTGTGTTTAGCTTCTCCACAAGAATCATTGCGCGGTTGGAGAGAAGATCAGGCGCAACTGTGAATTGGGAAGAATTTCCTGATAGGGCTGCAGTGCAGAATGAATGATACTTGCCCAACCCTCTGCATCCCAGAGCTGCTCTGTTTATGTTAGTGAAAACGTCTTATGTAGAAATATAATTATAAAATATTAAAATAGTAGAAAATGACTTATATGTTAATAAAAGGAATTTGGTGGAAGACAACTTCCTCTTTTTTAAAGAGAAAGTTATTTTCCTCCACTGTCAAGACTCTAAGTATCATTTTCTTATTAACAAAATATAGAAGCACATAATAATTTTTAGTTATATATAAGGAAATGAGACTTTCTTATAGGAAATATCTCATGAAAAACAAACGGTGCCTTGAATCAGAACTAGAACTTTAGTATACACAAACCATAGTGTCCTTCCTGAAGCATAGGAGAAACGAAGTTTAGAACTTATGCAGAAACTACTTGCTCGGCATGCTGGGATTATAGGAAGGATTGATGAGGAGGTGATACTGAAATATTTGTACTTTTGCATAACACCTTTGCTTCAAACTCCGAAGTATAGTCATTGACTTTTTGCTGGTATTCATGATCTACAGTTGATTCAAACTACAATCTCAGAATTTGGCACTGTCGATTCAGACTTAATAAAGAAAAAGCTGAAGGAAACGAGAGTACAAGAAACTGTTGCATCGCCAGCTGCAAATGCTGATTTGTTGCTAAAACCAAGGGGACCTTGATATTCCCATGAAGAGCTGCAAATTTCAGAAAAAGAAGAGCAGGAAGAAGACATTGTTGAAACGGATGAAAGTGGCATTGAAAATAAAAATGGGAAGCTGCCAGAATCTCCAAAGATTCGGATGGCTAATCTGTGTCATAGGTGGCCAGGCAGGGATACATAGTGAAATTGTGAAGGACCAAGTGTTCAATGCATTTTACAAGGTAAGTAACTTGCCCTTCAAGAATCCTGTTAAAAGTATGAAGGTAAATAATTGGTAAAAAGGAAGCTAACTTAGGAAGGATCCAAGAGGGAAAAAGAGTGATTAATGTGGTGATTACAATGGGGAAATGATCAGGGGGTGTCATTGGTTTGAACTTTTTCTATGTGCTCCTTTTTTGTGTTAGGATGACAAGACTAAGAGAAGCAAAGTGATTTTTTTCATTTTCCTTCAAAAACATGGTTGTTTTGTTCCTTTGTGATTGCAGAAAATGAAATTGATTTCTTCTCAGTCTGTTCTCTCTCTGCCATCACGAACTGAGGATTTAGGTAACTGATTTTTCTGTTCTTGGCTTTTGGGTGATTTAGTAACCATGTCTTTCTAGAAAGTTCTTAATTTCTTCTCTAAAGTGTGTTAAGCTAAAAGGAAACTTTTAATGCAGCTCATAAAATTATTTTGTGAAGTAGGTTGTAATTGAGAGACTGCTAGTGGCATGATCAGCAAGTTTTTTGTAATTGAGAGACAACAAACATGCTATTATTTATTTATAATATATGACCACCTTAGACCAACATATTATAAATAAGAGTTTGGCCAACGTGTCAGCAGTTTTGCTTGTTGAACTGTATTCAGATTGCATAATTGTTGCAGAGCATCACCTCAGTAATAGCGTAGAATATTAGTTAGAAATACTTTGAAAGCTGAGCCGTTCTCCCAAGTACGGATTCCACATCAAAAATTTTTAAAATTGATTTTGTTTCATTTTAATAGATATAATTTTAATATATTTATAAATAAATTTTATTATTTAAAAAGTATATCAAAAATAATTATTTTAGTTCATTTGCAAATGAATTTATTTATTCAAAACGTGTTAAAAAATTCATAAAATTCAATTAAAAATCTGTTTTAATAGTATCGTAATAAATAAAATATTAGAAAAAAGGTAAAATATTTATACAAATAAGTGCTCTAGGTTAAATGAAATAAATTTTTGTAAAATTCTTCCCAAATTTAAGGAATTTTATAATGGTAAAAATATAATTAAAATAAGAATTGTAAATAAAATAAAATAAAGTAAAATTCTTTTTATTTAAAGTCAAAAACTATTTAAAATTTATTTGAAAATAAAATAAAATCCTGCTTTTAATTATGCTAAAGAAGGGATAAAAGATAGGTGGCTTTCTTATTTTGATTGTCAATGATAGTAAAAATGTGTTGGGATAATTCCTTGGATGGATTCAAGATTAAAGAAGCATAAATCAAAAGACATAAATAATGTATTGTGATCCAACTTTTAGCCTACTCATAAGAAACAAATTTACTAAACTAATTATGAGAAAGAGTACAAATGACATGAAAATTCTCAAACTCACATTCCAAGTAAATATAAAAATGTCTTATAGTGTGCGTGCGTGCATGTGTGTGTGTGTGTGTGTGTGTGACATTCCAAGTAAATATAAAAATGTCTTAGAGTGTGTGTGTGTGTAAAGTGGGGATCAATTAATACCATTTTAAACTTACATTACTTACACTAAATTTACATCCTTCATTTAATATTCATCTAACAGTTACAATAATTTAGATTAATATCCATGCACTAATTTTAATAATAAGAGAGAATAAATGTAAGATTTGCTTAATTGCTCTCTCTCTCTCTCTCTCATGATATTTTCTATTTTTTCTTTATTTTAAATTATCATATAAGATTATTTAAATTACAAATATTTATATTTAGCATCAATTGAAACCTTATTATGTGTTAATAATTAATAAATATTTTAATATATGATAAATTTAGATAAAATATTCATTGAAACCTTATTAAAATACTAGTCGCCAGTTTGAAATTATTTTGCAAGTAGGAAGCTTGTTGCATGGTTTAAAACTTATTACACATTTTTTGTGGAAAAATTGCTAACTTTATTTTAATACTATTAAGTTAATAGTTTTGTTTTGATTTTTGTACGTATAAAATTTATATCAATTCTCAATTTTAAGTTTAAATAAAATTCATAATATATAACAAATAGTCATTGCTATTTCAATTACTATAAATAAAGAAATTCATATCAATCCTTTTTCTAATATAAAACAAAAATGAAAATTAATCCTCATGTGTTATCTTGCAATTGTAACCTTATTAAAATTATTCTTATGATTTATTATTACACAATATATATATATATATATATATATATGATTCCTTCCATTTTAGTATAATAATTAAATTAGATTATGGTTTGTATATTTATCATAAATTAGAATTAAAAATTATTTTTGATAATAAATTAAATTAAATCTAATCATAAATTTTTGTAATTTAAAACATTTTTATGTGACAATTTAAAATTAATTCTTATAAAGTTAGAGAGGAAAGAAAAAATATTATAAGACAGGAAAAAATTATATAAATTTTATATTAATTCTCTCTCATTACTAAAGTTAGTAAGTGAGCATTAATTTAAATATATTATAACCATTAAATGAAAGTTAAATCAACAATATAAATTTGATGTAAGTGATATAAGTTTAAAGTGATATCAATTGATCTCCACTTATATATATTTGTGCATTTCATAATAAATGACAAGAGGCACAGAAGGTTACTCTTTATTACTCCCCCATCCTTATCCCACTCATCACTATCCGTATTCCCCTAAGTCAATGTTATCCCACTCATCAGTAGAAAAAAGGCATTTGGGCAATTATAATGAAGATAACTTCTCGAGCTTTCAATACTATTTTGTTTTATCCTCTTTATAATGAATATAACCTTCTAGACTTTTGACATTATTTTTATTTTATCCACTTTATGATGAGGATAACCTCTCAAACTTTCGATGCTGTTTTATTTTACCTAAGATAGCCTTTTAATTTTCTGACACTATTTTAATTTATCAAATAGATCATCATAAGTCTTCATTTCATGATAGGGTAAGAATACCATCTTTGATATAGTCATCATTTAAATGGCCCTCAATAAAATTCAAGATCATTGAGTTTAAATTTTTAATTGCATATTGACAATCATAGATTCAAGGCCTATTACAATATTATTCTAAACTCTATCTAAACTATCTCAATTGGGCTAACTTTGATAATACAATATTTATATATAAATTTAAAAATGAGTATCAAGTATCATTTTTTCCTTGTGAAAGCATATGACTTGTAAGAATCAAAATAAAGTAAGAAAACATAGGTGATACTCATAAGTCCAATTATTCTCGTAAGCTTTCCTAAAACATTCTCTTTATTTATAATCATTCAAGCAAGTCCAGAGTCAACTTTTTGGAGTAAAAATATTTTTTCAAAATTAAATAGTTGTGGGACCATATAACTTCCAAGAAGTCAAAGTAAAATAAGAAAGTATGAGTGACTCATAGTTCCAATTATTCTTATGAGTTCTCCCTACATATTTTCTTTACTTATAATAATTCAAGTGGGTCAAAAGTCAATTTTTTGGAGCAAAAATATTTCTCTAAAATTAAATAATAATTCTTTTTGTATAAATAAAAGAATATTTTCTTCTAAGCGTAATGCATACTTTCTTTTCCTTTTTTTATCTTCAATTTTTTATAATATCATATTCAATAAATAAACTTTTTTATTTTTATTATATATAAATATATAATTATTTTTAATATAAAAAGAGTAGATTTTACCAAAGAAAATATGAAAAAGTGTGGTCTACTCTTACTTGAAATTGTTAGTTTAGAAACAAAAATTATTCTATGCTTAGTAGGGACCAAAGCTTAAAAAGATGAGAAGAAATAAGGCATTTGGTGATAATATTGTTTACAATATTTAGCTGGTAAAAATAAAAAGATACTAGCTTAAACTTTAGTGTGAAAATGAAAGATTGTAATCATTAATCTAATTTAGTTTGGCTTTATAGCCAAGGAAGAAGATAAAATTTATAACATTAGAAATCTTATAAGATTTTGTAATATAGAATGTGATAAAAAAAATTGGCTAATACAAAAAATATTAAACAATACTTACTTTTCTCATGCTTTAATGAGATGGAAGTATAATGTTATATTAAAGTGTGAATAAAAATGATGATTTTCATATAAAATTTTTATATAAATAAAATAAGTAAAATTCAGTAATCCCAAAATTATTTTTAATTTTGTAAAATTCATTAATTTTATCCGTAACTCTATATCATATTTTTAAACATTGTATATGAGAGGAACTTAATAAAATTATGATTTTGGCATCAAAATTTTCCTATTAAATTCTACTTTTCAAAACACATATTTTTTCAAATTTTTTATACTTATATAATTTTTTAAAAAAATTGAAAAGTCTTAAATGCAATATAAATTAAAATGCCTGTAAACCAATTACATGCCATTACTTTCTTAGACTTTTGTTACAAAAGCCCATCCACCACCCCAAACTCTTGTTTTTTTGTAAGTTTGGTAGTTTTTTTTTTTAAAATCCTATAAAACATTTTAATGAGCTCAAATAGGCCTCTAGTTTTTTTTATTTTCAATAATTTTATTGAACTTTCTTTTAACTTTTTTATCAAACTTTTTTCTATTTATTTATTACTAATCATATTTCTAATTACCTTAAATAGCTTTCTAGTGGATATTATAATATATTCATCACTTTTGATAATCCTACCAAAAGAATAAAGCTAACTATGAGATCTCAAATCATCACAAGAGTGACAAATACAAACTCTCTCAACTCTCTCTTCTCAACAATGAACCTTACATAATATAAGTATTTATAATCTAAGATAGCTTCTCAGACTTTTGATACTATTTTATTTTATTTAAGAGAGTCTTTCAAGCTTTTGACACTATTTTAGTTTATCAAATAATCTATCACAGGCTTTCATTTCATGGCAAGGTCAATAATACCATCTTTGTTATAATCATTATTTAAATAACCCCAAATAAAATTTAAGATCATGTGCTCTTAAATTTTCAATTTCATACTAAAAATAATAAATTTAAAACCTACCACAATATTATTCAAAACTATATTCAAATAATCTCAATTGAGCTAACTTTAATAATACAATATTTATATGTAAATTTGAAAATAAGTATCAGGTTTTATTTTTTTCCTTGTAGGATCACATGACTTACAAGAAGTCAAAGTAAAGCAAAAAAACATGGATGATACTCATGAGTCCAATTATTCCTATGAATTTTTTCCACAAATTTTCTTTGCTTATAGTAATTCAAGCATGTCCAAAGTCAACTTTTTGGGGCAAAAATATTTCTACAAAATTAAATAGTTGTGGGACCACATGAGTTTTAAAAAATCAAAATAAAACAAGAAAACATTAGTAATATTCATATGTTCAATTATTCTCATGAGTTCTCTCTATACATTTTTTTATTTGTAATAATTCAAGTGGGTCCAAAATCAACTTTTTGGAGTAAAAATATTTCTCTAAAATTAAATATTTATTCTTCTTGTACAAATAAAAATAATATTTTCTTTTTGAGCTTGATGTATACTCAAGCTTCTTTTTCTATTTTTTATTTTTAACTTTTCCTAATATCATATTCAATAAACCAACCCTTTATTTTTATTATATATAAATATATAATTGTTTTTTTAAAAAAAATTGGGGTGGCTTTACGGAATTTCGCAAGCCAGCCTTAGTATTGTTTTCCCTAAGAAAAATTGGGGTGGCCCACAGACATGGCTCCCTGGAGCCCTTTTTTTATTTTTAATAAAGATATATATATACATAAATAAATATAAATATATATATATATATTTACATTTACTACAACAAATTTATTTACACTAAAGAAAATATAACAATACATATCTTATATATACACAATTTTCAAACAAAAACTAAAAAGAAAAAGGGAAAGTTTCCACTCACATGAATTTCAAAAAATTCTTGGAATAGTACTTAAAATATCAAGAATTATATTATTTTCATTAAAATGGTTAAGAATATAAAATTTTCAAGAAATAAGAAATTAAAATTAATATAAAGAGAGTAGATTTTATTAAAGGAAATACAAAAGAGTATGACCCACTCTTACTTGAAATTGCTAATCCAAAAACAACAATTATTCCAATGCTTAGTGGGAACTAAAGCTTATAAATATGAGAAGAAATAAGGTACTTTAATGATAGTGTTATTTACAATATTTAGCTGATAAAAAGAAGAGGATACTAGCTTAAATTTTAGTACATAAATGAAAAAATGCATTTGGTAATCTAATTTGGTTTGGCTTTTATAGTAAAGGAAGAAGAAAAAATTTATAAGCTCAGAAATCTTGTAAAGATTTTGTGACAAGGCATGCGGAAAAAACCAGCTAATACAAAAGATATTAAACAATGCTTTCTTTTCTTGTACTTTAATGAAATAGAAGTAAAATGTTATGCTGGAATGCAGATAAATTAATGTTTTTTATGTAAAATTTTTATATGAATAAAATAAGTAAAATTCAGTAATTTCAAAACTGTTTTTAATTTTGTAAATTTCACTCATTTTATTCATAATTTTGTATCATATTTTTAAATACTATATATGAAAAGAATACAAGAAATTATGATTTTAGTATTAAAATTTTTTTATTAAATTCAACTTTCTAAAATATATTTTTTTCAATTTTTTCGACGTTTATGTGATTTAAAAAAAATTGAAAAACCTTACATAAGATTTGTGTCCAAATCCCAATAAAACGATATCAAAATGCATATTGATATTTAAGGCTTTGTTTGCTTACGAGATAAATAAATAGCGAAAGAAAATAAAGGGAAAGGAGATGTTTTCTTTCCTTATATTTGGTTCAAAAGAAAAAATAAGAAAGAAATATATTTTTTAATTGAATAAAAAAATTAAGAGAAAGAAAAGTTAATAAGTTAAAATGGCAATTATAATTTTGAATAGACAAAAATAACAATTTATTGTAAAGGCAGAATGGAAAAATTAACTAAAAATGAGAATTTCTTTATATCTTCTCTTCCATTGTGGAGAGAATAAATCTTATCCCATCAAATTTTTCTACTCATTTTTCTCTTTTTTAATTTTCTCATGCATAAAAAAAAAACAAATTTCTAATTTTGCGATCATTTTCTGTCCCCCCCCCCCCCCCCGCCATTTCTTTCTTCCCCCTTTTCCATGCAACCAAAACAGCAGTAAAAGATTGGTGGTTTATGAATAAAGATCTAGATAGAGGAAGTAGTAGAAGGAAACAATAAAGTAACCCCAGATGAAGCAAATAGCTCAGAAATTCATAACATTGAGTTGAGGTACTTACAATTGCACAAAGAAAATAAAATCAATGTTAATACCTTCAAGTCACAGTAATGCAACGCTAAGACTTGATTTGTTTTATTGGAGAAGATTTTTTCATTGAAAAATTTTATTTAAGCGAAGCATTGATATATCAATTTTATAAAGTAATTAAAAAATTATGATATTTAATAATATAATTTTAAAAAATATTTTTTAAATAGAATATTATTTTTATCATACTTTTTATATTTAATTTAAAATAAATAAATTCTTCTTTATGATCTTAATATTTTATAATTATATTTATATAGAATATATTTTCTAATAAAACAGAGGGACTTTAGCTTTGTTGCCAATTTCTACATTTATTTTTCTTGTTGACTATGAAATTAGGCATCTAATGATCTATCATTAGTGTTGGAGTGTCTGATTAGAAAAAGGAACAGAGAAAATGATGGAAAGAGGATTTAAATCTTCACTTTCATATTTATTAATCGATAAGCATACTATTAGTGTCTTCATTCTCATGGTTACTAATTAATAATTAATAAGTATACTAATAGCATTATCATATTCCATGCTTTTCATTTGCAAATCACTCAGTCTTTTACCCTTATTTGGACGAGCTAAATTAAGAATAAGAATAAATAATTTTTCAAATGATATTTAAATTTAAATAAAAAAATTTATCTTATTTATAATTTTTATTTTAATTATATTTATATCATTATAAAATTCATCATATTTAGTCAAAATTTAATAAGAATTCACTTCATTTAATTTAAAATACATATTATATAAAAATTTTACTTTTTTTAATATTATATTTATAATGATGTCATTAAAATTCATATTTTAATTGAATTATATGCATCTTTTAGTATGTTTCGAATAAAAAATTTATTTATAAATAGATTAAAATTATTCCTATTAGAATGAAATAAATTATGAAAAAAAACTTGATTTCACCCGATGTATTAATAATTTTAAATCGCGAGTGAATTTAGCCCCTTCGACCACTTCCCTTCCGAAGACAGAAAAATATGCTGATTGGTTCAATAGTACACCACTTTTTAGTGGGGAACCTGTGCTTTGATTTGACTCGAAACGTTAATATGCTGATTGATTTGGCTTGAAAATTTAATTATTTTTTATTTTATTATTATTTAAATAAAAAATAAATTTTTACACAAAAATATATATTTAAAATTTTTAAATATATAAAATATTTAATTATATTAAATAAAATATTTTTACACTAAAAATAATTAAATATAATTACTTTTATAATATATAATCATAATAATAAAAATAAATTTATATAATTGAAAAGAGTCGCACCGATCAATTTCATGTTATTATAACTCAAACTTAATTCAAATATTAATCCTAAAAATTTTAACAAGTATTGAAGCTAAAAATAAGAGATTATACCTTATAACGAACCGGTTGCTAGACCCATTTATGTGTCTAGTTACAATTGTGTTTAAATTTTTATTTATTTTAATAAATTATTTTAAAAATATATTTTTTTAAAAGTTATCTTCAAATTTAAGGAAAATAAATAATAAAAAATATAGATGGAGTAAATAAAAAAATTTATTTAATTATAAAATTATTATAAAAATTAAGAAAAATAAGTAAGAAAATATATAAAAAGTATTTTTATTTTTTAATTTTTAAATCATATTTTTAAGATCATAAATTTTAAAAATAAACTATAAAAATAATTATCAAGTATAAATTTTTATTTTTTAAACATACGGACCCTACATTTACGTGCTTGAAAACTAATCCAACGGTGGTGCCATTTTCCAAAAGAAGGTGTAGAGCCACGTGGTTCACCACATGGCAATGTTAGTGACGACTACAGGCACTCTGTGGGGTGGAATCCCACTAGTAAGAGTCCAAACTTAAACAAAGATTTTCACGGACCGCATCAATGTATGACACGGCACTTTCCTTCTTCAACGCATCCATAATTCTCCAAATTCATATAATTATTGTGAGGTTAAAATTAAGTTTGTAACTATGAATATTTTCTTTTAAATTTTTATGATAATCTATGAATATTTTATTTTAAATTTTATTTTAATTTACTATTAATATAAGTTAATTTTATACTATTACCTATATTATATATGATCACATTAATGGTTAAAATTCATTTATTATTAATTTAATTGCTTTTACTTTTTTTAAATAACATAACATTTTAAAAGTTCACCTAATTATTTATAATCTAAAATTGAGATTAATGAACAGTTCGGCATGGATCTAATGTGAATTATTGATATGATTATTTATAATTCACGTAAATTTTAAATTATTATATCTAACGAAAACTAGCGATCGAATCACTTTGAAATACCGAAAAATAAAGTGAGATATAAAAAAATCTTTAAGGACAAAACTAAAACTACATTGAAATATTTAGAATTACATCAGGATAAAAAATTTTAAAAACTAAATTGAGACAAAACTAAATTGTTAATATCCTCGTAAATAAATACTTTTACCGCATTGAACTCGCCATTCCACAACGCACCGCTGAATAAAAAGCTCCGGTGTGCTAATTACGGTTGCAATATTTTTAATTTCCTTTAGTAACATTATTGAGCCAAAATACACTCAATAATCCTAAACTAAGTACGTTATTTTATTTTGATTAGGCCAGCCTATATTAAACTATTATCTGCAAGCTTTGAACTAATATTTAGTCAATTTATTAATTAATTTATTTTCCTAATTGTATATATATCCCAATATTTACTTTCCTTTAAACTATATGAGTTTGGAAAATTGGAAGTGGTGTTACATATTTTCAAATATAAATGTTTCAAAGTTAGGTAACATTCTTATCAGTGCAATATTACTGTTGTTATTACGTTGGATTTTTATAATACTCTGAATTGAATTTTTTTGGTAATATAATACTCTGAACTCAAATTTAATAAATTGTATGTGCGTCTAACTGGACTGTTTCTCATGGAAAAAATGTTACAACAACTATTTATTTATTAAAAAATTATTTCAAAATATGCATTTTTTTATCTAATTAAACCTTCACGACAAAATATAGCTAATTTCTCATCTAAAAAGATCATCTCCTTTGTATCTCATAACAATAATTTCTAGAATTTAATGTTCAAATTTTAATGCATTCTTTTAAGAAAAAATCTATTATTTTAGAGAAAAATGATGATAACATATATTAACCCATCTTTTACAATAAAATAAATCACAACTCAATTTATTTATATTAGATTGATCAACAATTTTATATATAATTAGTTTTAGGAAAAATTACATTCTATTCACTTGTGATATAATCTTTTTTGTATATTATCCATTTGTGATTTAAAATATTAAAAAGATGCAACTTATGATTTGTACCTATAACATTTTGCCCACATGTGTTATATTGTCGTTCAAATTTAATGAAGATTATTATGTATAAGTCATGCACTAATTTATTTGCCCTAAGTTAATATTATTTCACTCTAATTTGTCTCTAATATTCTCTGTTATTGTTAATTTACTTTTCTAAGATCAAAGTATTAGTGTTTGATATTAAGAAAAAAAATGAAGAAATTGATAATATAAATTAAATCTTTAAAATTTTATTTCATTTTAATTAGCGAGAAAGAATAGCACATCGTATATATACTTACATATATATACATACGTATGTCAAATTATATTATAGTTGGAGAAAAATAAGAATACATAGATAAAATATTAGTGGTGCAAATTACAAGTAGACCATTTTTAACACTTTCCTTCACTTTTAATTTGTTTCAACAAAAAATATTTATTATGAAATATAATTATAAAATATTAAGATGAGAAAATTTATTTTATTTATTTAATATTAAATATAAAAAGTGTTAGAAAAGGTAAATTTCTCTTTTTAAAAGGTTTTTCCTTTATAACTATGATCATAAGTATCTTTTTTTTAATCACTAATACAAATGACAAGTCACTTATTTATTAATATATACGTAAATGATATTTTTTTACAAAAAATGCTTTCCAATGAAATAAATGAAGTCATAAATAAATTACATATAGGCTTCATTTATTTTAATGAAAAATATTTTTTGTTAAAATATAATTATAAATTAATAAGATTATGAAAAATAATTTATATGTTCAATATTAAATATAAGAAATTAAGTGAAAAATAACTTTTTTATTTTCTTCCATTGCCATATTTTTATTTTTAGTACCACATTTTTTAATTATAAGTTATAAAAGAACATGGTAATTATAATCCTTCATTTATATATAATAAAACAAGACTTCCTATGAGAAACAACTTCTGAAAAAATGAACAGACCTTTAGAATCATTCATACAAGGGTAAGTATATTTTTACCTTAACTCTATGTAAATTAATTTTTACTTTTTTATGATTTAGTAGGAAGGATAAATGTTTTGTAAAAAATAGCATTTGATTTATGGAACTTTTCTCACATTTTAAAAAATATTCTAAAGAAATATGAGATTTTCATATATTCAAATTTTGAAAGAAAAAAATACTTATGAGAATGTGACCATTTTTAAGGATGTTTTTAATTCAATATTGATCCAAAATATTCTCATAAATAAAGATGGATATCATATATTCGCATGATATAAAAATATTTAATTAATATAAAAAAATTATTTTGTCTACCTTAATATTCACCATGACCAATCACTGCTCATCATCATGTATTCTGGTAACAACCAATTATCACTATATATTATCAATTATCACTACTAATTACCATCTATTTTTAATGATTATTGTTAATCACTATTCACCGTTAATAACTACCATTCATTATTACTTATCATCAGTAATCATCATTCACCATCATGCATTATTAATGATCACTGTCAATCATTATCCATTATCAATAATCATTATTAGTCATTATTCCTTATTGGTAATCTTTGTTGACCACTACCTATCATCAATTACTACTGTCAACCACCATTTATTACTAATGACTATTATTTATTATCATCCATTACTAGTAATTACCATTAGTTGCCGCTTATCCTTGGTAACTATCATTAACCACTACTTATCATCGATGATTATCATTTATCATTGTTGTTATTATTATTTATTATTGGTAACCATCATTAGTGATTATGTACTACTAATAACTACTCCATTTTTAATGAGCGTATTTTTAAAAATTAAATAATATTTTTAAAAATATATAAATTAATTAAAATATAATATCATTATATTTTTAAAAATATTTTTGATCAATCAAAGTATAGAATATTATATTATCATAAATTAAATTTTTAAAAATTATATTTTTAAAAATATTAAAATTTTTAAAAAATATTTGATTTCACGAATCAAAATCAAATTAATAAGGTAATTAAAAAAATGCGCTCATTTATTTTCTTTGATTTGGAATTGGAGGAGGCTGGGGGCAACAGCCAGTTAAAATTTATTTGGGCCAAATTAATGGCTGTGTTTGGCCTGACACTGCCTCTTGGTCCCCATTCGGTCTTCTTCTCTGCGCATTTTTCAATAGAGACAACCTCGCAGACACAGCTACATAAGCTCTGTGCTCCTCAATTCCGTCTCTCTTTTCTCTTCCTTTTCCTCGTACTCCTCTGCCGCTGTCTTCTGAAATTTTGAGTATCTTCCAGGTGAGCTTTTTTCCTTTAAATTTTCTCCTCACTAAAACTTATTTTCCTTACTATTCGGGTCCATTTTTCTCGAAATTATTATTCCATTGATTGAGCTTCACTTTGGAATTTAGCTCTCTGATGTCATCAAATCTAATGTGGGAATTAATGGCTGTTCTGTCCATATTTGTTTCTTCCGGTTCAATGAATTCGGTGAAATCTTTCTTTACTTTTCTTCTCTCTTCTTGTGGATAGTTTTGAAGTCTTTGCATGATTCACGTTTTCTTTTCATATTTATATTAATAGTTCTATTGGTTTGATGGAGTCCCTTTACTGAGAGAAAGAAAAAAAAGGGTTTATAATGCGGTGCTTTTGAAGATAATTTGGGACTGAGGTTTGAATTTTTACAGGAGAAAGAAAATCTTTGAAAAATAGATGAAAAAGGGTCCACATCTTCAAGGGTTTACCAATTCTACTAATGGAATCCGGTTGGGAAATCCATCTTTACCAGTTCTTCAGAATCAGAGCTTACTTCCTGCATCCGGATTCGAAAATGGCCTCTTTGATCAAAGTGGGGATTCTCATCAACTTCAATCCGATCTGACATCAGCTAACACGCCTTCATCATCAACTGTGACCCATGAGGATCATTCTCTGGAAGATTATGACTTTTCTGATGCAGTTTTGTGCTACATAAGTCATATCCTTATGGAAGAAGACATGGAAGACAAGACATGTATGCTTCAAGATTCTTTGGATCTTCAGGCTGCTGAGAAATCCTTCTATGAGGTACTAGGCGAAAAATACCCGCCTTCACCTGCACAAAACTCAACTCTCATGAATCAAAGTGATTGGGGCCAAGATAATAATTTCCCTGGAAATTATAGCAATGACCTTAGCAGTAATGTTGATCTCAATAGCACTTTTGCCGAGAATTCCTTGCTTCAAAATCCTAGTAAGTTTCCCTCGGGAATTCTCCAAGGTAATAGTGTTAGGCAATCATCTTATAGCTCTTCAAATAATGTAGTAAGTAGTGTGGAGGGGTCATCGGATTCTGCAAACAGTGTTCCTCAGGTCCCTCATTTACACAGTGAAAGTGAATCGATTTTGCAATTTAAAAAGGGTGTAGAGGAGGCTAGTAAGTTTCTCCCTAGTGGAAATGATCTGTTGGGTAATTTGGATGTGACCAATTTTATAAAACAAGAGCGAAAAATGGGGACTGATGTTAGCTCAGTAAAGCTTGAGAAGGATAATGAGGAATCCTTACTTGATAGATCGAAGGGAAAGAAGCAATCTGAAAGGGAAGGAGATGTTGAAGAAGAAAGGAGTAGCAAGCAAGCGGCAGTTTATAAGGAATCAACTTTGCGGTCCGGTATGTTTGATGTTTTTCTGCTTCACAGTGCGGGGGAAGGAAGAAACCATCTAGCAGTTCGACGTGAGGTTTTCCGGAATAATTCAAGCAAGAAAATGCAATCGAATGGCCAATCAAAAGCATCCAACAGTGGAAAGGGACGTGCTAAGAAACAAAATGGGAAAAAGGAAGTGATTGATTTGAGAACATTACTGGTTCTTTGTGCACAAGCTGTTGCAGCAGATGACCACAGGAACGCAAATGAATTGCTAAGGCAGATCCGACAGCACTCTACTCCTTTTGGCGATGGAAATCAGAGGCTGGCTAATGTTTTTGCTGATGGCCTGGAGGCGCGCCTGGCTGGTACTGGCAGCCAGATATATAAAGGGCTCATTAGTAAAAGAACATCAGCTGCTGATATCCTTAAAGCTTATCATCTATACATTGCTGCATGCCCATTTAGAAAGATTTCTGATTTTACCTCAAATGTCATAATAAGGCAGTCTGCAGCAAATGCAGTGAGGATCCATGTCATAGATTTTGGTATCCTTTACGGTTTCCAGTGGCCCACTTTGATTCAGCGAATTTCATGGAGGACTGGAGGTCCACCAAAACTTCGAATCACTGGAATAGACTTTCCACAACCTGGTTTTAGGCCTGCAGAGAGAGTTGAAGAAACAGGACGCCGCTTGACAGCTTATGCAGAAAGCTTCAACGTGCCATTTGAGTTTAATGCCATAGCAAAGAAATGGGAAACAATTCAACTTGATGAACTGAAGATTGATAGAGATGAATTCCTCGTGGTTAGCTGTTTGTATCGAGCTAAGAACTTGCTGGATGAATCTGTGGCAGTTGACAGTCCAAGAAACATTTTCCTCAATCTAGTAAAAAAGATCAAGCCACACTTATTCATTCATGGCATTACAAATGGATCCTTCAACGCCCCTTTCTTTGTTACCAGATTTCGGGAGGCTCTTTTTCATTATTCTTCACTATTTGATATGCTTGATACTATTGTACCTTGCGAGGACTGGGAGAGGATGCTTATTGAGAAAGAGATTTTTGGGAGGGAAGCATTGAATGTTATAGCTTGTGAGGGATGTGAGAGAGTGGAGAGGCCAGAGACATATAAGCAATGGCAAGCTCGTATCCTCAGAGCCGGGTTTGTGCAGCAGCCTTTTTCACGTGAGCTAGTGCAGATGGCAAAACAAAAAGTAAGGAGAGACTACCATAAAGATTTTGTAATTGATGAAGATAGCCACTGGTTATTACAAGGTTGGAAGGGGCGAACTCTCTTTGCTCATTCCTGCTGGAAACCAGCATGAAAAAATAAGAAAGTACAGTTTCATCTCAATATGGCTTTGCAAATTACTCTAACTGCTGAGGACCTCAGGTACTGCAGTTCTTCTATTTGTCAGCTCTATTCATCAAATTTCACATCATTGTTTTTCAAAGCATTTTGTACTTAATTATCTACTGATTTGCTGATTTGGTAGGTGACTGGAGTTCCCAATTCATTGTTGATGCTCCAAAAGGTTCAGACAGTAAGAAACTCAATGGGGTGAACACATGATTACTGAATGGTCTTATGAGAAGACAGTATATATTTAACAATTTGCAGTCACGTATGCGACGGATCATTTGATTAGCATTGTCAGAAGACAATATATGTTGTTTCTGTATATGATGTAGATCATTTGAAAGCTCGTCATTGGATGGTTGATTTCTGGGTGGAGAGTGTATTTTGACAAGCCATGAGACCTACCCCTTGTTTGCAGCTGCTGATTTTAGTATATTCACCTTGACACTTGTAACAGTTCACTCAAATGAGATGAAAACTTTTGTGTTGCATCTTGCAAACTTAAAATGTCTGGTTCTTATAAGGAATATTTACTCTGTTTCGCGGCATTACTATTAACATACATTTGTCAGTTACATAAAGTTTTGTGGTCTGTTTTGATGCCGGGGACATAGGGGAAAAGGGTAGAAAATGAAGTTTAGCTTTATATTTGCAAAAGGAAAATTTGAAGTTAGGCGACTATTTTCTTCCCTGTTTTCTCATTTTCCTTCGTAGTAAACCAGTAACAACTTAAGAAAACTTCTTAAGTGACAATCGTAGATCTTTAGAAGATATTGCCTTTCTTTATATACCGGATTTGATCTTGGATTATTGCGTGGGTTTAGTGACTTTACTCCACTTACTATCACAACACAGAGAGAGAGAGAGAGAGAGAGTAGCAAGTTGGCAAATTTTTGGTTTAAAACACAATTGCTGTATGAGTCGTGTAGAAGAATGATCCGATGGGAGCCTTCTTTATTTATCGTTTGAAGTAATGTTACTTGCTCATTACTTTTCTAGGTTTTCTTTATTTATTAAGATTTGAAATTAGAATGAATATTAAAATTCCTGGCGGGGTTAATCATATTTTGTTAGTATTTATGTTCAGCCAGATTCCTTTTGCGCATGTTTGTATGAATTATTGTTGGGAACGTGGACTTCTACCCGCACTATTTGATTGGCCAAAGGAGCCCCGCAAACTATATTTTCTACTCAGATGTAATCGCTGACCAAATCTGTTGTTGGGAGGTCTTTTTCCCTTGACTTTTGCTTTGCCTTTTAGTAATCTATTGTTGGAATTGATCTATTTAATTAATTAATCCTTATAGCACCACTTTTCCATATTAAATTTATGTAAAAGATGGCACTATTATGATATAAAGTGCAAGATTTAATAAAAGTAAGGTAGAGATTATGATGCACCGTAGTGTATGATATATCACTGCTTAAAATTGTTAGATTTCATTCCACCTGCGTAATCCAAAAAAATTTAGGCCTTTAGATGGATTGGCATACTATACACCATGGTGTACCATAGTCCCTCCCTAAAAGTAAAATATGGTTCATATATATCAAATAAGATGTCAATATCTTTCGGTTAATAGAATAAAATTGATGAATCTCTCCATTTTTCTTTTTATTTATCGTTTTAAATAAGTTTTTTATCCTATTTTTCTATTGCTTTAGAAAATAAATAATATACTTATTATTGCTTAAATATTATTCTTATTATTTTAGTAAATACTTAATTATTTTATATACCGATTAATTTTTAATAAAAGATAAATTAATAAATTATGTATCTTTTCTTCTTCAGCTGTGGCTATTATCATCTTTTTTTAATTCTTCCATACTTTTGTGTTTACCTTAAATGATAAATAAAAAAATTTCGAAACATAATTATGATCCTTTAATAATTCAAATTTAGAAGGCACGGGAGGTTTTAGGTCCTTTTCATTTTTTCTTATTTGAAGAAATTGTTGTTTTATTTTTTATTTTACAAACTGTTTTCATAATTTACTTTGGAAAATTATAATTTCAAATGTATAATTTAAAAATAGAAAAATATAAACAAGTTTTTTATGCTTTCTTGAGTTGTTCCTTTGTTTTTTATATTAGTTTTATAATTAAATAAAATATTTTCTTATTTACTCATTCAAGCATATTTTATTCTTTGTTTTCTTTTACATTCAAAAATAATTTTTCAAAATAAAAAAATTTGAGAAAATTTTAAAAAATAAAAGTACATTTAAACAGACGCTTTAATTCATGCTGTCTTAAGTTTAAATGATTGGCGACTCAAAAAGATCAATTTTTTTGAATTAAAGTTTCATGTAGTTCAAAAGGGAGGTAACTAACATATATGCCATCCCAAGAACTTCTTATTCTAATACTGAAATTGTAATAACATGGTTGAATTTGTTGAGGAAATTCTCGGTTGGCTGCAATGTTTGTGAAAGCAATGCATTAGCGTACTTTCAGATTAAGAAAGCAAAAGATAAAAAA
The DNA here is from genome assembly GCA_020226215.1 of Sindora glabra. Lineage (NCBI taxonomy): Eukaryota > Viridiplantae > Streptophyta > Magnoliopsida > Fabales > Fabaceae > Sindora > Sindora glabra. Next base: position 4,837,789 of record CM035235.1, read on the forward strand.
AATCAACAAATATAAAAATTTAATGTAGTTTGACTTTTAATCTACTCTATAAATGAATTCGGAAAACAAATCTACTAATTCAAAAAAATTATAGAGATAATATTAAGCCTCATTTAAGACATAGTGCGGTATAGTATAAGGATTATTAGATATTATTGTATAGAATAAGGTAACATACTATACAATGTTTGATTTGTAATAGTATAAAATGAAGATTTATATAAAATTATATTTGTTATCATGTTTTATAAAGATGTATATGTTTAAAAAATAAATAATTTGATATATATATATATATATATATATATATATATATATATATATATATATATATATATATATATATATATATATATATATATATATATATATATATATGAAAGAAGGGAGAGAAGAGAGATACAAAGAGTTTTTTTAGTTAATGAGAGAAATTATTTGTTTTTAATAATGAAAGAGATAAGGATGTAAAAAAGTTCTTTTAATTTTACCAATTTAATATTCATCTTAAAACTATATTATCAACTCTTATCCTTTTTCTCAAAAAATGGATAACCTTATATGCAATCAAATGTATAAGGGAAAACCTTATCCTATTGGATCTCATTAAGTATGTCAAAAAAGGCCTAAGTGACATAATAACTCTCAAATTTATATTCCAAATACACCTAAAAAATGTTTGCAGTGTATATATTTTTCACTCTCAAATCTTATCAAAAAATAAGAGCAAATTGTAGGATCTCAAGTAACTCCTATAGGAGTTATAAATACAAATTCTCTTACTTTTCTCTTCTCTCCAACTAAACCTTATGTATTACAAGTATTTATACGTCAAAGGACCTCCTTTTACTAAAGAAACATAGTAATTGAAGTCAAGATATAATCACTAATTAAATCAATTAGAATTATCTAAAACAAGAACAATCACTAATTGAATCAATTAATATTTAGGTCAAAATACAGAATAAGGAAATAATTCAAAATAAGGAAAAAATATGATCAATAATAATTAAAATTTTGGTAAAAAAATTAACAATCTCCACCTTGATCAAATTCTATTATTATCAATCTTCAAACTCTAGATTAAATAATTTCACTTATTTTGAAATTTATCAAGCCTTTGAAAAATTATAAATAATCTTCTTTACAAATGATGGATGTCTTTAAAACTCCATTCTAATGGAATCCTAGCATTTTGCACATGCATCAAAGAGGATTTCACCAAATTTGTTTCATTTTCTCCAAAGACCATAATGTCAATCCTAAAAAATCTACTTTCATATGTGTGTCAAATTTATTTTATCTTTTCCACAAATAATACTCTAAATGAAATTTTAAAAATACAAAACAAAGTTGCTGCTCAAACAAAATCCAGGCTTAATAAACTTCAAAGCAAATCTATGGTAAAACTTCTTTAATTATTTTGAATCAACCAAAACGATCTAAATGAATAAAAACCAAACTTGGGAAAATCAAGTTCTAATACCACTTGTTAGGAAAATTCTTAGTTTACTACTATAATGTGGAAGTAATACATTAGTACACTTCAAGATTAAAAAGGAAATAAATCAATAAATGCATAAATTTAATGAGGTTTGGCTTTCATCCTACTTTATAAGCGAAGATGAAAAACAAATCCACTAATTTAGAAAAAAATATAGAGAGAATCTAAATGGCATAATAACTTTCAAATACATACCCTAAATATACCCAAAAAATTCCTTACAGTGTATATACTCTCCACTCTTAAATCTCATCAAAAGAACTCAAGTAACTTCCATGAGACTAGAAATACAAACTCCTTCACATTTCTCCTCTGACCAACAAAACCTCATATACTACAAGTATTTATATGATAAAGGACCTTTTTTACTAAGAAAATATAATAATTCAAATCAGGATATAATCACTAACTAGATCAATTATAATTTTCTAAAAGAGGAACAATCATTAATCGAATCAATTAGCATTTGGGTCAAAAATCTGCATAGGGAAATAATTCAAAATAAGAAAGTTAATCATGATTAATAATAATCAAAATTTGAATAAAAGAACTTAACATAACCACATACAATGAAACATGGACCTCTTCTAATATTGATTAAATTATAAGAATTAGACACAATATATGTAAATTGACCCAAATTTTTATATAGATAATTCACTTTCATCTTTGTCTAATCTAAATTGACCTGCATAAATGAGTTTCTTAAGGGATTTATAGAATGGTGTATATATTGTGTTGGTAGGAAAAATTCTTAGTTGAATAATGGTCATATAGTTCATATGCTTATTTCCAATAGTGGATACAAGTTGAGTTTGTTAGGTTTCGGATCATCTTTATACAGCGAAATTTAAAATTTTAATTTGAATTCTACTTAGGATCCATGCAAAAGGGCATAAATTAATGTTTAAGATTTTACCTTTTGTATACTCTTGTTTATTCTAAACAAAACCTTGTGAGACCAGGATGAGTCACAAATCAAACACTGGCCAAAGGTACAACGTTTTTATGGTATCTACACGGAGTGAACGAAGGATTCTCTATTGGTGTGTCTTAGGAGCCAATCATAAAAATGATTGCAATGTTACATAATGTATTAAGCTTCGTTTTAGCAATACAATTATTATATTATATTTTATTTTATTTTATTTTGTGCAAATTATAACTTAAATATAATAATTATCTTTGGAATAATTTTGCTGCTCCTAAAATGCCCTTAGTCAAGTATTATTACAAAAAGGATAATAATAATACATCGAGACTAGCATGTATAGTGACTGATGATTATGAATCATGGATATGTGATATCAAGTTAATACTTGAGTACATTATTAGTGAATAATGTACTGGACTGATCCACTATGAGAATACTGCATGAATAGATGTGTCATTAGTTATTCTTATATGACCACAAATGCACATAGTTTTTTAACCTGAAGTCACTACGGTTCCCTACATGAGGAGTTACTCACTTTAATGTTGTCCTATATCACCTTTAATTAGGATGACAAGTAGGCTATTGATTGGGTGTATCACAATTCATATAGAGGGAAGTGAGTGATGTAAATGAAATTTTGTTACTCTTGTATAAAAGAGAGATATCATTGGGCCCATTGATTAAGTGAGACTTAGAAATGCATGGCCATGCTCAATTGAATTAATATGTAATATTGATCATTTATTTTAAATCTACTCAGTATCAAGAAATATAAATTGAATATTGACGAGGATGATTCACTCCATACCTCCAGTTCGATTTGGATATTGTTACAAAAGGGATTATGATGTAAAGCGTTGATCATATATTAGGTAGATATCGAATTACAGACATTCTTACTACTTGAGTGACAGTGATGTATTGCTAGATACTGCTCACTGTCTATAACTTAAAATGAGTCATTATCAACATAGTAAGAACTTATAGGGTCACATAAAAGGAGTAGGAATGAGATAATAATTAATTAAATTTTAATTAGACTAAAATTTAATTAATTAGACTTATTTTCGTGCATATATATATTATTAAGATAATAATATATTTATTCACGTAATATATATATAATATATTATGTGATATTATTTGATATTAAAATAATATCAGATAATTACATTATTAGATACTAGATAATATTATTATCTAATATTAGATAATTAATAAATAAGTCTTATCTTTCTTCACTCTCTCTATGATAAAGATAAAGTGATAATTGTTAAGTGAGATTAGATTTTTGGAAGCATTATCCTAGTAGGACTAGGAATGTGGAATGCCTTAAGTCTATAAAAAGGAACTTGAAGGCAGCACCTAACACACATGAGCTACCACTAAAGCCTAACTCACCCAAGAAAATGTATTAAGCCTAATCCTAAAGAAAGAGATGAATCCTAGTAGCTTTATAAAGGGAAAGTCATTGTTCATTCCGTATGGATACCATAGAGATGCTGTACATTTGGTCGACGTTTAATTCATCCATTCTCTCAAGGATTTGTTCAGAAAGAACATGAGCACAAATAAAGTAAAATCCTAATACTGATTTATGTCCTTTTTTCATGGATCCTAAGTAGGATTTGAATTAAAATTTTAAAAATTTCGCTACGTATGTTGATCCAAAACCTAACACTCTCACCCTCCACGAATCTGCTAGGATACGTTTCTCTCTCACTAGGATTAGGATTTGTGCATTTTGGAGTAATTTTAGGTTTTGATGGCAGCTTATATATTTCTAAGATGCTGCCTTCAAGTTCCTTTTATACAATTAAGGCATACAACATTCCTAATCCTACTAGGAAAATGCTTCAAGAATCCTAAAATCACTTAATAACTATCACCTTATCCTTATTATGGAGAAAAAGTGAGGAAAGATAGGACTTATCTATTAATTATCTAATATTAGATAATAATATTATCTCATAATATAAATATCCAATATTAAAATGCATATAGTTATCAAATATTAGAAATAATATTATCTCATAATATAATTATCTAATATTTAATAACACAATTATCTGATATTCTTTAATATCAAATAATATGACATAATAATCATATTTATTATGTGAAAAATACATTATTATTTTAATAATATATATATGCACAAAAATAAGCCAAATTAATTAGATTTTAGTCTAACTAAAGTCCAATTAATTATTGTCTCATTCCTACTCCTTTTATGCAATCCTATAAGTTCTTACTACGTTGGTAATGACCCACTTGTGGATCATAGATAGTGAACAGTATCTAGCAATACATCACTGCCACCCAAGTAATAAAAATGTATATGACTCAATATTCACTTAATGTGTGAACAATACTTTACAACATAATCCCTTTTGTAACGATATTCCAATCGAACTTAAGGCATGAAATGCATCATCCTCATTGATGTTCAATTTATGTTTCTTGATACTAAGAATATTAACTTAAATAAATGATTAATATTTCATATTCATCCATTTAAGTGTGGCCATGCATTTCTTAATCTTACTCAATCAAGGGGCCTAAGGATATCACTCCTATTATTTAATAGGAACAAAATTCTCATCTACATCACTCACATCCCTCTGCATGATTCATGACACACCCAATCAATATTCTACAACACATCCTGATTAAAGGTGATACAGGATGACATCAAAGTGTGTGACTCCACATGTAGGGAACCGTAGTGACTTCAGGTTAAAAGACTACGTGCATTGTGGTCACATGAAAATAACTAATAACACATGATAATCCATATAGTTTTCTCATTGCAAGCCAGTCGAGTACATTTGTTCACTAACAATGTATTTATATATTAACTTGATATCTCATATCCATAATTCATAATTATTGGTCACTATACATACTATACATGCTAGTCTTGATGTATTATTATTATCCCTTTCTCAATAATACTTGAATAGAGGTATTTTAAGAATAGTAAAATTATTACAGAAATAATTATTATATTAAGTTATAAATTGCGCAGAGTAATAAAAAATATAAAACAAAATATAATAATTTGAATTGTCTGAAATAAAATATAATACATTGTACATTTATTACAATCATCTCTATGAACCAATTAAGCTTGTAAAATATTCAACTTAATTCAATAACTCATTTAATCTAATCAAATGAATTAAAGTTTCAAATAAGTAAAAAAATGAATTAAATTAGCTCGTATAAGTAGTTCATTAGTTCGATTCAATTAGCCTAAAATTATGATAAAAATTACTATTTAAATTCATCTAAATAATATATAATATTATATTTAATAAATATTATTAAGATATAGTTATATATATAATTAATTTATCAAATTAGTTTATAAATTAAATGAGTGAAATTAATCATATATAGAAGTTAGTTCATTTAACAATCAAACCAATCTTTTAAATTTGAATTTAGCTCATCTAATTTATAAATCTTGCTCATTGAACCAATTTTTAAGTTCAATTATGAACAATTGGAGAATTAGTTCAATTCATTTTCAAACACACTCACTATTATTAAGAATTTATTATTTTATTATTATTAAACATTAATATAATAATTAATTTTTTATTTATATTTTTATCAATAATATATATACAAGCTATGTATTCATTGCACAACCAAGAAAAGGAAAGGAGGGGGGGGGGGGGGGGGGGTTCCATCTGTCTAGAAGGATGGTTGAAAGCGCTTTTAGATTCCCACTATCAAATGAACTATCTGATTAGGCTGAAAAACCATCCACATGACACAAATGAGATGGTATCCACTTGGGACCACCATAAGTATGGGGCAGCATATTGATGTTGGACAGCACATTGATGTTAATGTGGACGCTTGAAAACTCCTCCCACTTTCGCATTATTGACATTGGTGCATGCATCCTGCCCGGTAAGAGAGAGACTGTGATGCTCGCAATTTGTCTTCAAATTTCAAGGGTGCAGATTTTTTTTTAACATTTTATGTCAATTTTATTTTCAAAAAGTTTTAATTAATTTTATATTTTATTAATTTAATGACTAAAAATTTATTTAATTCTTGAAAGGTTAAATTTTTATCAATTTCATTCCTGATTTAAAATTTATTTTAATATAATCTCATAAAATTAAAAATTTTCAGATTTTAAACTTTACATACACAAAATGAAATACTAAATTACTGTTTAAAAATGTTAAAATTTTAAAAAAATTTATCTTATAAAAATGAAATTAATATAAATTTTTAATAAAAAATAAAATTAATAAGAATTTATTTTTATATGAATTAAAATAAGATTTTTAATATAACTTAAATTTAATTTAATTTAATTTTTTTATTAGTATATTCATGAGAGTAGACACAATATTTAATTTCTTATTTATAAATAGAGATATAAATAAATTAAATTATTTGTGAGTAGTTTAAGACTTGAAATTAATTCGAACTTAACTTTAAACGAGTCCAATTTACACAAGCTTAAGTTAATTAATATATAAATCAAGTTTAAATTTTATATTATTTGATTCCAACAATTTGCAAACTTAATATAAAAATATATATTTTTATTTTTATATTACGTATAAATGATATAATATGTAAAAAATTTAATTAAATTAATCATTATTAAAGTTACACGTAGAAGTATAATATTTTGATTGAAATAATTAATTTTTTAGTACATATTACTTTTTGCTAACTATAATTATTATTATGTAATGATTATATTATTATTGTTAATAGATGTAACAATTATGAAAAATTTTATATTAATAAATAAAATAAGATAAAAAATATGATATCTAATTTTTTTTATAACAATGAATTTTAAATATATATATAATGCCAGACACCTTCAATTGAAAATTTCTGGTACAAAAGTCACAAGTTGCTAAAGTTCCATTTTCACGTGAGCGGAAATCGTTTTCACTCCCTCGTTGAAAGAGATATCTAATAAAATAAATAAATCGTGGCACAAGCATTGAGAACGCTGCACCAATCCGTCATTATTAATTTGAGAAATGCACTGCGATAAAATCATCATTACGGCCAGACCTAACAATTTTACAGTGAAAGGATAGTTTTATATAATGAAAGTAATCATCACTGATCGTTATATTCTCTTTCTTTCGAGACCAGGAAAAAAAAAAAAACGAAGATGATAGAGATATTTAGAGGCAGAATTAGAGATGTAAATAGGTTGAATCCACTTAAATTTTATTTTAAGTAAATTAGATTTATTTTTTAAATTATTAATTTATTTTTGATTTGTTAATTTGTATAAAATTAAATTAAAATTTGACTTAATTTAATTAAAAGTTTTTTGATATAAATTAATTTTTAAATTTATTAATAAATTAATTTTTTTAAATTTAAAATTATTTAATGATTTAATTAAATTTATATACATATATATGTATGTGTGTGTATAAAAATATTTATATTATTTATATATAATATATATTATATTATATTATTTATTAATGTATTTATAATTAAATAGGTCAGTTTGATAGGTTTACAAAACAAACTAAAAAAAAATAATTTATTTACTTAAATAAATTAATTTATTAATCTAATTCTAAATTATTTATCTAGACTAGATCTTAAGTAGGTTAAGTTATAAATTCCTTATAGGTCATTTGATCTACTTGCAGTCCTAATTAAAATTAGACAAAATTTAATAGATGAAGGGGAAAAAATAATAAAAACATATTTTTGAATGAAATTGATACAATTACAATTAAGGATAAAAATGAGCACTTACCCAAAATTTAATAAATTAGCCTAGTTATACTTCTGTTCATTCACGACAGCATTGGGGTATGCGGATATATAACACATTTTAAATTAAATTTTTTATTCTATTTTAAAATAATTAGATTAATTTAACTCAAATTTTACAAGATGCGAAACTGTGAAAGGCGAATGATGGTGAAAATGCACGCATTTCAAATCAACAAGATGCCCGTTGAAAGAGAAAACGAATTTTTTAGTGGGAAAGGTCAAATTTTCTGGGGAACAAACCCTGATGACAGAAAGTTTATCCACTTTCCAAGCTAGCTAGATGCCAAATACATGTGAATAAAAATAATCCCCAAGCTGGCAAGATGACAAATTTTCTAATAATTTAAAAGATTGGTTATTTTTTCCCCCTCCGTGGTAGTAAGTTTTGATTTCCAAGGTAAGGATTTTTTTTTTCCTCCGATGTAGTTTGTAATTTAAGCCAGAAACTTATTCTTTAGGCGGCCAGCTGCCTGTAGCTACGAGGAACTTGCTTAAGAGTCTCAACTCAATACAACAAGGCTATAAATAATGCATAGGGAGAACCCTTATTTCAAGTAATATCTATTATTTCTTGAAGATTTTGCATCCCTAATTCATATGTATATATATTTAATGATTTAATTACTCTTATAATAATAATAACAGAGCATGCATAAATTTCCTCTAACCTAGAAGGAAAGGAAAAGAAAAGATAACGAAAGATAATAAAAGGCAAGAAAATAGAAAAAAGGATAGTTAAGAGAGTAGTTCTCTTCCCCTTATTTGACTATTTAAAAAATCCTCCAAAATATAAAATAATAAATAATGAAATATATTGGAGGAATTAGGAGGATTAGCCATAATTATCAATCTCTCCCCTTCCTAAATTAAAACTCCTAAAAAAAAAGGTTGACATAATCTTTCTTTTCCTCTCCTCCATTTTCCCTTATCCAACCATAGCATTACTGTTTTTGTTACGTGGGTTATCAACACTTATACCACAAGTAGAACAACATCTTTGGATCTTTTAGGAGTCCTACAAAATGTTCTCGAGTCTCAAGGGTATTTGGCAATCACAAATTACTCCAATTATTTCTCCATTTCATCCATCCATTATGTATCCTGCAAGCTACCTCCCTTAATCTCTACATGCACTTGTAAAATGGATTCCAGCTAACTAGTCTACTAAAATTTGGTTATGTTATAGTTCATAATATTCACTTATAATATGTCTTTTACTGAACATGCACTCTATATATTCTGTCTTGCCACCAATGAACACAGTTCAAAGTCTTTTCTCATAACTCAAGTTTAGAATTCACTTGCTCTCTCAATTCCTTTACTAGAACCATATCAGGGCAAAAAGCATGCATTTAGACACTATCTCTTGGTGTAGTCTCAACTTAATAAATTTAATAATGAAAAATAAAAAGTGATGAATTAATGGGAGACCGAAGTCTCAAAAATTACACTTCGATAGACATTTTATAGGATATATTACAATTATTATACAATAGACTACCCTGGCAACCCGTCACCAGGAATAAAGAATGATGAAGAAGCTCAATATCTTTTCAATCCTAAGTCATCCATTCGAAGGTTGACTTGAGGTGATCGGTGCAGCGGCAATCTCTAGTTTATCCATGACGTGTTAAAGTTCCCAAGATACAGACTTGCCATCTTTTCTTGGTGAGTTGTTGGCCCAACAGGGAGCAATCTTGAACTGTGTAACAAAACATCCACAATATTTAGGCACAGGATGACATGCAACTATTCATGATTATATGAACTGCTTAAATGTTAATTTCTGAGGGAAAAAAGACACTTATTTATTTACTTATTTATCATTTTACATGGGACACAGCTTTTCATCAAGGTCTACAAAGACATTTCCACCACATTGATCAACAAAATACAACGCATATGGTAATGGAGAAGCTCCCAGGCAGATATATGCACCCGAATTTGTTGACTTCAGTCATAGGAAAAGATAACGGAGAACAATGATACTCTTTCCGTCAGTAATTATATTCCACATCTATGATCATACGCAATTCAGTCTACTTTGCATCGGCCAAGTTTACAAGGTTTCCAGCTTCATATCTCCCTTGCAACTCATTAAGTTGGTCAAATTCCAGTGCACGAGACATTGTCATATTGCAAATATAAAAACTCAGTTAATCATGCAGAAGTGCCAGGGTTGTGGGTTTGATGATTTGTGCTGATACAAATAGAGAATTAATTTTTTTAGACAGGAATATTAATACCACTTCAATCATGTAACCACAGAATCTTTCCCTACAATTTAAAATAGTGGCTGTGTCTGTGAACGTAGCTTGTATCACAATTGATGTTTAAGAAGTGTAATCCCTAGCTCTTCCCAACTGAACTTTTTAATTTCTGACAGATATCTTGTTCATACAGGAAAACTATGTAACTACTGTAATTACATCTACAAAGGGATTGCTATGTACATTCACAGTCCAATCCGCTAGTTATATTAATTTACAGGTCAGCAAGTTGAAAAACCATTTAACCACCCTAAGTGTGGTTCTAAATCGCAGTTGACGTTATGCTGCTATTAGCAAACTTGTAGACAAATGCCAATATATATATATATATATATATATATATGGAAGTTCAGTGTAAAATTGTGAAGAAATTGCAGTTGCAAGGTGACCTACAACAGTAATATTACATGGAATATTACAATTGCAGACTACAATTTAAAACCTTGACCCTAGGCAATCAACAGACAAATGTTGAAGAACATATGGTATAGTGTAGAAAAACAGCAGTGAAGTCACACAAGCCCAAGACTGACAACCACAAGTATGAAGATAAACAATTGCAATAAGAAGAAACTAGAACCAAAGGAAAAATTGGAGATATACTCAATTTCATTAACTTGCGGATTGATACAAATATTTTCTGGTGTTCTCTCTCCCTCTAGTTCTCTGCTCTTTCTAGCTTGATTACAAAAATTACATGGAACTCCTAGAGAAAATTCTAGAGCTGAATTGACTGGTCTAAATAAACAGTATCTTTGAGAAACTTTCTGGTCCCCCCCCCCAAAAAAAAAGGACAATTTTGGTATCTTCAACATGATGGACATGTATTATTCGTCAAATTTAATCTGAACACTACAAAAACTATGTCAATATAGTTTGTAAACAGATTAGTATTCCTATGTTGGCTGAAGATTATGCAATCAGAGTTACAACCCTCATAAAATCATCAGCAGATTACAGAATGAAGGCCGTCCAAGCACGAAAGGAGTACATACGATGTCCTTGGTATTTTATTTTGATCCTGTATTTCCTGTAGCTGTAACAAGCTATTAGTTTGTTTATCAACAGTGAAACTCCCAGACCACAAATCATTTTTCCAATTTTAAACCTCCTCTTGTTGGTAGAAATAATTGTCTTCCATTAAAAGAATATGGAAAAATCATTACAGGTCCATATTAGACTTACAAAGACCTTTGAAATGATAATTTGGTGACGTCGATTATAAATATGTAACAAGTATAAAAAAACAAGAATAACCTCTGCAACAAGTATCAGAAAAACAAGAATTACCTCTGTACTGGCAACATGAGATCAATCATCAAATTCATCACGTGGGATAGGCTCGTCAAACCATCTTGGAGGATCATATCCAGAGCCACCTACATAGGTTCGAAGATCCCACATTTAAAACCATGGAAATTCTGGGGTGCTATCCAGACCAGACAAATGCAAGCGTAACATAGAGAACAATCATGTTATCAAAATACCAAGGGGATTGCAACGACACAGACGCCAAGCAGTCAATATTGTCCCCTTCATAACTCCATATCTCTTATAGGCCTCCATGGAATACTCACTGCAAGTGGGAATATAACGACAGCTCTTCGGCAAAATTGGTGAAATTTCCCCTCCATAATTGCAATAACACAGTTTAGCAACAAACATTCCAACATATTTCTTATAAACAAAAGAAAAAGAGTAAAATTTCAAAGAATACTGGAAAAGAAATAACCAAAAATGCTTACTTTTGTAGAATTTCAGCATAGACAAGGCCACTTTAACTCCTAAATTACCAACCTCGCCATCTGATCAGAGGTTCAAATTTCGCAAAATTAAATAATTGCTTGACAATTTGACTAGCGTATATACAAAGAGAGAGTGTTTCTCTTACCTTGCAGGGTTTCAGGGTTTGAATCTTTGTCCAGTGCATGAACAGTCGAGCTCCTACAAAGTGGGGTTTTAAAGGGTGCGTGGGATATTGAAGTGCGGTGTAGACTGGATTTGAAATTTAGCGAATTGAAACTAGGGTTTTGAAATTGGGAGGGAAGTAAGATGGAAGGAAAAGATCGGTGGCAATTGAGAGAGACGACAAGAGGGGGCATAGTTACGCGCCGACGTAAGCGCTGCTGCTATGTCGGTAGTTAACCTGTAGCTGCGGCGGGGGGCGCGCCAATTTAGCAGGTTTGTTATTGTATTCGTAATCGATGGTAGTGTCTGTTGGTATTATTACACAAGGAATTTGACTTCTCTGTATTTGATTTTTAGAATAACGTAAATAATTAAAATTTGATAAATAATAAGCCATAAAAAGTAACTTCTTAATTTATAATTACCCTATTCTTTTATTTTTAATCAATAATTATAATAATTAATTTTTTAAAATGTATCTTGCCTTTTAATAAAGTTGGGAATATGTAGAATAGTTACAAACATACATTCATATAAATGAGGAGATTTCGTAAGCTTATATTATCCATTGGGAGGGGATAAAGACTTAGCCGTATTTTGTACTGTTAGATTTCATACGGATACGGTCTTTTAATTGGGTATATAAATCATGATGAGTTAAGTCGTTAATTTGCACAAATTAAATCAATCCAATCTACTTTGTAGATTTTTTATTTAGTAATTGGTTTGAATTTTGGAAACCTCAATCCACACCATTACCATTATGTTCGAGTTCTTCATTATAATTATAAATCTACCCAAATCAACTCAACACAATAGACTCAAAAACAAAATATTATTAAGAAATTAATATTTTAAGGTTAAATTATTCTTATATTCATTATAATTTCACTTAATTTCCGATTAAGTCTCAATAATTTAAAATTTTTTAATTGAATCTATATACTTCTATTTCATTTTAAAAAGGAAAATTCTTGTCAATTTTTACTTGATTTTGTTAGCGATCAATATATGTGGGCAATACTCTTTTCATATGATTTGAGAATGATTAATATAAAATGAAATGATTATTTAATAATTATATTTTAGTGCAATATGAAATGAAATAAGTATTCCATTCTGTTTTTATATTTTGTACAGTAAAATTTTGATAAAATGGAATGGAATGAAAAAAGTATAATTAAAAATAATAATATTTTTATTACAAAAATAATAAAAATATTTTTAAATAATTTAATATTATCAAAATATATGATATAATTAATAATAAAAATTCTCATAACTTAAATTTTATCATCAAAATTATAATTAACAAAAAAATTATAATAAAAGTATAAAATTTCTAATTTATTAAAATTTTATATTACATATTTTTTAATAATACACGAATTTCATATTTTAAATTTTATTATTAAAAATATAATTATTAAAATATTTTGATAAAAAATAGTTAAAAATTAATATTTTTTATCATATATTAATAAAAGATAATGTTAAAATATATAAAAAAATATAAGATATATATATATATATAATTAATCCATAAATAAACAAATGACTCATTTTAATACTTTTATTTTGAAAGGGATAGAATGGTCAATAATCATTTTTTAAAGAATAAACATTCCCATTTTATAATACATATTAAAATTTTTTTTAATTATTTCTATTCTCATTCTTATTACATTCAATCCAACCAAATGCATAATTTAAAAATACAAGCAAACTATGCGTGTGGATAGGTGCATTCTACAGCATCCTCAAGATTTTGGTACCTAAGGTGACATGTTGCAACAACAGTCACCAAATGAATTTTTTAATTATTTCTATTCTCATTCTTATTGCATTCAATCCAACCAAATGTGCAATCTAAGAACACAAGCAAGTTATGCACGTGGATAGGCTCATTCCACAACATCCTTGGGATTTTGGCACCCAAGGTGATATCTTACAACAATAGTGGTTCATTTGATATTGTATAGTCACAATTTTCACTTAAAAAATTACTATAATTTGATAGAAAAAATTCATGAATGAAAATAATAATTAATGAAAATTGCAAACCAAACCCAATAAGTGAAATTAGTGTAATTCATGTCATTATTGACAAGGCATTGAAATAGAAAATTTCAGAGCAAATAGAAGCAACAATACAAAGTCAAATCAAAACCAGTTAGAGTTTGAAGGAAAGGGATGTGCGGTGAACTGCTAAAAATCTTTGATTGCATTATGTGGATAATACTTAGAAGCCTTGCTAATGTTTAACACAAAATGGTACAAAAACAAGGCTGTTTTTAAATCATGGACAGTGAATGGGTGGAAGTTTCCAATTGCATTGCATGGACAATACCTGGTGTGGTTATTTAAGTTTAAATTACAACACCTTGAAAATGATACGAAAACAAGGCAATTTTTAAATGAATTTATTTCATTACTCTAAGTTTTGCTAATGTTTGATACAAAAATTGTAACCACTGAAACAAGTTTGATAAAAAAAATATATATTTGATTGTCATCGATCTGCAAAATGCTTGGACATGGTTGAGAAGAATAAGCCAAGACACCATTCAAAGGTTTTCAACAAAAAATGCTTTCTTCCCATTTTTGTTTTGCTGAAACAAAGGCTTACAAGGACTTCTCCAAATAGGCACGTCAACTGAAAAAAGAACTTTTGCCAAATAAGAGGTGATCTATTCACACATTTTTATCATTCTAAAACTTAAGCTATTTTTGTAATATTGCTCGAATCAATTTGTAACTTAAAATACAATTTCTTGCTGCAACAAATATTATGTGGCCAAAACAAAACTTGCCATCTATTGAGGGTTTCAAACCTAGAATTCTTTCAAAGACATCATAGCCTTCACCGTCCATAATAAAACTTAAGTTTTTATTTAAAAAAAAAAAAAAACGAAAACAAAACTTGAGTTTTACAAAAAGCCTAGTTGACTTGTTTTCTCATGCATGACGTAGACCTTCCGCCCAGAGTGTTGCTCCAGAAGCTGTGTGAATTCACCTTTCATTTCTCCATTTGATTCGATAGAAAATAATTTTTATAAAAATATAATTATAAATTAAAATAATAAAAAAAATTATATCTTTCAAGATAAATATAAAAAATTTGAGAAAAATAAATATTTTTTTAAAATTATTTTTTTTATTATCATAATTTTAAGTATTATTTTTTTAATAATATATGCAAATAATTTGTAACTCCTCCATCTATACAACAATATATAAATTTTTTCTATGAAAAATGTTTGAAAAATAAAAAACAAAAAAGAAAGAAACAGCGTATCTTAAAAATTTCCTCCCTGGTGCATTTTCCTTAAGCATCATTTGAAGAAGGATCCTTCTCTACTTGCTTCCCTTGTAACTGATTTGTTATCATTTATTTCGGATTCTACTTCCATACTTCCTCACAGAACTTCGTAAAATTACAATTTTATTTTTCAAATAAAAAGTCACAACATAGAATTCCAACTTTTTCATATAAAATCTTCCAAATTCTTTTATAAAACCTTAAAACCTTTTTCATTCATATATAGTTACAACATTATCAGTCATACTAACAATACAAAAATATTTGAGAGCTTTATAAAAAAACGAAAAAAAATTGTAAAATCATTTTTAAAAGAAGTTTACAGAACCCCCCAATATATATATAAACACTTTCTGAAGGGGCACAAACACTTTTTTAATTTCCCCATTAAATTCTTTCTCACTTAAAGGCATTGCCACACCAGACAACAGCATTAAAACAGCTAGGAGTAACACATTATATGTTATAATCAAAACATTTTCCAAGTTACGTAGAGGTGGTGTTTGGTTCACAGGATCTTACATTCTCAGGAAAGTATACATTTTCAAAAATATGATTCCTGAGAATTTAATTAACGGAAATATAACATTCTTATGTTTGGTTCACTATAAACTTTCTTTAGAATATTTTAATATTACATTCCCATTATATGAGAATTTGAGATACCCACTGTCCCTCATGGAAATATTTTGGAAGAAAAAAGATTCCCAAGAATATGATATTTCCGGGTATTTTTTATTCAAACTTTGAACTAAATATGAAAATGTAATATTTCCTTAAAACTTTTCTGGAAATGTACAGGGCACTAGCAAGTATGACTGAACACAATCGCTTACTTCACCAAAAGAAAGAAAAGCACTCAATCAATTTAGTTATGAGCTTTGCAGACCGGTGAATGGAATGTCTCACAAGACAGGCAATATTTATCTTTGTCCTTTAACAACTTCCTTCAAACACACTTCTCAATTTTCATCACATCATGCAATTAAGAAAAAGGAGGAGGCCCAAAGCCACTGATATTTAAGCAGCAGCGGATGAGCTGCGGTTATGGATGAAATGCCACTCGAACCTAGAGCCAGCGATTATAGCAAACAGGGAATTATGAAAACTAATGCATATCATTATCATGTGCTTAAAATCTGATTTGCTTACTGTTACACAGAAGTTATTCAGCACACATAGGTAGAAATAAAATCTTGTAAAAGTACATCATACCGGCAAAATGCAATGATTTGCCAAAGACAAGCTCTTGCTACATTGCCAGCAGAACAGAATAATGTTGTTTTAAACTATGGGACTCCATTAAAAATCAGAATCGAGCAGTGATTTGGGAAAAGAAAGCCTTGAAGTTGGTTGTCGGTGTGCCGGTTCCCTCAGGTTTTGATGCAAGATCAAACGCCTTAAATTGGGACTCTTCAAACTTTAGTGCCTGTTCAACAAAATGAAATAAATAAATAAATTAACATCCAATACAGCCCTTTTTCATCTTAAAACAGACAAAAAATAAAGGTAACTTAGAGAGTAGAACAAGAATTAAAAGATCTGAGGATTATGCACATTCAAAAAATTGGACTAGTATGTATTCATGTTGAAAGATTTTCATTTTTCTCATAACTCTTTCATCAAAGGTTGCAACTTTTATACAAAAATGACAAAAGATTCGAGAAATTTTTTTATACAACTTTAAATGATGAAGTTGAACTTTTTGTGCATTTGTCACATGCAAAATCAATACACACATGCAATTTTTTATTTCATATAAAAAGGTAGCAACTTTATGACTTTTATGTCAAACATAACAACAATAATAACAACAAGAATAACAACAAAGTCTAATTCTATTAAGTGAGGTCTTATTCTATTAAATGAGGTCGGTTGCAAGTTTTTATGTTACAAGTTTTTATGTCAAATATAAAAACTTGCAAAATATTCAAGTGTATATCAAGAATTACCCAAATTTTAGTAACACTTTCTGGCCTTTCAGTTATTATTAAGGGGGGAAACATACTTCTAATATGCATAAAGTAGACAAAGAAATACCTGAATGCAAACTTCAGCAACATCAGCTCTGGGTACGGTCCTGGTTTCAGTCTGAAGAAGTTCATCATCTTTCCCCACAATTAATTCCCGATTACCTCCGTCTTTGTCCAGCAAACCACCAGCCCTGATTTAGCAATTACAAGGTGAGAATGAAGGGGAATCAAAGATGAATTGAATCTCACAAATACCTCATAAGACCCCTTGGGTACTATCATGGAGCAGCAATGAGCATATTGAAGATGAGGAGTGAACCAACAAAAACACAAATCTTGAATGTATGAAAGCAGACGTGTTTGCATAGCAGTTGCTAAGAAACAGATAATGTAATAAATACTCCGATATCGAATACCTTGATTAACTGCTATTTACATAAAATACCTAATTTTTCTCTCAAGGGAGACAAATATATGATCCATTCCCTATTATTGATGCCTATGTTCATTCAAAAAAGAACACCAATAATCCAAAAATACTCAATCCAAGACAATCAGGCTTCAAGTAAGATTGATGAAGAGTTAATCCAGATCTGACCCACTAAAATATCATTTTTTTTATAGAAACTATTCATGTATCATTTCTTTCAACTGATACACATTTATTCATTTCTTAGCTCAATATTAGTGTAAAATGCACCAATATATTCAAAATATAATTTTAAGGAAATGACCAAACACTTAGAATTTGGATATAGTGTTCAAATAAAAGAATGAAAAAAGAAACACAACCAAAGCTGGGACAGCTTCTGCCTAAGCATGGACAGGCATTGGTATACCTTATTATTGTGTATGGTACGCCAGAATCAGCAAGATACTGCTCGGCCTTCCTCTTCCAAACCTGCCATATAAAAAAATGGTGTTTTTCTCTTAAATGGGAAAATTGGCATGAATATTTTTTTTTCCTTTTGAGAAATGATTTTACTAAACTTGCATCCACATTAAATTCTCAAGGCCAGAACGCTACATATGATCTAAAAAGGAGGATATCAGAAGTAATAATGAAATTATCACTAACCAATATATTCCCATTCCCCAAGCTGTTCAAAGGATGATTAGCGTTTGTTCCACCCATTGACCCAACCAGCACAATCTGCTTCACTCCTGCAGCCTTAGCTGTTCATATGAAAAATGTACTCTCATTACCACAAAAATGAATGAGCTTGTATCATGATTCAAGGAAAGAAAGCATATAAGTCCTTACCAGCATCTATTTGATTTTTCTGTCCAATCCAGTCAACCTAATAAGAAAGAGCACACCAAAATATCAGTAAAAACAACTGAAAACAAAAAAGTAAAACACATAATATTGAAAAATGTGAAGGCACCTGTTCAGGGTATGCACCATCTTCAAAATAGAACTCAGGCCTTTCACCTTTGGTTGGATCAAACCCAGGCTTCATTTGCGGCACTGCACTTGTGAGAATTATAAGAGCATCTATACCTTGAATTGCAGGAACAAGACTGCCCGAATCCCTTATATCCCCAACAAAAACATCATCTGCACCACCAATCTTCTGTTTGCTCTCTTCTGTTCTAACCAGACCTCTGGTAACATATTGATCTGATCTCTCTTTTAATTTTTTATAGACTATTTGACCTGAAAAGGTAACCAAAGAACCCACATTTTAACTATCTGAGTAAGAAATGAGACTTTCCTTCTGCTATCATAAATACTAAACACTAAATAGTGCAAAATTGTGTTGATGATATAAATTAGACTCAAAAGTTTTCCAATTATCCAACACATGCAAAAAAGAAAGACTACTGGACAAAGTTTTGCATTATCAGGGATAAAGGCATGTTTCATATATAAGAAACTTTCTTCATCAATTATCATGTAATCAAAGGCACAGAACTATGGCCCATTGAATCAAACTTTTGGAATTGATCAACAATTTTGTATATAAGCTTTGAGTGCCTCAAAACAGCAAAAGCCTTCATGAAGAGCCATGTATCTTCTATATTAGTTAGAACTTAGAAACAGGAGATCAAAAATTGTGGCCAGGATATGAGTTACAATCCAACTTTCAGATTAGCTAGAAGCCAAGAGCATATGAAAGAGACTAATAAGAAAGATATATACAAAATAATCAGGATTCAGAAGATAGTTTGGGTATGCATATATCAGACACATTTCAACTTCAACTTAATAAGTAAGTGCTGTATCAGATCAAAACCAACATAATTATACAGCCCATCCAAACGTTCTGCTGAAAAAATAAAAAGGAATTATGAATCCAAAGCTCTGAACTACATGCTTCACAAATGTGACACTAGTAAGGAAACAGGTTCCAAACTTGAAAACAAAAAATAAAATAAAATAAAATAAAAAAATTTACTTGTACCAATAAATCCATCTCACACTCCCTTCAATAACAAAAAAGAAAAATCTTCGCACACTCCCTCACACTTGCACCCACTGCACAATTTAAACTTAACTAGCCCGACATCCACATGGTTTAAACAGGTGGAATCAATTCATATTATAGGTTTATATGCGAGGGACAGGTATAACACTACCACTCATCAATAAACTATAGGTAATAGCCATAAGACCACTGAGATGAGAAAAACAAGTTGACCTACAAATCTGAAACTGTCTCCTCAACCAGATTCTCAATCAACTCTTCGAAATTAGCATAGTTCTAGATATATCATGTGCAATAATCACTAGTACAATTACTGTATACAGATTAAATCCCAGATAGTATAAACACAAAATGTCTGTCATATAATAATAATAATAATAATAATAATAATAATAAAACTACTAAACACACTGCAAAAATACTAAGAATCAAACACCCTAGATGTACTCAAAAGACAAAAAGCCTTACATCTGATACCATTTTGTCATATTTAATAATGTAGTTTTGCCCAGTTGTCCCTTGCATGTGCGTTAAGAGATAAAACACTGTAGTTAATCTTCTGTTTGGACAGTCATTTTCACTGTATATCCGCTCCCACCCAAATCAATGGAAAC
The DNA here is from genome assembly GCA_020226215.1 of Sindora glabra. NCBI lineage: Eukaryota > Viridiplantae > Streptophyta > Magnoliopsida > Fabales > Fabaceae > Sindora > Sindora glabra. The sequence continues at coordinate 4,858,545 of CM035235.1, forward strand.
CCCTTTATAATAACAAACTATACAAATTTGCGAGTTCCAAAAATTGGGCAAGTACTAAACCTCAATTTAAAATCATAAACTCCTCATCAAAAAGAACAGTCATTTCACATTGAAATTCAACAAGGAAAGCCAATTGAATCGGTCGGCGTAAAAATAACACGTCATATCTTTAATTCCACAGTATTATTCAACCCAGCGTAGGACAGAAAAAAGTAAAGTCTTTTTCCACACCCAAATTCGCAATTTTCAACCGAAGGAACAAATAGAGAAAAGACTGGACCTGTTCTTCCGCCAGCTCCAGTAACAAGGACGGTACTAAGAGATGAATCCGCCATACTTCGGATTGAAGACTTCCTTTGAGCTTTCTGGGACTTCCCTGTAGCTAACGATAACAATGAAGAAGAAGGATTGAAAGCAGCTATCGGGAGAGCACTTGAAGTTTCCGGAAGCCTTAATGAGAAAGAAGAAATAGGTAGCGACTGAGACTGTGCCACCAAATCATGTTTATGACATTGACTACTAGTGGTAACCGCAAATGCAAAAGGGACACGTGTAGCCACAGCCATTGCCATTTACAGAAACACCATCCCGCCGTCGGTGACGGAGACAAAGGCGAAGATGCTGTTGCTGCGCTGGTCAGCGTATCCGTTGGATAAGTTGGTCTGTTGATGTTGGGATTTTCTTATCTTGTTTTCCCTTATCTGTCCCCGATAACGTTTGACATTTCTCATTCCATGCACACGGGGATACATCAGAAAAAAATTTTTAGGCCGGGTAAACAAAATTTTTTGTTTAACTCTTAGGTGAAGTACGCGGACTTCTCGAGTTTAACTTGTTATCATACCGGAAGATATTTATTTTATAAATATAATTATAAAATATTAAAAAAATATATTTTATTCACTTAATATTAAATATAAAAATTTTAAAAAAATAAATTTTATTTAAAAAATTTTTACTACCATATTTTTAAATATTTTTTACATTATTAATATAAATGATATATTATTTTTTATTAATATTAATATATATATATATATATAGAAGTAATATTTATATATATAGAAATAACGAAAAAATACTTTTTGATGAATCAAACAAAATTTTAGTCAAAACTACTTAGAATTCCCTTTTAGTTCTAAAATATATACATGTCCCTTCTTATTGTTACAAAAAGGCTACTACTAAAATTTTAATTATTTCATCGAAAAACATTTTTTATAAAAAAATATTATTTATATATATTAATGAAGAAATAATACAATATTTATGTTAATAATTAAAAAAATAATATCTAAAAATTTAAAATAAAAAAATAATTTTTTTGAAATAAAAAATTATTTTTTCAAACTCTTTATATTTAATATTAAATAAGTAAAATATTTTTTATTTTAATATTTTATAATTATATTTTATAAAAAATATTTTTGATGAAATAAATGGAGTCAATGCATTTTAAAAAAATTCAATAAGAAAATGTTAAAATATAATCAAAGGTGAAAAGACTTATTTTGGAATCAAATTGCCTTTCTTTTATGTATATATGTTTCCATATTCATTTTCTTTTAAATTTTGAAATCTTTCTTGTATAAAGTAGATATTTTTACTAAAAAATTTTGTTTTGTAAATTTTTTCTCATGCAAAGAAAATGTCTTTACTAAAAATTTTTGTTTTACATTTTTTTATGTGTACTAATTTTAATACTTAAAGTATAATAATCATTCTTGATTTTTGAACATAAAATACTAATAAGTAATATAGTATAGAAGCATTAAAAGATGTGAACACATTGAATGGTTGAAAAAAAATTACATTAACATATGATAAATGCTTTTAACAAATCACATAATTCTATATTTTAAATTTTGAAAAACTAGATTATTCATTTGGTACTAATTTCAAAATTTTAAAATAGTCATTTATGTTTTAAATATTAAAATTAGTACACATGAATATATATATATATATATATATATATGTATAAACTCTTGGTAAAATCATGTTTAAGAAAGACTTAAAAATTTGGAGTAGAGATAGCAATGGGACGAAGTAAGGGTAGATTTGTCTTAAACTGTCTTGCCTTGTACCTCTTGCCATCTGCCCGAACTTACCTTACCCCACAAGATGAGGCAAGTTAGGATATCATCTTTGAAATCTATAGGGCACCAACATCTCGTAAGGAAAATCTACAAAAAGTCAAAAAAATAGAAAAACCTTATAAAAGTTTTAAAATTTTATATATTTCAAATTTAAACATAAATACCACATAATATTTAATAAAGTCTTATCTCATAAGTCTAAAAATACATATAATTTAGTCAACAATATCAAATTAAAAGCAAGATAATAAAGACATATGATGAACAAAATATCATTCCTTTTTTGTCTTCATCATCTTTAATTTCACCATATTAATAACTGTCAATTCTCTCATGCCATTTATCTTCTTTGCCCTCACTATGTCATAATCCCTCAGTTACACTTGATATCTATAAAAGATATTAAATTTATAATCATTTCTCTTTTATGTATTTTGGCAAAATATGATTGATAATTATTAAAATACTAATAGTAAAACATGTTAACAATAGAATAGAGGAAAAAATTATTGAACTTCATCAACATCCATGTTTTCATCTATGGTGGAACAAGAAAGGTTATCCTTTGAAGATCATGAGAAATAAATCAAATGTAATTAGATAATAGGATACAAAAATTATAAATAAATAAAGTTACTATTTTAAAAATCATATTACCTTATATGTCTCCCCACAATCAATCTTAGACAAACATCAATACTTTTAACATATTAGAATGAAATTTACTACGATGAGCAAACAAAAATTGACTCGTAGTACTAGAAGCTAACTTTGAAGCAACAACAGAAATGGGAATACCTAAGATGAACTCCTAAAATCAAACTAACATGTGATGATATACTAACAATTTAAATCATTAACTTCTTTATCTTTCCAAGGTTAACTTATGAAATTAAAATATGTTATTATATAGCAATCTTTAATTAAACTTATACAAGTAAAAATATTACAATTTAAAGCTCTAAGAAAGCTCATTTTATGTCAACCATCATAGATCCTCCTTTTCTCAATTTTCAAATTTATCATTAAAATATCCAAAATTCTCATAATGATAGGTTTTTCTAAATTAAAGTATAAAACGATTATAATATTAGGATTTTAAGCTCTAGAGAAGCTTTAATCACATCAATGTATTAAACTATACACTTATTTCTTTATATTCTTAACATTTCTTTAAAGAACAAGAACATCACATTTATTGGGGACTTTTTGAATTGAACTCTAAACATCAATATATTAGGTTTTGATGATATAATTATATTCTAAATATATTAGTCAAATACTCTTAAACATAAAGTTCTTATTTTACTAATTTCATGGTAAGTAACCAAAACATAATGATAAAAGGAGGTCTTTCTAAAATAATCTTAAATTAGCTGAGGCATTAAAACATTATGCTCTAGATATATTCCCATCATATCATATCATACTAGCAATGTATAGCAAAAAATCTTATTTTCAAGACCCATCATCATGTATTTAAAATTATTTACAATAAGGATTTTCTAGAATATATATAGCCATTATTAAAATATTATAGTATGATATTTTAGAATGATTCTACTTGTGTCATTTAATCATTCTACAACATAAAATTTATATATATTCATTTTCATACATATAGTCATACATTTTCAAACATGTATAAATAGGTTTCTCTGTATCAATCTAAATCATCATAAAAATGAGTGCTTTTTGTATAAAAACACTCACCATAGTTCAATAAGGTTGCTAATAGTTTGTTAACAATGAAATAACATTGGATGCCAATGAATCAAGAGAGAGTAATAGCTCTCTATTACAGAACCAACATTGCAACCTATAGCCATTCCACATATTGCCAATAGTGGTGGTTGGTCGAAAAGGAACGATAATAAAAAATGAAGCAACTTGTGCTAGAAAAATGGAAGAGACTTCTAGTGCTTCTTGTCATCGTATCTACCTAATTTGCAACTCTTAATGCATGTAGTTAGTTGGATGTTGCAAGAGAAGAGCCATTCATAGCAGTAGTTACTATCACCGATAGCAACTCCATCTGAAGCAACCACAATAGCAATATCTTGGAAAGAGAAGAGAGAAGGGAGAAAGAAGAGAGAGAGAAAGAGAAATAGACTACTTGATAAAAAAGAGAGGAAGAGCTGACTAGATAAGGGAGAAAGAGGCAAAAGAAAATAAAAAAGGAGCCACATGGCTTTAATCCATGCTTTTTACGCACTATAAGCTTAAGTTTCCTTTTTAATCGCATCTTCTCATTTCTATTCAATTCAATTTTGACCTTCTATTTTTATTTTTAAAGCTTTATATTTTTATAAAACTCTTTCTTTCTAATTAAAATTTAAAATTCCAACTCAAATATTTCATTTCTATATAGATATCAAAAGAGTAATTTATTTAATTATAAATATACATATATTCACTCATGTATGCATAAATTTCTCACATTCTAAATTTTGAAAAGTATCCTTATAAATTCACAAATGTATGTATGAAATTTATTTTCCAAAATTAATACATACATTTCAAAATTTCTCCCTTTGAACCTTTAAATGTCCTAGTAATATTTAGATAACATTTTCATTGTATAAAATCATATTATTATTATATAGTTAAAATATTCATATCTCGTCTTAGTATAACTAAATATGATTTAATTATTCTCATCCATGATGAATATTTTGAAGCATGTAAAATAATGAAGCTTTGAATAGTATTACAGCATATTACATATTCATCATGAATGAATTAAATTTCTTGTACTACTGCGTTGGTCTTTGATTGAGTCCATAAAGCTTTTTTTCAACTTACATACATAATGCTCTTTGCCTTTTTTACTTTGAAATCTTTTAGCTGTTTCATTTAAATTTCCTACTTTAAGTTACCATGGAAGAATGCAATGTTCACATCAAATTGTTCAACCTCTAAATTTAGTTTAGCTGTCAATTTAAACACAACTCAAATAGAAGACATTTAACCATTGGTAAGAATATTTCTTCAAAGTTGATTCCTTTCTTTTGATTAAAACCTTTCATAACTAACCTTACCTTATACTTTTGTTATGAAAATCATTTATTTGACTTTATCTTGAACACTCATTTATTCTTAAGTGTTCTCTTGCCTTTAGGCAATCTCACTAGTTCATATTTATTATTCTTAAACAAGGATTTCATTTCATTTTGCATGGCTTATAATGACTTTTATGTGTTAATCGTATATAACTTCTTTATAACTTTCTAGCTCTCCCTTGTTAGTAAGCATCATATATTCATAAGGCAAGTATCTCTAGGAAAGGTGACACTCCATAGTAGATCTTTTCAACTAAAGCTAATAATTTGTTTAGGTATAATTTGATCAATAAGTAGCTCAAGCTGAAGTGTAGGTTCATTGACCTTTGCATCTTCTCCTTGATCAACAACAATCATGGTAGAAGGCCTAAGACTTAAATCTATAAAATTAATATTAACTGGCTTTAACTTCTTAGTTTTTATCAAGATTTTCAATGGTTTAGTCTTTAAAAAATACTACATTTCAACTTTTAATAACTTTTTTAATGTACTGAATCGTATAACATGTAACAAAACTCATTATGACTATAACCTAAGAAAACACAATGTTTAATCTTAGCATTAAGCTTAAACCTTTTATCTCTTGGAATATGCACAAATTTTTATAGCCAAACACTTTCACATAGTTATATGAGACTTTTTTTCCTATCCACATGCTTTTTAGAACATCATAGTAAAAAACAGTAAAAAGAGAAAGGTTGATCAAATCCATTAGAGTTCTCATTGTTTCATTTAGAAAGGCTTTAAATAATTTAGCATGGAAGAATATACATATGATTCCTTTATTAATTTTTTGGTTTATTCTCTCTATAATCCCATTTTGTTAAGGAGTCTTCAAGATAGTTTTCTCAAGCCTGATTTTATGATCATAGCAATATTTTTTGAATAGACTTTTATACGAACATATTTCAATTCTATCACTATTTCTCTTTCAACACATCTATGAAACTTAATAAAAATATTGAACACTTGGTCTTTAATTTTTAGAACATATTCCTAAATTTTCTTATAATGATTATTTATAAAAGTAATAAAAAATGTAGGATCATTAAGAGTTTTTGCATCCATAGAACATGCATCAATATGAATAAAATTAAGAATTTTATATTTTCTATGGAAAATGATTTAAGAAATGAAACTCTATATTATTCACTAACTAAATAATGAGAATAGTACTTTGATGACATACCTTTCATAGGAAAAGATATTGTTTTACTAATATGTTAAGTTCTTTCTTATTCAAGTAACCTATATGCATAAGCCATAACACAGAATAGTCTTTAGTTGCATTCACTTCTTTACATAGTGTTACTATTATTCTGTATAGAAAGTTAATCTTATCACCTTATACCATAACTAGAGATCTCTTAATAAGCTTCCATTTATTTTTACCATGGTAACTTTTAAAATCCATATCATCAAGTGCTTCAGTAGAAAACAAACTAAGATGGATATTAAGGACATGTCTAACATTCTTCAATATCAACTTGTTTTATTAGTTTCCAAGATGATGTCTCCAATACCAATAATCTAGTATGAACCTTGATTTCCTAATTTAACTATACCATGCTTTTAAGTAGTGTAAGATGTAAAGAAATCTCTATAAGGAGTAATATGGTATAAAGCTCCTAAATCAACAACCTCAGTAAAGTCTTCATATATGAGGCTTAGATATTCATTATAATGAGCAATGGCAACCTTTTCATTAGATGCAATATAATAACTTTTTTATTTTTTTCTTTGTTTTCGCCTTTCTCCCTTAAGTTACTTCTTCTTAGCTTTATGTAATTTTGTTTAAAATGGCTTGATTTTTCATAATGGAAACACTTCACATCTTTTTTTTTTAGATTATGATTTTCTTTTAGACTTTTTATAATTATTAGAATTTTGTACTGCCCTCTCCTATATGCATTTTTAATAACTAGTGTATCTGAATAATTTGAAGTCACATGTCTCATTCTTTTTATTTCTTTATTTAACATTCTATCTTTTACCATAATCAATGTTACTTTCTCGTTTGAAGCAAAATTACACAATAACACAATAAGAACTTCCCAACTATTGGGTAAAGAATTGAATAACAATAGTGCTTGCATTTTATGATCTCGAATCATACTTATAGTAGTTAATTGATTTACCATATAATGAAATTTGCTTGTATGTTCAACAATAGAACACCCTCCTTTATATTCACATTCACTAGCATTTGAATAAAAAATGCTTTATTTTGTGCAATTTTTCACTTGTATAAACTAACTAGTTTAGCTATAATTCATGAATGTCAATTTTAGCAGCTACATGATGAAATATATTATGATCATTTCAATGCCTAATTAAACTAATAGCTTTTTTCTATTTATTTTATTCCAATTTTGATTAGTCTTTTCAGTAGGTTTTATACTTTCAGCCTTAATGGGATGAAACAAATCTTTACAATGTAATAGATTTTTCATTATAGACTTCTAATATAGGTAATTCAAAGAATTCAACATAATAATTATGTCTCTAGAATTTTCCTCCATTTAATCATACATAATAAACAACAATTAAACTATTGATACTAATGTTAGGTGTCATTACAAGCCTCCCTAATCAGAAAAACTAACTTAAAAGTAGAGGTTTTTTCTTATATTTATATATCAACATCTAACCCTCTCTAAAATCAATGTGGTATGAACTAATAGTTTTCAACATGACATTTATAACACCAAGTCTAACCATGACTTTTCTCCACTATATGACCAATGAAACCATCACAACCTAAGCAAAAGCAAAAAAATTTATAAACTAAATACAAAGAAAAAATATGATGTTACTTATTCTATGTAAATTACAAAAAGGAAAAATATGATACGCTAAAATCAAAGTATATATTAGCCTATGTTATAACCTGAATTTCTGGTAAGGTAGCAAAGATGAAAAGCATGTTATGAAACTTATTTTCTAGTTTGTTTTGTCATATATGATCTACAAAAAAAAGGTATTTTATAATAATATAAATAAGCAAGCATAAAAATTGCATTAGTAATTAGTGTGAAAAAAATATAATATGGATAAAAACATAAATAAAAAGGAAGCAATCACTGAAACTTAGTTAGTGGAGATATAAAAAGAAAAAAAGAAGAAGATCATAATCAACAATGCTTATGTAATAAGAAGGATCCAAATAATATAAGAAAATAACATAAAGCATTAAAGGCACTATGCTTCTTTCATCTTTTAAAAGACACAAAATGAATAATAAGAAGGAAAAAAAAACACATCCAATATACAATCCTTTTAAGGATTAAAGGCAACATTTACCAAGTTAAAAAAAAATTAAAAAAACTCTATTTTAAGTTTCGTTAGCAAAAGGAACATTCAACAAATAAGAAATACAAAAGATGAATTAATAGCAAAACTTGTTAGAAAAAATCAATAGACTTAATAACCCAAAAAATAATGAAAGTAGTAGTGAGAAAATAGTTTCGTATTTCTTTCATTTATTTGAGTTCAATATATTTACCAATGGAAAAACAAAAAAATAGACAAAGGCATCACTTTTCTTTTATAACAAAAAAAAATTTAGAGAAACATTCTAAACAAAACTAAAGAATAGACAAAGCCTTCATTTTCAATTTGTGAAACACACATAATGAAAGAACAAGCTCATACTTAATGTCTTAGTAGAATAAACAAAATTAATACTTGTGAATGTTTGGAATAACCTCAAAAGTAGTTGTTTTATAATTCAAACACATGTCTTTGAATAGAAATTATCGTGTATTTATTGGAGAAAATCAAGGAAGTTAAACTTTGTAATGGACTAGTGATTTAAAAACAAAGAAAAGGTTAACTATGCTAGGATTAAATACTTTTTGCAGAGGGAGTCTTACTATATTCAATGGGTACAAGGTGGTTAAATATAAATTTGGCAAAATGAAGAAAAATGATTTGGTAATTTGAGAAATGACTTAAGCATGAGAGAAATTTACCAAAGCTTTCTTCTTTTGCTAAAAGTGTTGCTCCCCTATTCTTTTAATAAGGAAGTTATTTATTATGAATGAGACTTAACATTTTGCAACTTGTGAAAGAATAACTATGTGAAGTTAGAGTCTAAAAAGTAGAAGCAGAATGTTTGTATAGTTCATGAGGATAAAAACACACATATATTAGAAATTTTTATAGTAGTCTATTGAGAAAATAAGTAAAAATTCTATATTAGTTGTGAAAAAAATACATAATTTTGAACTTAACAAATAAATTTAAGAAAGTTACCAAAAATATTAAAATGAAAAAAATAGGAAAACATATGTACTTCAAACTTACTGTGCAAACACATGGAATACCAAAAAAAAAAAAAGAGTAATAGTAAAAGTAAAATTAAAATTAAAAATAAAAATCACAATAGAACCATAAACATAAATTTATTTGACTTACGCTCGCTCTCTCTCTCTCTCTCTCTATATATATATATATATTTATATATATTTATATATATATATGAGATTGTTAGTTTTCATATTCAAATGTAGAGATTAGTAACCTTTTTTTTTTACTTGGATGAAAAATTATACCATTAATTTGATAATAATAAAATAATAAAAGATATTATAATTAATTTGTTATGCCATTAATTTCTTAATTTAATGAGTGCATATATTATAGATATGAGAGAAAATAAGTAGAGTTAATTTAAATATTTTTAATTAATATTTTTTATTAAAATTATTTAAATATCTTTTATTATTATTCAAATAAAAAGGTTACTAACCTTTACATATGCCATATAAATGTGGAGATTAGTAATTTTTAATTAACAATTATTGTTATATTATTATTATTTAATTGTTTGGAATTAGAATGCATGTTTTATAACATAACATAGTTAAAATAGTTTAATGTGAACACCGTATTATAACTTCATCAACTTTAAACGGTTTTGCATGCAACATTTTAAGGTAAAAAGCACCTGAAACCTACACATACATAAGGACAAAAACTTGCATATATTACAAATCATCGCTCCAGTCTATCAAGAGAAAGAGTAAAAATACAAAATGAGAGTAAAAATCATATAGTAACTACAAAACTACAAAAATTCACATATATTACAAATCATCACTTTAGTCTATGTATATATATATAGAAAAAGAGAGCGAGAGTATTTTTATGATAATGTTCAAGAAAGATAGACAACACTAGCTATTCTTATTCCTTTTTTGCTCTTAAAATAACATAAAAATACTTATTTTTGAACTTAGCAAATAAGTTTAAGAATGGCACTAAACATAACAAAAATGAAAAATTTGAAAAACATCTTTACGTCAAATCTATTGCACATTCACAAGGAATCAACAAAAAAGAAAATTAGTTAAACGAAAATAAAAAAGTAAAGAGAGAAAATTTAATGATAATAAAATAAAAAATATTTAAATGATTTTAAAAGAGAAACATAAATTTAAAATATTTAATTTATCTCCGCTTCTTTTCTTTTATCTCCACAATAAATATACTCATTAATTGAAGAAATTATTAGTGACAATAAATTAAATTTAATATTTTTCATTATTAAATTAGTATCACAATTTTTTCATCTAATTGAAGGAATGGAGATTGCAATTGGATAAAAAAAAACTATACTAGTAATTCAATGACAGTAAAATAATAAAGGATATTTAAATAATTTTAATAAAAAATAAAAAATTAAAATATTTAAGTTAGCTCTAATTTTATCCCTCTTTTTTATTATAATTTTGTATATTAATTGAATTAATTATTGGTAATGGCAAATTGATTTTAATACATTTTATTAGTTTATTATCATCAAATTAGCCATAAATTTTTTCATTCAATTGAAAGAGTAGATGTTAGTAACTTTTATATAAGAGTGGATGTGGGGGTTAGCACTACTTATCTGTATATACATATAGATATGTGTATATATATGTGTATGTGAAGTGAGATGAGTATTTTTAGATTACAAATGAGAAGAGTAATTGTAGCCATTAAAACTTATATTTGATGGTTAAGATAAAATATAATTGAAAGTCATGTAATTATTTAAAAAAATCATATGACTATTTAAAAAAATTATATAACTTCATATTTTAATTTTGATATTCAAATGCAGTTAAAAAAAGGAGATGGTATGAGATTGCTTGTAGAGGGAGAATGAAATAAAAGTGAATGACATGTGGCAAATGGTTTTGAAAAAAGGATAAAACTTTCTCTTTTATGTATCAATGTATAAATATAGATATAGATAGACAAATAGATGGATATTTGACATTTTTTAAATTAAATTATTTGGATTTAGACCCTTTCATTTAAAATAATTTATTTTAATCTTTTAAATATTTAATTAGTTTATTTTTTTGGTAAAATAAGAGGGCCTGAGCTTACAAAAAAAAAGATTATAATTTAATAACATGAGGGATAGAAACCTTAAAATCATCACTTAAAACTAACAAATTTAACTCACCTAGAAGACTTTTTAACACCTGAAGTTCCATCGGTTGATCCAAACTAAATAAGACTAACCAATTTATATGCTTATTCCCTTCCCTGTAAATAAGGAGAATTAAAACTGTTCAATCCATGGTTAATTGGATTGATTTTCATATTATTTTTATCATTACTTCCTATGATTAGCTAGTTCATTTCATGGCAGCAGCACATTTGCTCATCTAATCTCCACGGCCTGGCATCGTCTAAATTGAGATTTTATTTCATTTTTAAATAATTTTTTTAAAAATAATATTTAACTTTAAGTAAAAAAAATTTCACTTCATTTTATTTTAATTACAATTCTTATTTTAATTATTTTGTACTATTATGAAATTCATCAAATTTAATAAAAATTTCACTAAAATTCATTTTAATTGACCTAAAATACATATTATACAAAAAAATTTATCTTCTTTCTAATATTATAATTCAATATACTTCTGATTATTCCACATCTACGTACGCCACATGCGCATGTCCATTCATTCTTTGTAATCATTTAATTTTTTTTAATAAAAACATTAGGAATAAAATATATTACTTCACTTTAAAATCAAAGTATGCCACGAACTTTTTTAAAAAAATTATAATAGTATTTAAAGATCATTTAACTTCTGAAAATTGCTAATAATAAAAAAAATTAAATTTAAAATATAAGTAAGTGAAGACAACAAATCTTATTAAATAAAATAACGAAGGAGTTCTCATATTTTGAGATTGAGAAGATTAGATGTTCTGAAAAAGCATTTTTGTATATACAGGAAAAAAAAAACACGTATAGAATGGAGTATCATAAATTTGAAGAGAATGATGGAACAGCTTGGATTTCATGTATTTTTTATGAGGGCAGTGGGGTTTCCTATGGGAACGATGGAATGGAGACGGTGTGGAGGAAGAGAAGAGGGAGGAAAAAGGGGGGGGGAATTGTTAGCTATTGATGGAATGGTTACGGTTGAATATTTAGGGCTTTGAATTTAAAATTTTATATATGTGTGTTGAGTGAATTATTATTTAAAAAAGAAAGAGATTAAAATATATGATATATTATTATTTAAAATCGTTAGATTTTATTTAATTTATACAGTATTGTATAATTTAAAAAACTTAGACCTTTAGATAAACTGGTACATCATACATAGTGATATATCGAAGTCCCTCTCTTAAAAAAATTCAGAAGAACAAATTCAAGCAATATTGAAAGATTAAAATTGCATTTAAGCTTAAATTTTTCTCGAAACAGTTTTGTTTAAGTTATTGGCCCAACTATTTAGGTCACCATCATGCTTAACAATTTATTTAAGGCCTGTGATGAATGTACTGGACAACATTTTGACCCATTAACAGTGAGGCCCATTTTGGGTCCCTTTGGACTTATGTTGCTCTTATATCGGTGTTGTGTTGACAAACAAGGCCGAAAGTGAAAAAGATAGAAGCCTGACCCAAAAGAATGAAAAAGGGACTATTGGGCCATAAAAATTATATGTTAATAAATAGTAGAATGAGAATGACATGCATCCAAATCATGACAAAAGATTTGGCTTTTAGTAATTTCTTTAAAAGATGAATTAATGACCGGCAACGCGGCCTTTTTTTTTTTTGTCAATTTTGTAAAAAACTTTTTATATCTTTTATAAATCTTCATTAAAAATTGTAGTTTAAAAGTAATAAATATATAAAAATTAAAAATTTTAGTATGATGAAAAGTCTTGAAATTTTCCTTCTTTTGAAAAAGCTTATAAAAGAAAATAAATTTCTTACGGAAATTTCCCAAAAAAAAAAAAAAGAGCACCAATTCATTTATTTTATTCATGCTCAAATATAATTCAAAGGCAAGTTATTCTAAGTTATTTTTATAGATAAATTAAACTCAACTGTCTCTTCTTATTTAATTTAATTACATTCCCATTCCTTCTTTCATAAATACATAGTCATCATTCATCTTCTTTATTTTTTGAAGCATGGAAGATAAGTATATATTTATAATGCGCAGGATATATATATATATAAGAGAAATCGTATATAATTTTATAAAAATTAAAAGAACGTGAAACTAATTACACTAAATTTCAATTAAGCAGAATGTATTTTTGCCCTATTTTTATTTTTGTCATCTATATGCATATTTGTACATAAAATTTGATCTTAGGGGTGGCTGAGAATCGTGTTAAACTGACATAGATACTAAGATGATTTTACTTTAATTAAGTTTCATCCGATCCAATTTTTTTTATGCCTTTGATGTTCAAATCCTATCTTTTTTCGAAATAGTAATGCCCAAACTTATCTGATTTAAGTCTGTTTTTAAAATTTTAATATGCATATTATAATTAAATCTTATTAATGTATACCATATGTTTATATTTACGTATATATTATTTTTAATTAATACATATAATAAAAAATATTATTGAAAAGAATTCATCTTATGCATATACCAATTTTTTATGATTGAAATTTGTATTACATAATATATGTTAAATATTTAATATAATAAAATATGCAAATCTATATAAATATAAAAGAAGTCTGAATTTGGATCAATTGGAAATATGCAAATCTAAATTTAAAATTTTCATCCAAATCCTACCCTTGAGCTTAACTTCTTCACCCCAGTTCGATTGAATTTAGACCAAAAGATCAAGTTAGCTTCACATTTCCCCAACCAACTTGATCTGCGTGCATCGACTAGAAACTAGGCAAAAACTATGAAAACTAAATTCCAATATCAGGTTGTGGCTTTGGAATGGAACCTACACACATCTTAATTATGCTTATTATATATCAATAATTAGTTAGTTTAGTAATAGTAAATTAAGTTTCCAAATATTTTAGGCCTAAATGGCCTTGAGTTTAATTTTTAAAGGTACTATTATTGAAAGAGACTTTATCGCTTACTAGCTTCCATCTTGAATCTTGAATGGGATTAGTTCCATATTGAAAGGTATAATTAATTACTATTGATAAAATCTTTGCATCACTAATCATCTTTTTATTATTTTCTTTTTTAGTTTTCCTTCTAAGAAAAATATCCTAAAAAAATATTTCTTTTCTAAACAAATAAACATTAAGCTTTTAAAATAATTAAAGTAATGCAAAAGCAATTTAACTTGAAAATTCTAAGTTTTAGGGGAAATTAAAAATCATAGATGAGAAAAGATTCATTATATCATAAATTCTAAGATAATGCTTTTGAAGGTGCTTAAGTATAACCCTAGAAATTTATTATCACTATTCTTATATTTTTTTTCTCAAACTTTTGTGAGTGTTTTCATATTACTTTCGTAAACAATCAAGTGTTATCTCTCTTATATCTTACATCCTTATCTAATACAAATATTTATTATCCAAATATTTGCTAATATAAATAATCATAATCATTCTCCAATACGAAGGCATAACTTGAATAGCTAAATAAATCATGATAAAAAAATTAAAATTAATTGATAATAATTAGAGTTTTAATAAAATATAACAATCTCCATCTTTTTCCATCTTGATATAAATTTCATTTTTATAAATTTTCATACTTCATTTATTATCAAATAAGATGAATCATAAGGCATTAACAATCCCTATTTTGATATGGATTTTATCTTCATAAATCTTCGTGCTATACTTAATATCAAATGAGACGAATCATTAGGCATGAATCATGAAATGCCACTATTATTGCAATTTCTTCAAGAAAACTAAGTAACTTCACATCAATCAAGTGTCAATGATTTGAATGGAGTCTATTGTTGATCTCCTTGTCTGCGAGTATCTGACACCATCTACTAGAATATTAAATCTTGTGAATATTTTTGTAAGTTATCATAATCTCTTTGGATTTTAATTTTTATTATCAATTATAACTCTCATTCTTTGCCTAGGCTAAAACCATTTACCTTCAACTGAATATAACAAAAAGAAAAAAGTTTAAGAATGTCACTAAATATGAAAATACTATAAAAATACTTATTTTTGAACTTAGCAAATAAGTTTAAGAATGTCATTAAACATAACAAAAAGAAAAATTAGAAAAACATCTTCCTTTTCAAATCTATTAGCACATTCAAAATGAATCAACAAAAAAGAAAACTAGTTAAATGAAAATAAAAAAAGCAAGAGAGGAAACATGGTAGAATCATGATATAAGTTCATCAAATTCACTTTCATTACAAACTGTGGAGGTTAGCAATCTTCACTTTTTAATTAATAAAAAATTTATTTTATTATTTTAATAATAATAAAATAAAAAAATATATTTAAAATAATTTCTTATCTCCACTCAATCTTTCTTATCTCCACAATAAATACACTTATTAATTAAAGAAATAGAAAAACTGTAAATAACCCCTTACAACTATAGGGTCATTAGACTTTACTCCACTAAATTATGAAAACTTGAATTTTATCCTCTACAATTATATAAAACTTGAATTTTGCCTCCATTATTACTAAATCAACGATTGTAACACATAGTGACAATTTTGTAACACTTAATGGCAATTATAAATTGACATCATTATCTTTAGCAACGGTTCATAACTATATGTAAGTAAATTTTTTTAAAAAAATTAATGAATATAATGATAATTTTAATTATCGGTAAGTGAAATATAATAAGTGATAATTTTTTTAATAGATTCTGTTAACTTAATAATATTGGGGGATAAAATTCAAGTTTTATATAATTACAAGGGATAAAATCTAAATTTCATAATTCAAGAGGATAAAATCTAACTATCCTTATAATTGAAGAGGGGTTATTTAAAGTTATTTCTAAAGAACTTATTGGTAGTAACCAATTGATTTTAATATTCTTTTATTATTTTATTATCATTAAATTAGTATCATAACTTTTTTTCTCTAATCGGAGGAATGGAGGTTGCAATGGGATAACAAAAATAAATAAAGAATATTTAAGTAATTATAATAAAGAAATACAAATTTAAAATACTTAAGTCCAATGTAACTTTTTTCTCTTTCACAATAATTATGCTCATTAATTAAATTAATTATAGGTAGAGATAAATTTATTTTACATATTTTATTATTTTATTATTATTAAATTAATAATATATATTTTTTGGTCCATTCAAAGGAGTAGATGTTGTTGACATTCACATAAGAATGGATGTGAAGGTTAACATTATATATATATGTTTGTATGTATGTATATGAAATGATATAAGCATTTTTAAATAAGAGTGAGAAGAGTAATTGTGGCAATTAAATCTTGTAATTGATGGTTAAGATAAAATATAATTGAAAATCATATGATTATTTAAAAAATGTTATAAGATCATTTAAAAAAGTCACATAACTTTATATTTTAATTTTGATCTTCAAATGCAAGATCTAATGGGTATAAAGAAAAAAAAAAGAAAAAACTTTCTCCCTTACGTATTGATTTATAAATATAGATATGTAGATAGATGAAAGGAAATAGACTTTATATATAAAGACATTACTGGCATATATTTAGTTCTAATGTAATTTTAGCTTTTTTTAAACATAGATTATTTGGTTTTGACCTCTTTTATTTAAAATAATTTATTTTCATCTTCTAAATATTTAATTGGACTAATTTTTTTGATAAAATAAAAAGGCCTAAACTCACAGAAAATAAACAAAGAACATTTCTCCTTTTTTCCCCCCTCCATTTCTTAAGAATTATGATCAACACAGAGCCTTCGGTGATCCAATCATTTCAGTCATCTTGAATGGGTAAATGCCGATGTCATCGCGAAACACAATATACTTCTGATTGTTGCACAGCATCCACATGCATCACTTTCTTGAGTCCATTCATTTGTTGCAGTTTTTTTATTTTTTTATAAAAAAATTTTAGAAGTAGGATTTGTTACTTCACTTTAAGATCAAAGTATGCCATAAGCTTTTTTTAAGAAGTTATAGTAATATTTAAAAATCATCTAACTTTTTAAAATTGCTAATAATAGAAATCAAACTTGAGATATAAGTAATTGAAAATAACGAATCTGATTTTAATTAAGAAATTCTCATAACTTGAGATTGAGAGGATTTGGCGTTATGAAAAAGTATTTTTGTATATTCAGGAAAAAAAAAGTATGGAATGGAGTATGATGAATTTGTAGAGAATGATGGAACAACTTGGAGCGCAGTGGAGGTTCCCCAACAGTGTTAGTAATTGATGGAATAATTCTAATTAAATATTTAGGGGTTTAAATTTATGATTTTATGCATGTATTAAGTGAATTATTTTTTTATTATTATTTAAAAATATTTAGGAGATCAAATACAGGCAATTTGTAATTTTGAAGGATTAAAATTACATTTAAGTTTAATTTTTTCATGAAACACTTTTGTTTAAGATATTGGCCCAACTGTCTAGGTCACCATCATAGTTAACAATTTATTTAAGGCCTGTGATGAATGTACTGGATAACATTTTCACCGTTTAACAGTAAGGCCCAGTTTGGGTCCCTTTGGACTTATATTCGTTTTTTGTAGGCTGTGTGTTGACAAACAAGGGCCGAAAGTGAAAAAGATAGAAGCCAGACCCAAAAGAAAGAAAAAGGGACCATTTGGCCATAAAAATTATACTGTTAATAAATAGTAGAATGAGAATGACATGCATCCAAATCATGACAAACGAATAAAGGGACAACCAAACAAATTTTTAGTATCTTAAAAAGGTGAACCGATGACAGGGTATATGGCCATATTTTTGTCAGTTCTGTAAGAAACTTTCAACTTTTTTATAAGACTATTTATATCTTTTATAAATCTTCATTAAAAGTTGTAGTTTAAAATGTAATAAATATATAAAAATTATAATTTTATTTGAAAAATTAGTATGATGAAAAGTCTTCAAATTTTCCTTCTTTTGAAAAAGCTTATAAAAGAATACAAATTTCTTACGGAAATTTCAAAAAAAAAAAAAGTGCCAATTCATTTATTTTGTTCATGCTCAAATATAATTCAAAGGTGAGTTATTTTTATAGATAAATTAAACTCAACTGTCTCTTCTTATTTAATTTAATTACATTCTCATTCTTTCTTTCATAAATATATATTCATCTTCTTTATATTTTGAAGCATGGAAGATAAGTATATATTTATAATGGATCAGAGAGATGAATATATAAAAAACAGAGAAATCATATATAATTTTGAAAATAAAAAGATTAATATAATGACACTAAATTTCAAGTGAGAAAAATGTATTTTTACCCTATTTTTATTTGTGTCATCTATATGCATATTTGTACCTAAAATTTGATCTTAGGAGTGGACAAGAATCGGGTTGAACTTGCATAAATATTAACGTATTTTGACTTAAATTAAGTTTAGTTTGATTCAAAATTTTTCATACTTTCTATGTTCAAACTCTATTTTTTTTGGAAATAAGGATGCTCCAACTTGATCCGATTTAGGTCTGGTTTTAAAATTTTAATATTTATATTATAATTAAAATATACATTATTATTAATGCATAACATATGTTTATATTTACATATATAGTGTTTTTAATTAATATATATAATAAAGAAAAATATCATTAAAAAATAATTATATCCATATACCCATTTTTTATGATTGAGATTTGTATTATATAATATATGTTAAATATGTAATATAATAAAATATTTAATATATAAATATAAAACAAGTTTGAATTTTGATTGGTTTGAAATATGTAAGTCCAAACTCGACTCATTTATAAATAGGACTTAAAATTTTGTTCAAATCCTGCCATTGGGCTTAATTTCTCAACCCAATTTCTATTTATTTTGGATTGAATTCAAGTAAAAAATCAGGTTAAGTTACATTTCCTCAACCTACTTGATTTATGTGCATATTTATTGATTATAAACCAGGCAAAAACTATGAAACACTAGCTTCCAAAATGTGATTGTGACTTTGGAATGAAGCCTAAACACATCTTAATTACATTGATTATATACCAATAATTAATTTATTTAGTGGTAGCAAATTAAGTTTCAAAATTTTAGGTTTAAATGGTTTTGAATTCAATTTTTGAATGCCTTATTATTGAAAGGAGTTTACCATTTACAATTCTTGTCTTGAACGGAGATTAGTCCCATATTGAAAGCTATAATTAATTACTATTGGTAAAATCTTTACATCACTAATTATGTTTTCATTATTTTCTTTTCTAGTTTTCCTTCTAAGAAAAATATCCTAAGAAAAATATTTCTTTTCTAAACAAATAAGTATAATCAAAGTAATGCAGAAACAATTTAATTTGAAAATTCCAAACTTTACAGAAACTAAAAATAATAGATGAGAATAGATTCATTATATCATAAATTAGAAGATAATGTATTTGAAGGTTTTTAAGTATAAACCATAAAATTTTTAATTACTATCCTTATATTTCTTTTAAACCTCTATGAGTAATTTTACATAACTTTCATAAGTAATCATAGTGTTATTTCTTTTATACTTTATATCCATATCCAATACAAATATTTATTACCCAAATATTTGCTAAGGTAAATTATTACAATCATTCTCTAATATGAAGACATAAATTGTATTACTAGATAACCCATGATAAAAAATTAAAATTAATCAATAATAATTAGAATTTCAATAAAACTTAACAATACTTATCTTGATGAAAATTTCATTTTTCATAAATTTTTATATTTTACCTATTATCATATAAGATGAATCATAGAATGTTGACCATAAAAGATCACTATTATTGAAAGGGATTTATCATTTATTACTTTTGTCCTGATTATGGATTTGTCTTAGATTAAAAGGTGTGGGGATACCTAGATGTAAATAAAAAAAATACAATAATTATATATATTTCATATCAATTTAACAATAAATTCTGAAATAATTTACACAATAAAAGAACCACTTGTATATATTATTATATATTTTTAAATTTAATTCATTATTTGTATAAATTTTTTTACATTATCACTCACTTTTTTTGGCCATGTGAAGAAAAATGGTTAGAACATTCTTATTATTGGTAAAATCTTTGCATAACTAATCATGTTTTTGTTATTTTCTTTTCTAGTTTTTCTTCTAGGAAAAATATCCTAAGAAAAATATTTCTTTTCTAAACAAATAAGCATTAAGCAATTAAAATAATTAGAGTAACATAAACATTTTAAAATTCTAAGCTTTAAGGGAAATTAAAAATCATAGAAGAGAAGAGAGTCATTATATTATAAATTACAAAAAATGTATTTGAAGGTCCTTAAACATAACATTATATATTCCTAACCACTATTTTTGTATTTCTTCCAAATTTTTACAAGAGTTCTTGCATTTGTTACCTAAATATTTGTTGAGGTAAATGATCATAATCCTTCTCTACTACAAAGACATAACTTAAATAGTCAAATAACTCGTGATAAAAAAAATTAACTAATAATAATTAGAATTTGAATAAAACTTTAAAATCCTTATCTTAATATAAATTTGATCTTCATAAATCTTCATGCTATACCTATTATCAAATGAGATGAATTATAGGATGTCAATCATGAAAGACTACTATTATTGCAATTTCTTGAAGAAAATCAAATAGCTTCACATCAATTAAACATCACAAATTTTAATGGATTTATCATGGATCTCCTCATTTACGAGTATCTTATATCATCTATTGGAACATTAAATCTTGTAAATATTCATATATAATCTCTTCAAATTTTCATTTTTATTATCAATTATAACCCCCATTCTTTCACCAAACTAAAACCATTCATCGTCAACTATCCACTACATCGTCATTTATCATTATTATAAAATTTCACATGCAATCAAACAAATTATATCATCATCATTTAGCCTCTCCGCCTCTTCAACTTTCAGTATGATATTCTTGCTATCTTCACATTTAATTGATAATAACTTAAATTTGCATCAATCCCAACTTCTTTATCTATACCTTTTAATCCATCGACTAGAACAAGTTTATATCTACTTTCTTAAGCCATCAACTTGTCAATTTTTAGGGTCCACTTCGGATTATTCCATAGGGTAAATCTATTTTCATTTCTTTACAATCATTTTTTCCCTCTACGCCCACAAACACGAATCTTTTTAAAATTTGAAACTCAAATGTCCATAAGTGAGAGTATTGCTATATGGTTTGTGATGGAGCTAAGCTCCTGTGTTCAGTGGGTTCAACAAAATCAAATTAAATAAATTTATTATATAAATAGCGACGATGTAAAATTTTTTTTCGTAATCTTATATATGTCTTTTGAATGGTAAGTTTGACTATTCAATTTTAAAAATTAAATCAATTTTATTCATGATTTGGATAAGAACGTAGTTGTAGATATATAAAATAGAAATTATTAGAATGAAAATTACAATTTTTAAAAGCACAAAATTCAAATTTTAACTATTTAAATTAAAATTATAGTTTATTTTTATACAATTTCATACTTTAATTTGTTGAACAATTACTCAATCATCAATAATAAATATGAATTTAAATTTAATTTATTATTAATATAAATAAGTTTTATGCAATCATCTACTGATATATTTTTCATATCAATAAAAATTGTTAAAATATTCTCATTTTTGGAGAAAAGTTAATAATTTTTTTAATGAATATCATCTTTCATACCTATTAATATGTAAAAGTTTTATACTAATAATAAATTAAATTATAGAAAAAAAATACTATGGGTAAGTTTCAAAAATACTATAAGTTACATAATTTCTAATACAAATTATGAATTGTTGTATTCCTCCGTTATAGAACAAAAACACTATAGGTAAGTTTAAAAAAAAATATTATAGATATAAAAAATGGTATCTGAAATTAAGTTTTGAATATTTTATATTGATTAAATTAAATTTTATATAGTTTCTTCATGATTATTGTTCTTCATGATTATGTATTTAATGACGACCTTTAATTTGTATTCAAAATCCAATTGTAGATCCCATTTTCAATATATATATCATTGCTATTTGTAAAATAAGTTATTTTCTTGCAATGTTAAATAATTGTTCATTTATAACAACCTTTAAATGGATTATTGAAAATTTTTAAAATAAATGTCACATTCACCAAATCCATTTAAGATTGATTACAATCCAGATTGTTATTGTAACTTTAATTAAGTTAAGCCATTTATGAACTTGTGTCGATGTTGGGCAACGTACCTCTAGAAAATATAAGGTTCATACAAGTATTATGTGGAAGGGTGCGTATTAAGTAATGCATGCCTTACATATAAGATATATTATATATAACATGAATTTAAAAAAAATCAGTGGATTCATTTGCCCATATAAGATATAAGGTGGCTTCGCCATTAAATATTGGAGTGGAAGTAGCAGTATCTAATTTTAAACATAGAAAGGCACATCCTATATGCAGTAAGGTGTTATTGAACTACCAAGGACTTTGCTCATAGGGCCAAATTTTTGTGCCCTGTACTAGTGTGATACCGTAAGGGGTAAGCATCGATTCCACCTAACCTAACCTAACCTTAAAAATATGTAGAAATCAGACTTGAATTAAGTCTTCATGCAAATTATTTTGGTCATATGTCTTAGCCGCTTTCAACTTTGCTTGGAGTTGGATCAATTCCCAGTTTTGAATACAGATTTTAAAATCAAATGAGGAATATGTTGAAGAAATGCGAGAAATTATTAAAAAAAGTCAAATGATGAATTTTGGACACATATCAGATGAGATGGCTTCAATTTGTTTGTACCATGTACTTTGTCTTTGTTTATGGGTCCGTGGTATCAACATCAAGTCAATGGCCAATTCATGTTTCTCTTTTCTCCCTTTTTCTTTTGTCTTAGTGTCTCTGTGTTGATTGATTATCAGTAATAATCAATCAATAATTACTATAAAAGGGTGATGTCTTCTTAAAATTATAGTTTGGTGCGTATTATAATTTTTTTTATTAAATGTTACAATTTATCATAAAAAACCTAAAATTTTTGAAGAATTTTTAAGTACAACTTTGAAAGATAAAATTATAATTTTTTATATATTTGTTTCACGAAAAATTTATATACACTTGTAACTCAGAAAACTATAAAATTAAATTTTATATGACAATTATAAATTTTATGATTTTTATACTAAACTTTTATAAAGACTCACAATCACAATTTTAAAACAGCTCTAAATTTAGTGGCGGACATATGCTTTCTTCACAAAGCATGTGGGTCCACACCCCATTAAAAATAATGATTATCACATAAATTAAATTTTAGTAAGTAATAATTTTTCTAAAGTCTATTCTTTAACTTTTTAAAAGTCTGATGGTAATTTTTCAAACAAATGGTTAATAACTTGCACAAGCAATATTCCTAGATAAGATAAGATAAGTAGCTTTTATAAAGTTAAGAAGTAGTTAGTTTGTAAAAGAAGTAAATTCCTATAAAAATTAAAATTATTAGAGAATAAATTTTTTTCCTGATTTTGGGGTGAATAGGGATGCAACTTTTTCCTCCACTTCATTAATTAGTAAGTAGTTAGATGACTTATTTTTATTTATCAGGAAATTGTATTTTTATATAATTTTATATCAATTAAATGACCTCTTGATAATAAATGAAGGAAGTCTTCTGTGTAATTGAGTGTGTTAATGAAGGAAATAAAATGGGCAAGTCGAATTGATGCGGAAAAGATGGATCAAATTTTAAAAATTCGAGTTTATTAAAATTTATGAACTGGATTGATCTGTATTTATCCAGTTTATGTTGATTTTAATTTGCACATACCAATGCATATTATTCATGAAAAAAATAAATTTAATTTTAAGTGGTTGGAGCCTATTAGAATCAACAAATCAGTTTGCGGACTTGAATCTGTTTACGCTCCTAGATTAACGTTCAAAACTTGGGACGTAGGCTTGGCTGTTCCCACTACAATAACAACGAATTACTATAATATAATGCTTCTTCTTACAATAAAAAACCTCAAATGGACGACATTTTATGCACTTCTTTGAAAACTTCGGGAACTAATATTTTTAATAAGATTCATTCGACTTAATGCCAATATCTTAAAAGATCACAATTGGCAAGCTCAACCACTTGTTCATCTGGATTTGACAAAGTAAGTTGGAACTTGGTTTTCAAATTGAAATTTGCTACTACTTTCTTCACATGATTTGAAGGTAATGATTAGTGGATATTTATTGGCATTTTGGAGCTTTTAAACCAACATGCAATCAGTGTCCTACTATATAAATATATAAGCGTAACTTTAGGTGAAATGTCTAGCTGTTTTTGGTCCAAATTTAGATGTATATTTGGATTCTATCATGTTAGTTGAGATATCTATGGGGCCTGTGGTGCAATGCATGGAGTTTAGTAGGGCTAACTCAGACTTGAAGAAGATGGTGGAAACATCCTAGAAAGGATTTAGCCCATTGATGGAGTATAAAAGCTGCAATTGATTTAACATAACAAACTATAATGTACTTTAAAATATAATTTTTTTCTGTGCAGCAAAACCTTTCTGACATCTGATGACTTTATTTCCACCTATTAATAATTGAGAAAAAGTTACATATCAGAATATGATTGTGTGAAAAAAAAAATATGATTATTATGAGGGGAATTCTAAAGTACTCATGTGGTACCAAACTCATGCTGATGTGGCAGCATAGAGAGCCATTAGATTAGAATACCATAATCTCATCCAATGGCTTTCCATACTGTCACATCAGTATGAGTTTGGTATCACATGGGTACCTTAGCATGCACCTTATTATGACACAATTGTCATTCATTTTTTCACTTATACCATTACATATAATGTTTCAATTCAGACTGATATAGAAAATAATTTAAATTTCATTAAAACATTTTATATTATTAATAAATTGAAAAATGTCACATTATTAAAAAAATAAAAAATAATTAAAATTTTTTACTAATATTAAAATAATTTTAACTATTTTTAAATAATATAATAATACATAAATGGATGATATTATAAATTTATTTTCACTATAATGAATTAAAATTAAATTTTATAAAAAAACTCAAAGGACATGTGCTGTATATTACAACGTTGAGGGTGTTAAAATGATATTATTATACATTAGTAAATTACAATTATAATATCGAGATAATTCTAAGGGGATAGAAAGAGAGAAGGACTCGCAAGTGAATCACAGACAATTTATGGCACCTCATTTTCTTTTGAGTCTCTGTATTTATATAATATAATCTTAATTGACTCCGCCAAAAATCTAAGATACCGCAAATCTCAAAATTTTTTATGCTTGACATTCTCAGATTTATGCTTCTTTGAAAGCTTTTTAATTTAGTTCGGGTAGTATTTGATGATCTTTTAAAAAAAATTATCTTTTTTTTATCTTCTGAATTTAATTTTGATTTTTGTGTGAGAATCTAATTACTTCGCCTTCATTTCCTACTTTGCTATAAAATTATGTTGGGCATTCTCAAATAAAATCCTTACTCAAAGTAAGCACTTGATGCATAGGACATTTTTATTTTTATTCTTTTTGGGAATTTTGGTATCTTAAAATTTTATTGAACTATTGATTAATTCGAGGTCCAATCGGATGAGATCTTATATAAAAGTAAGTTTTCTCGATATTCATTCTCTTCGTTCAAAATATCTGAATTCGAAATCTTACTAAAAAGATATCAAACTCTTTACTTCTTGGGCTAACAAGCACCTATACCTCAGGCATAGGGTAAGTGACACAAAGTGATGCCTTTTAAAATCTGCACGAGATGGTGTGGATAACAGCAATGAGTGAGACATTACATGGAAATGAGTTGCAGCTGGCTTCTGTGAAAATGATCACAAAACAACAATGGTAAGATGGAAAAGATCGTATAGTAAGCCAAAATAGTACTATTGGTTGATGGTTGATTTTCATTCTTGTTACTCATTATCGTTGATTTAAATCCTCTCTTTTTTTTTTTCAAATGATATTTTTATTTAGTTGAAGGCAGATGAAAATAATTTTTTAAAAATTTTATTGCTCATAAAAATTCTAAATTTCATTATATAAGATTTAATATTTATTCAGTCACAATTATTTATCTTTTAACAAATATAATTAAATAAATTTAATTTAATAATTTTTAAAATTATTATATTATTTTAAAATTTTAAATCTTATATCATAAAATTCATTCATAATAAAAATATCAGAAATTAAAGAAAAATAGAAATGATGCAAAATCATTATTTATGCCTTCAAACTGGCATGGGGTCATTCATAAATGAGGTTTCAAGTACTTGAGTTTGCATGGCCCCTACTATAATTATTATCTTCTGCCTTCTTTTAGCCTTTCTCTCCATTCATTGCATCAGAGAATTAAATGAGAATCTAGTTCGACGAGTGATCACCTCCACAAAACCACAAATAATAAACGGTCCCTCTTGGGACCTGAGAAAAATGACAAGTAAGAGTTAAATTAGCACCATCTTGGTTCATATAATTTATTTAGGGTTTCAGTTGGCCCCACTTATTTTAATTTATGCCTTCCCCCCTTTTAGCAGTCCAAAAGTTGAATAAGTAAAATAATTTAAATTAAATTTTACCTAAAATTGAGTAAATCATTGAAATAAGCATAAATTCCATCGCTCTTATTTGTGATTTTAAATAAAAAATAAGTTATAATAAGAATATTTTTACACTTCTTATATATATACATATATATATATATGGGTGAAATTTAAATTTTGAGTTATATATTATTTTTTCATAATAATAATAATAATAATAATAATAATAATAATAAGGAACGGAGATTCTTCTCTTTTCTTAAGAAAAGGATTGAGTAAATTTCAGAAAGAGAAATATAAATATGAATTTTCATTTGAAAACACAAGTATCAATTAGAAAAAGTAGTAAATTTTAAAGTAAAATTTTTGTTTTTAGGATATCAATAATAAATTAATCCTACTCCTTGTCATCACTGGGGTTTTGCAAAGTGCAAATGTGTTTCCATAACATATTTTCTTCAATTAACCGAAATATATAGTTTCTTAATGCATAAATTTGAATAATGCTTCGGCAAACCATTATATCACAAATTGGTTATGTTGTTAGGTCAGGGGAAAAAAAAAATAGCGGTTCAATTTCACGTGATCGAAGGGTAGATATATGTAGATGACAAGACAAAGGTGAGATTGCTTCAATAATTGTAACCTATCATCTTCATCAAATTTATAATATATATAATATAATATCTTTGATGAAACTTCGTTAATCCAAAATAGAATATACTAATTAAATAAACAACATTTGTATCAAATTATCAATCATCTACATCATCTTCCACTTGAAGTATATTATGAGGTTTAAAAACGTTATATTCAATATACAACTTGCCGTGAATCCTGCTTAACATATTGGTTTTTTCTTGTATATATTGATAAATTAATAATGTCATATATACTGTGATGTAAAATTAGATTCTGAATAAAAATTAAATGCTATTATTAAATATAAGATGATATAATAAATTTATAAAATTTAATATAATATATAATTTGAAACTTAATTTTAAATTCTATTTTAAAGCATTTTTAATGAATGTCATGCTAAGCATATGTCCATTTGACTAATTCCAATTCTAATTATATATGATTGCTTTATATGAATGATTCCTAATAATAATTGCGAGAAAAAGCTATCTATGAAATGAATCTCCACTGACGGTTCATGTGTGGCTCCGCTCTTAAATATTTTATTGTAGCTAGTAATGCATTTGTTATTATATTACGACCTTTAAAATAAGGTGATAACTTAATTTTTTAATGGTAATGTTAACTGTTCATTAGTGATGCTATAATCCTATATTAAAAGAATTTAATTGCATTATCTTGTTTTACCTTCATCGTGTTAATGATATATATTTTTTCCTCTGATGCCATTATTTTAAAAGACAGATAAATATAAATTTTTTAGGAATTAAAACACGCTCATCTTTCCTTAATTTAATGAGTTACACTAACTGCCCTCTATTCTAAACAACTATATTGATATTCTCTACTTTCAAAACCTTTAAATTTGACTTCCTTTTTTTTTAAATCATATTTTAGGTACTTAACTTTAATTAAAGCTTATTTTCATCATAAAATATTTAAAATATTTTCTATTGTTTGATTTGAATTATGTAATCATTTTTTAACACATTACTAAGGTAAATTACATTTTACCAATCTTTTATTCGCCTTGTGTCAGGTAATCTATGTTATAATTTTAGGATATATTTAG
The DNA here is from genome assembly GCA_020226215.1 of Sindora glabra. Classification (NCBI taxonomy): domain Eukaryota; kingdom Viridiplantae; phylum Streptophyta; class Magnoliopsida; order Fabales; family Fabaceae; genus Sindora; species Sindora glabra. The sequence goes on from CM035235.1 coordinate 4,887,417, forward strand.
ATATATTTTTAAATATTTTAAAAATTATGTTTTAATTGAAAGAAAATAATTATCAAATAGTAGTCAGTGGAACAAATAAAAAATGTCTAACTAAATTACAAAATTGTCATGAAAAATATAAAAAAATTGTATTTAACAATGAAATTTTTATGATGGATTTGGTGATGGATTACCTATCTGTAAATAAATATGTAGACCCTAAAAGTATTTGATATTAGAATTTGATTTTAGTAACAAAATTAGTAATAAATATTTTAAATTTTATTGCTAAAGTTCAATAAGAATTAGCAATGGACTTTGCTATCCAAAATTTGAATTTTTGTTGGCATGATAATAAAATAATTTTCTTAAATTAACAATGAAATTTTGAGTATCCATTAATAAATGGAATGTACTATTTTATTAAAAAGGAGTTAGTGACATATTTAATTTTTGTTCACTTGAAAATATATATTCATGTTGTGATAGTAGCCCCACTTTCCCTTTTCCATTCTTCTTTTTCTCTCATCCATCATTGCACTCATCTATTATGCCTTTGGTGAGCTTTGGCACTATCTATTGGTACACCAACAACTTTCTTTAGGTTCTTGCTTGCCTTTAATCAATAAGTTTTTTTTATTTGATTTTGATATGGGATTTTTAGAATTCTAGGATATTTTTTATTGATTGAAATTAGGATATGATGATTTAAAGTTAAAGGTAAAATAAGAAGTCATTGGTGGATAATATATTAATTTATTGATTAATTTTAATTATCTTATTAATTTATATGAATTGTTTAAGTTTTTTTTAGGTCTTTGTGTTAATTAAAATTAGAATATAATGATTTGAAAGTGAAGTACGAAGTCACTGGTGGAAAATGTACTAATTTATTGATTAATTTCAATTATTTTGTAATTTATATGTATTATTTAAGATTTTTAAAATTTTTTTAGTATCTTTGTATTGATTACAATTAGGATGTAATGATTTGAAAGTGAAATAGGAAGTTATTGGTAGATAATATATTAATTTATTAATTAATTTCAATTCTTTTGTTAATTTATATGGATTTTTTGAAGTTTTTTTATTTTTAGTTTTCTTTTATGGTTTAAAATTAGTTTTGAGTTAGAATAGTAATAGAAATTTGAAATTTGTGTATGTTTTCAATTAGTTTTAGTACTATTTTTTAAAATTGAAAAAGAAGTAGGAATTGAAATTAATGTTGGATTTAACTTAGCTCTAATTTTGAGTTAAGGAAAGTAATAGAAATTTGGAGTTAGTGTATGCTTTAATTTAGTTTTAGTTTTAGTATTAATTTTAGTTTCAGCTTAGGAAAGAATTAGGAATTGAAATTAATATTGGATTTAACTTAGTGTTAGTTTTAAGTTAGGAAAAAAATTAGGAATTTAAAATTAGTGTATCTTAGTTATAGTTAAGTTAGTTTTAGGGTTTGGTTTTAATTTTAGTTAGTTTAGCTTTAACTTTTATTTTTCATTTGTTTTAAGTTACTATGTCTTTATTTTGTGGAAGTGGTGGAGAAATTCCCACTAGAGATGACTACATGATCGCCTATCATGGTCATGGTACGATGACAGCATCATTTTTCTTGTGCCACACCAGTTGTAACACTGTCCATCACGCTATTCATATTTGCCCTTATTGCATCAAGACCATTAATTGGTCATTAGGTGCCACCTCGCCAATTAGTTGAGCAAGAGTCTTACTTTGCATATTCCTACGATAGACCAAAGCATTATGCTCAAAAGTAGCCCACCTAGTAGAGTGTTCCTATCTTATCAGCTTGATTAGTTTGGCCATAACTCAGCTATATAGGGTAGAAACCCAGATGATGGTGGATTCTTTGTTCATCTTAAAGGTGACTTGTAAGTTTTGACTTAACATTCAATTTTGATTTTTTTCCATAATCAGTATATATGTGTCACTAATGTGTTTTGTTGCAAGTTGATTGCTTTGTTTACCTATGATCCCATTAGGGACATAATAAAGGTAATTCAAGTTTACTTCATAGAGCTAACACTCATTTATAACATCATTTGTGAGAAGCCTAAATGCAATTGATTTAGGGATTAATAGGTAAATTTAATATTAGTATTATTAACTTCATATTTCATTTGATAATTTACACTAATTTGACTTCAATTATTCAATGTTTGCAAGCCATATATAAGTGGAAGTCTAAGCTCATGTATTAGATAAAGAAAATTTTTTCCTATAAGGTAGCGATGAATTGCAGGGGCATGATAGATTGAGTGATACCTAACCATATTTTTGATAAACTAAAGAACAAGTGGGCTAAAGATGTTAAATTCAAGAAAAAACAAGAGATCAACAATAAAAATAGAACATTTACTATTGGAAGGAGCCTATACACTAACTTTTCCATCTCCATGTTTAAGCATAAGAAAATGATGGCAAGTTTTAGTTCTACTTTTAAGTTAGTTTTAGTATTATTTCATTTTATAACTTATTTTTATTAAATACATAAATTTTCAGATAGCTAGCCTTAGCTAAATACCTACTAATCTAGATATGCTCTTGAACACTCACACTTTTGTGGGTAAGGGGTACCTAGGAATTTGTAGATGAAAGTTTAAAGAGGACATATGTAAAATTTAATTATTATTTCTAATATGCAGTATATTATATGTAATATATCAAAAGTATTTAACCTTCAAATTTTATTTTATAGATTAAGTACTTTAAGGTGTTGGAGAAGTAGTCTTCATAAGCATTGACTAAGGGTGGCTCCGCATAGGTTGATAAGACCTAATTATTGATAGAGGTAGTTGGTGGCTTGAACAAAAAAAAAGGGCAAATTTACAGCATGAGAATGGAGGCATGCAAAATTGTTAGGCTTTTATTTGCTATAGCTAGATCATCTTTATAGCTTGAGCTACTTGAGTTGCAAAATGTCATTAAGTGGCAAAATATGAAACTAGTGGAGGCATGGGAGGTGATGACAATAGCCCAATAATGGCAGTTTGCTTCCTAGTAGAAAATGATCAACTAGTAAAAGCATTACTTTGGCACATTATTCCAAAGGCTAAAGATACCAATCGATGCTTCACTAGAAGATTTGCCACTAATTGACCAAGGAAACAAGGATCATGGGGATGACAAATAGCATGATGCTAGGAGCTAACTTCATAAGGTGTTGGATTATTTTTTTATATGTATGTAAATTAGATTTCTTTTATTTTTGTATATGGGACTTTATCAATTTTATTATTTTTTATGTTATATATAAATAAAATATTAATATTCAATTTTGTTCTATAAAATTTGATTCAAAGGATTTGATTATTGAATTTCAATTATTTTATGAACTTTAGTTTAATAAACGGTGTTTGGGCTTGCTATAAAAATATTTAGCATATTAACAATATATCCTAGATTAACAATGAATTTTCAAATAAAAATGCTACTAACTTTCTAGAAATTCTTAATTTAGAGATGGATTTATTGATAGATTCAAAATTAATGATGAAATATTTTATTGTTAAATAAGAACAATCATTAATAGAATTAATGATGGATTACCCATCATTAAATTGCTGCATGTTTATTGCTTTTAAGTTGTCGTGGTTACAAATTTAGTGACAAATACAAAAATTTATCATTAATTCAATTATTGACATGTGATTTACTGATAGCTTAAAATTTATTGCTAAATCCATTGATAATTTATTTAGCAATGAATTTTTTCACTACTAATAGATAATTTTTTGTAATGCAAAAAAAAGTTAAAAATTATTTTTTTAGGGCTTTTAAATTATATATTTAGACTTTTAATTTTAAAAAATAGATTATAAAAACAATTATCAAGTAGGAACTTTTATTTTTTAAAACATAAAAATAGAATTTCATTTTTAAAAATAATAAATTAATTAATCTTTAAGTGTTAAAGTTTATTCACATATTTTTTTAATTATTAACACTTTATTTGCCTAAATTATTTTCCATCCAAAAATTTAACTAGAAAAAACATGTGAATAGTGCTTTGAGGAGATTGACATTCAAGTACCATACATGAATATGGTTATAAAGTTTTGTCTTTAATTGATAGTATGCCATTACTTTATTTGAATATAGAATCTAATAATCCAATATTGTATTCAAATGTAGGGTCCAATATTCATGTTTTTAACCTTATATTCCACTACTATATTGGAATATCTAAGCTAAATGTCACCTATACTCTAGTATTATATTGGAATATTTTAGGCTAAATGTTACTTATATTCAACTGTCACATTAGAATACTTCGATCTAAATATTAATCATGATTATATGAAAACATTTCATGGTAAGTTAAATTATATAAGACAATTATGAACATAATTATACAATATATATGTGTCTAATATTGATTTGAAATAAGGAATGGCCAACTTATATTAGTATTATGAGTATGATGGCAATGTATTATTGTGATTGATTAATCCTTGATTTATGTTTGTATTATAAATGTAAATATACAAAATGTATCCTACTATAATATTGGATTATATTCATATGCATTCTACTATAGAATTAGATTATATTAATATATATATATATATATATATATATATATATATATATATATATTATAATATTAGATTACATAGGCATATATCCTTTTACTATAGTAGATTGTATTTACATGTATTGACTAATATAAAAGATTGTATAAGTGTATATTGGATTATTGTAATGGAATATATTGACATATATTTGAATATTGTAATCGATTATTAATAAACCTATTATCTCTTGATGATAGTACATGACTATTATAATCAAATATAGGTTCAGAATTTTCTTTTGGAATGCCATATTTAACTAGAATAGTTGAATACCCAATTATTTCATTAGAAGTTATAGAATATTGATGCTTAGTTACTTAGGTGACTTGTGTAAAGTTCTAATTAGATTTCAATGAGTTTATTTGGATCAAGAATGGTTAAACACTATAATGTAATGTTTTATAAGTATTATTGATAATGATGAAATCTCTGTGGGGAAGTGAAATTGTATGTGAATGAAATTACGTGCTAATATGAAAATAAAAAACATGAATTGCTATTGGATTTGGAAAAAAACATTTGTAAGGGAATAAGGTCTGATATGAGAAGGATAAGAATAGATATTTATGAAGAGATAAAAATGACCTGGGAAACATAAGGTAGTTTAATTATTATTATTATTTTATTTACCAATGATATTTCTTGATATCTTTGTTAGTATCTATGAATGAAAATATTATTGAACATGCTAGAATATGTATGGGATAAAATATGGTTATGTATCTATTTTATTAAATAAATTATTTACTCATTATTTTAGTGTTTTCCTTTTTATTGATGTACCCATAGGAGCTTTTCCAACCTTACTAGTAGCTCAGAAGTGAAATTCTTCTTGTAGTCTTGTATAGTGTAGCCATAGTCATGTTAGTATATAGATAGAAATGTATTAGACTTTGTTTGCATATTTTGAAGTTTGCTACAATATAATTTTATTGTATATTTTTTTGAAATTGTTTATAAAATGTATTATTTTTAGAATTTGTGTGATGATACCAATCTTGAGCTTAGATTTGGCGGTGAAAATTAGGAAACGTGTTTCACACCAGTCATGATCAAGTGGATTATAACAATTTCAAGGCAAAAATAACTAAATCAAACTATCATAAAATCAAGAAATAATATCATATTTATTTCTAAATCACACATATTCCACAAATAAAATCAAATCCCTAAACCTATGCAAATCAACTTAGCAGTAAGTTCATGTATACAAATTCAAATTCAAAACAATATTATATAAAAAATTCATTAGAAATAAATTATGCAAAAAAAATATATTAATATATGTTAGAAGTTCATCTATATGGACTTAATAATTTTAACAAATACAAATCAACAACAATCAATGATTATATAATATCCTACTAAGCTAAATCAATGTAAAATAACCAATATAGCAACATTGAAAATAAAGGAAAAAACTAACGATTTGGATAAACGGCCAATCTACAAGGTATTAAGGATGACAATGAGATAGGATAATAATAAATCAGTGGTAAACTGCCCTACCCCGTAATTGCAAAGCTTTGCCCTCCAAATGCAGGGCAAGTTAGTACCCTATTCTTATAATTTAGAAGGCACCAATGATTTGTAGAAAAATTTGAAAAAATTAAAAAAGATTAAAATTTATAAATTTTAAATACACAAATAATTAATATTTAATATTTAACATAATTTAATACCATTGATTTAAAATCACATATAATTTGTCTAAATAATTTTAAATTTAAATGAAAATAATTAAGATAAATATTATTTAAAAAATAATTAAAATAAGTATTTTTTTAAATATAAAATTACTATAATAATTTTATAATGATATATATTTTTAAATCTAATATAAAAATATAAAATAATTAATTATTTCAAAGCACGACAGGTTAAGGTAAAACAATATTGCCTTGCCTTAGGGGCAAAAATTAATACTAAATCCATGTCTTACAGAGCAAAATTTACAATTCATTTTTTTGCTATCCTTACAAGGCATTGTGTGATGGTTAACAAGTACATGATCAAGTTGTAAGACACCACGATGATAGAGAGTGGTGGCCTCAGCAGTCCACGATCATGAATTTTTGAAATTTGAAGAGAGAGAGAGAGAGAAATGGGAAAGAGAATTAAGCAACACTTTTAAAATAATATTAGATGTTGTTGTACTAATAGAGTATCAATAAATTTTTTTATTTCTTCTTATTACATGGTAAAAGAATTTTCATCTCTAAATTTGTTGCTAAATTCCTACCAATTAATGCCAAATTTCTTGTAATGTGCTTTATTTTCTTGCAATTAACTCCCTGCCATAATCAAATTGAAAATTTCTATTTGTAAATGTGTAATGTGACAAACATTTATCAAATTTTTAGTTAATATAATATGAAAATTAAAAAATTACAACCACAATAATAAAATTGAGAGTCAAGATATGTAATTCCATTCATGCATATTTTAAATTTTATTAGATATGATATCATTAAGTCGTATTGGATTTTTATGGTAAATTCAAAAGGAAAAAAAAGAAAATTACAAGTTGAAAAAAATTATTCTAGAAAGAGAGAACCAGGAACAATTGGAAATTTTTACATTCGTAACCTTTTTGATGCAGCAATTTTACAAGACCTATTCATTATTTTGATAATATTTAGTTGAAAGTTCAAAATTAAACTACACAACACATATAAAATTAATTATTAAGAAATATTAATTTCTTACTATTAATTAAATAAGTTTGAACGCTTTCTATAAAATATTTACCTTCTCAAAGGATCAACATCTTACAAAAGCTTCCTTAAAAGAAATCAACTCAGAATGAATGTTAGATAGTGAGGATATTAGATAGCACGACTCAAAAGTAACCAAATCAGGATGAAGTAGAAAGACAACCTCAGTCATTAAATAAAATTGATAACCAATTTTAGAGGAAAATGATTGATAAATTTCACCTTCTTTTTAAGAGGGTGTTATACATTTTCTTTTACTTTACAGCAGGATTCACAGGAATGTAAACTAAATCAGGAAAGAATAAGTATAGAGTAAGTTTAGAGGACTAACAATAGTATTAATTTTATGATTCATTTGTTTTAATAGAAAACGTGTTTTATAAATATTTGATTATAAAATATTAAAATAAAAATAAATATTTTATTTATTTTATATTAAATGTAAAGAGTGTAATAGAAAATGTGATCCTTTTATTTAAAAGAAGAATTTATTATTATTATATTATTAAATGTTATAATTTTTAATCAAGATATACAAATAATACAATATTTATCTTCTACATGCAAGTAAATATGATTTTTAGAAAAAAAATTGACTTCCAATAAAAACAAACGGAGCCTTAAAACCATGATGATTTTTATCTTTCATATCTGACGGAGTTAAGAACCAATTTCTAAGGCTTTGTAAAAAAAATAAAAAAATAAAAAATTTAATCTCTTCCTTTATTTGAATGAGAAAAAAAGAGGAATGAAAGAAAATTTAAAGACAAACTATGTGATTATAATTTTTTAATCATTTTAAATTTTAATTTCTTTATTTTTCTTTAATTTAAATTTAAAATTTTTTTCTTCCTTCTCCCCTATTTTCTTCCCAATCAAATATGGCGTAAATTTGCAAATAATTCTTCTAAAGTCCGTTTTCTAGGATTTTCTGGAAGTTTCTTCGTTACGTATCTCAATTATTTAACTTATGCTATTGTATCGCTTCTAAAATAAACCTCATTTTGGGATCATAATTGGAGCTACATTTCTTTTTTATTTTAAAGAGATTTGACTTTCTCTCTTTCACTTTAAAATTTTGGACTAATCTGCAATCAACGTTGGAAGAATGTTTTGTTTCACCCATTGATCGGGTTACTATTTTATAAAATCTGTTGGTTCTGTAGCGTTTGGTTCAAATTATGTATTTTTTTGATAGAGTTCGTATATATATATATATATATATTAATTTAAGTGATATTTTGATTCAAGCGATACGATTTTCTTTATTATATATATACATACATATATATCTCTGATTCGGTCTCAATTTTTTCTTGTGTATGTAAATTTACTAGCTTAACAATTCCAATTATTTAAAAAAAAAAATCTGCTCTTCGGTTCTCCAGACAGATAAAATCCCAATGTTGAATGAATATATATATTTGTGGTAGGAAGGTAGTATTCTATCACCTTCACGTAAATAAGGCCAAAAGTGGGAATTTATTTTTCGAAATTAATTTATTAATTTATTATAATAAGAACAAAGCATCTACATCAACTACTATACTACACCTTAAGCTGGGGAATCCCCAGACACCTTAGCTTCTCCTTTTTGTTTTGTTCTTTTCCCATTTTTGTCCAAATTTTTCATCTTCCTTTTCCATAAATGATTGAAGGGCTTGCTTGTACACAATCTTAAGCTGTGACAGATGTCTCCACAGCAAGTTTGCCAGAGTAAGCAACCCCTGATTTTATGTCAGCATCCCATAATTCAGGCACAGCCTCTCTGAGATTGTGAATGCTTTCTAAGGCATAATCTGCAACTTTAACTCTCTGGGAAGTGCCAACCTGCATATTATCAATCAATAATTAGACCCTCAAGACACTTCAAGTTTTGGCGCGCAATTATATGCACCTAATAGTTGTTAGTGCTAGCTAAAAAAATGGCCAATGGATTGCTCACCAGCACAGTGTCAAGACCCACACGTTTTCCAGCTTCTATGTTGCGGACACTATCCTCAAAGAACAGCTGAAAGTGACAAAAAAGGCCAAAAATGGTATCAGCGAACATATTCGATTTTCCTCAGAAAAGGAGAAATTGAGGCATTTATCCTACTCCTCGAGTGTAAAAGGAGTAAGATAAGCTTTTTTTTTACTTTCAATTTTGGGGTTAAAATGGATTATTTTCTTACAGTTCTTTGTGGGTCAAGGTTGGCTATCTTGAGAGCCAATTCAATGGCATGTTCAGATGGCTTGCAAATAATGGGTGTCTTTGGCAAAGCTGTACTAGGATTGCGTTGAGCAAAGTGCCCAGTGATGTCAAAGATTTCATCACCATTGCTTGTGGCTGTATTAGTACTTCTAAAACCCAGAAATTCAATGTCATCTTCATCATCAGAGACAATGCTTTTGTGGATTGGATTTAAGGTCTCAAAGCAGATAATCCCTTCAAAGCAATCTTCTAATCCAAGCCTGCTAAGTGCCTTAACTGCATGAACCTTGTCTGCATTTGTGAAGATCTGTTGACGAAGAGAAAAAAGGTCTAATCAGATTATGATCAATATAATTGGCCCTGTTCTATTGCTTCCATTTTTATTTATTCATTTATTTTTCTATATATTACTTACAAGTTTCCTGTAAGGCAGGCTCTGCAGAAGATTCCTCAGAACTGGGTCTGGCTTTATGTTTTCATAAGGTAATCTCCCATGAACAAAGCTGTAAGAAATTAAGTTCAAACATCAATAATCAAGGTCATACCCTTTTGAAATGCATATCATCATTGTAAAAAACCAGTGGTTAGTAAATTTAAAGAATGAATTACCTGTGATATTCATCATAATCAAAGTCATACCCAATTGCCTGAGTTGAGAGTAAAACCCAAATGAGTCCTCAGTAAAATTGACTATCATAATCCTTCTTGAGGGAGGGAAAATTATTAAGAAAAAATGAAGTCAGGAAGCTTACCCTAAGACCAGCCATAGTTGTTCCATAATACTTGTACAGAAGGTTGCACAAATCAGGGATTTTGCTTTGCTCTATGCCAAGCTTCTCAACCATATAATCTGCATTAATAATATGTATCATTCATGTCAACACCAAAATAAATAAATATTAAAGTAAAAATAGCAATAGTGGCATAGTCGAGAATACTAAAGTCGTCAACACTTGCGTGTTTCATTGGTAAAGTACTTGGTCTTATAATAATAGGGGAACATAATCGCTATATAAGCATGGGCAAAGAGTCTCCCTCACCTTTAATATTCTGAAGGCATGCTTTTGCAATACCAGAACTGAGGGGATACAAAGTATCATCCAAATCTGCAGAAATAAACTCATTTTCATTAATATACTTAATCATACCCAGATGAAGATTCAGATTGGTACTTCAAAAAAGAAGTTCTGATCCAATGATTTACCAAAGAGAAGGCAATCATATTTTGGCCTCTGAGCTTGTCTAAATCGGTCATCGAACTCCATTTTGAATCAGAAAACCTGGAACAAAGACATCAAAAGAAGTAAACATTTAGTTCCATGACAACTTGCACCGATCCAAATTTATATGCAAATTCGTGCTAGTTATCAATCTGCAGATCTTCATGGCTTTTCAAATAAAGAATGTTCTTGTTGACTCAGATTAGCACCAAAAAAGGCAAAAGGGTCTAAAAAGGCAGGCAAGCATTTGATAGGTTTCCGAGCGGACAATCCACAAACAAGTGGAAGGTATTGAATCAAAAATAATTATGGACCAATTTTCTTTTGATGATAGTGAATTTTAAAATTGATAAAACATCCAAATGCATCAGAAACTTTCTTTACAACTCATAAAATTTCAGCATCCAAAACAAATGGAATCCCAGGAACAGGGGACATGGATTAAAGGCCACAAACCCATTATCTCAATCATTTAGAAACATAGTTCATATAAAAAGAAAAAAAAAGGAAGAAGACAAATCATCTTTTCATTGTGCATCAACTTTTGGGATTAATCAAGACCCATTTAACTAAATAATGAGATTGGTCTGATATTATAAAATATGCAATGGAGCATTAGGGAACAATGTAGAATTTTTATCCTTAAATTGAACAGGAAAGTGGGTATTATATCTCCAAAATCACCATAAAACAGGGGATAAGAGTCATCACGGTTTACAATTTCTAAAAATCGTCCCCAGCTATTAAATTCCACAAAAATGACCCAAACAGAAAACCTCAAAAACCCAGAATCTTAATTCATATGAACACCTTGTTCAAGCAAAAAGAATCATGGCTGGTTGTATGGCAAAAGCAAAAGCTTCTGGAAAATGAATTCAACATAAACCCAGAAATGGGGAAAAATGATGGAGAATGAAAAAAATCTGAGATTTCCTTCACTCACCAGAAAGCGAGGAAACAGTGGTTGAGATTAAAGGAGAAGAGGATGAGAGAGCGCAAAACAAATGTGTCTTGCAGGATGAAAGGAGCAGAGAGGGGGGAGGAAAAGAGGAGGCAGAGAGCGGTTTATATAGGCAAATGGTTCCTTGTATCGAAGGAGTTTGGGATTATAAAATTGCATTAATTTATTCAATTACGTGTATTTTTTCAATACAAAAAACCCATGAAATTCACACAATGATTAATTTCAATTTCACTTCCGCCAGAAAGTGACAGCTTATTTATTTAAATTATTATTTTGCGTACTTTTTTTAAATTGTTATAATAAGGTGATTTTAATAATTGAACTGTAGATAACGGAATTCTGGTTTCGCTTCGATCATTCATTAACTCAAAATTAATGGAAAAAAATCTATTTTTTATTAACTGATTTATTTTTTTTTATGTTAAATTACATTTCAAAAAACTAAGATGCGTTGAGGACAAAATATGCATAATGAATTTGTGGATTTAGGTTACATCTACTAAAATTAGGAACCATACTAGCGTATTTTAATAAAACAGTAATATTTAATATTATTTTAAAAAAATTATTCTCCTTTACATTTAAAATTCAAATCCATGATTTTACATAAATAAATTATTATTTTTATTAGTACCAAGAAGCTATAAATATACACCTACAAAAGCACCATGTAGTTAATATTGCTTAATCGAAGGATCATTTCTAAAAAATTGTTATTGTATTTTTTATACGGTAAGAATAATAATTTATTAAATATATATAATTTTGAATTTAAATTTAAAATATAATTGGGATTAAAATTACTGAGGTAATATCATGCTAGACTGATTTTCAACAACTAAATTTATGAAGGCATCTTGTAAAAATTTCCATACTACTCACATCATTTATGGAAGCCAGGTCATATATTATTAATCGATAATATTATATGATTTGAAAATAAAATTTGAAATTTGATATAAAATATAAATTAAAAGTTATCATTAAATATAAAATAATAAATTAAGTTTATAAAAATTAATTCATTAAATATAAAAAATTTAAAATATAATTTAAATTTTATTTTCGATATCCGTAATAACTATAACATGGTAACAAAAGCTTGACCCTTACAACTAACATTAAGAAGATCTACATGCAAATCTACCATTGGCCACCTTAATTCAACATGAAAGAACAATCTTAATATTGATTTCACTTTCCCTTATAAATCTATTGAATTTGCTAATCACCCATTTTAAAGTTGTGGACAAAAACTCAGAATTTTTATCAATTTTTTCTAGTAAAAAAATTAATCAATCCTTCAATCATTCTTAAAATTTATTTAGTTGATCTACACATGGTGTGGTCAAATTGATCTTTTCATTCATGGTCAAGAAAATTTTAATAATTATTTGCATGAAAGGTTTGAAATTAATAAAGTCAAGGGAAGTAAATAAATAAATAAATAGATAAATAAACGAGAACCACATTGTGCGAAAGTTACTTGTAAGCTACCCATGGACTTTTTCATTCATACTTATCAGGTCTTATTAATCTGAGAGGCCCCTTGAGAATAACTCAACCGCTTGTCAAGTCATATTTACTTGGAAGCTTACGAAAGTACCAAGAAGAAACACTTGGTTTAAAGTGTTGCTATTGTCCACTAATTCCTATAATTCCAAAAAAAAAAAAAAATGGAAATTGTATGCTCTTATTGATGCTTTTCTAAGTTTTAGTTGTAATTAAATTGATACCCTCACATAATAAATTGTTCAAAAAAAAAAAAACCTTTGCTTTGTGAGAAATTCGATAATACATATAGATATACACACATTTTTTTGAGAATAAAGATATAACAATAGATATGTAATTTTAGCACCGTTGATAAGGAAAATGGATCTCCTTCTTTTCTTCGAGAAAAAAAAAAGGAGCAGATGATGGATATAAAATTTTATTTTATTTAAAATTATGAATCCTTATAAAAATAACAGTGAATCCTTATAAGAAAGGTAATAAATTTCAAAATAAAAAAATTATTTTTATTTTTAAAAGTAATATGAAAATAATAAAAGAAGAAGGAGAGAATGCGGAGTTGGACATGTTTGGAATTGCATTTTTGTCTACTCTTTAGACTTTAGTGATCGCTAGATAGAGCAACCTGAGGGATCGGCGGATCTCTGCTCCTTATCTGACGCCATAAGATATTTTATCGATATGAAATATCAGAGTTTTGTTCTTGTTAGAGTATTTTTTATAAAAAAATATTATATATATAAATGAAGAAATTATATATTATTTATATTAGTGACATAAAAAATACTATTTAAAATTATCATAATAAAAAATAATTTTTTTAAAATCGAAGAAGTTATTTTTAAATTTTTTTATTTAGTATAATTATATATTATAAAAATATTTTTATCAAAATAAATGAAATCTAATATTGAAGAAATTTGAACTCATAACCATAATTTTTTTTTGGGTTTTGATTGGGTTTAGTTTATGATGTAATGTCAGGTAATTTTTTTTAATCTCTGTAATCATATCCAGTTCAGTGGAAAAAAAAACTTATATTACACAAATAAAAATTTCGTGAAAAAGTTTAGTTATGAAAATAAATTTTTTCCCATTTAAAGCAAGTAGAGGCAAGAAAGGAATTAACATGCCGTTACTTCTTGACATTTGCGGAGATATTCCCCAGCATATTACCACATTAAATGGTCAATATTCAACCCTTTGACCATAACTTTGACAAAAAAAAAAAAAAAAAACCTTTGAATTTGCTTTTGTCAATATTGCGGCACTGCTTCCTCAAAAGGTTGTAACATGCCAAAACAATTGGAAGCCTCCCATTTGCCGAGAAATTCTTCACCGGACAGGACATATAAATTATATACTTACTATTAATAAAAATTAAAATAAATATAAAAAATGATAATTAAAAAATTATTTATTATATTAATTTATTTAATAATAAAATAATGAATTTAAAAAATTTATATATACAAGTTGTTTGCTTACTGAGTAATCAAGAAATCTTCCCTATTGTGGTGACAATGCTAACTAATTGATTTTATCACATTCTAATTAATTATTGAATGAAAAGGCCATTGCCCATTTGCGTGTAGAATTCATTTTACCTAAATTGTGTTGTGTAGGGCAAAGATGTTGACAATTGTGCACTATAGTTGTGTACAGCTCAAAATTTATCAATTAAACATAATCCATACTAATTTGGGTTAATTACTTATTTGACAAAATAATTAGGATTGTGACATACTCCCATTGTAAAAGGTTACTGATGTATTTCGATGTTATTAAAAATATTATTAAAGTATTTTTTACTGTTAGTGGAAGTTTTTAGTTGCTTTAAAAATTGGTTTAATTATAATTTTGATTTCATATCTCCAATCTACTAATTAATCATATTTGATCTACCTTAAATATGATTTTATTTTAATTACTTTATTGTATAAATTAGGTCTAAAATAGTAATTTTCATTAATTAATCAAAGACAAAATATTCTAATTAACATACAAAATTTTAATAGAATTATATGTTAGTATTTACTGCAAGAAAATTAAAAGAATTCATATTGTCACTTTAAAAAACTACAACTTACATAACCATGGGGAAACATGTCCAATTTGGTTGCTAATATTATGGTATTCGCTAATTTTCATCCCAAATTATCAATAGTAGACCCATGATTTTTAATTTGATGGAAACAAATATAAAAATATTTTAAAACATGTACATGCTTTTAAATTTTTAACAGGGTTAATTTAAAATTATTATACATAAAATAGAGAAATCAAGATTTTTGGATGTCAAGTCCCTGTTTGTCCCCCGTCTCCACCGCCATCAGTTATTGCCCGTGGAATTCTGTTACAACTTTATATATGTAATGATTATGATTTTCAGTCTTTGATTTAACAATTGTTGTTAATAATTAGTAAGTTTAAGCAGAATATTAAATTTAAAAGAATCTTAAATACAAGTAATTTGTATATTCAAGAAATAAAATTAATCTTTTGGGCAGTTCAACCAATAAAATTTATTATTTAATACCACTTATATATTAAGTTTGATTTCAACAGCTAGCGACCCCAAAAGATTATACTATTAATAAGTATTATTGTAAGCATAATTTTTAGAACCAGAATAATTATTGAATTAGACAAAGTACTAATTCACCAATTTATTTGTTCAATCACTAATTTATTAATTGAATAGGATTTCACTTAAAATATATAAATCATATATGTACTAGTAATATATATTTAAAATAATAAATATACCTGATATAATAATAATTTATGTTAAAAATAATTAAAAATATAAATTCAATTAATATAAAATTATAAAGTTTTGCATCTTTCAATTATTATAAAATTATAAATTTTTTAAAAAATTAAAAAATTGGTCCAAATCATTAGTTTTGACTGGTTTATATTAATTTTAATTTGTTTCCCATCGATTCACATAAATTTTTTATTTAAAGATCTTTAACCAACCAACTAGTTCACTGATTTTACTTCCAATTCACTCCAATTTTTAAAACTATGTTTATAAGGTTAGTAATATATTCTGATCTTGGAGAAGGATAATCTATTTTACTTTTAAACTTTCCTTTATTAAGAAAAAGGAATAAAAATATTTAAAGGCTATAAATTTTGATGTGTCATCCTTTAATAAACTAAGTGTCAATTTTATTTTTTTATTTTTACTAACAATGCATCAAATTGAAGCTGAAACACTATTAGAGTATAATACTTGCACTTTATAATCCTCTGCAGGTAGTACAATCAAAATTAGACTTTCTGATGGATTAGCAAAATTTAATTTAAATTATATTATGTGTGCATATATATATATATATATATATATATATATATATATATATATATATATATATATATAAGATGAAGTGTTTTTGGTGTAATTATATTTTTCCAATTAATTTGATAATTTTTTTTCAAGAGTAGTAAATTTTCATGATTGTTTAAGTGGGTCAAGCATAGATATTTTGGGGCATTTTGGTCAAAAAAGAAAGGTTTATATATTTTGGTTTTACGTGGAAAATGAAGAATGATCAATCACATTCTGGACACTTCAGGATATTTGGTGCACGTAAGTTAAGTGGAGTTTGAACAAAACATCACAGCTAATACGAGCACAACTTTTCTATTAAAAGACAAAAAGTTACGGTTTGGAAAATCTAATTAGTGGACATATGGTTTTGTGTTCATGTACAGTGTACTACCGGAAAGTAGTAAATTACGTAAATCTTTGGATTATTTTGTTTGGCCAAAACCTTTTGGTCGGTAAATATTCCCCGCCTTTTTTCAGTGACTGTAGTCGGTAAATTTAGGAATAATTACAGCCTTTTTCATTCACATTTCTTCTTTTTATTTAGTGACTGTGGACGGTAAAAATATATGGGAAAAATTATATCTCTTTCCTTTTATTTTTAAAGATTTAAATTTAATATATTATTTATAATATAAATTAATTTTGAACTATTCATATATTTTCATATTAATAAAAATTATTAAAATATTTTTTATCATTGATAAAAATTATTATTTATTAATGATATTATAGTAATAGTATATTAAATTTAAACTCTTATTTTATTGCACACCCACCTCTCGTACTCCAAAAAAAAATCCAAATATTTATTTTGATCAAGCTTATGCATATAATTAAATCATCATACTTATGGTTCTCAAGTTAGCCCGACAATAAATTTACTTTAACTACCCATTCTTATTTATACTCTTAGATAAATTTTTTTATACATCCTTTTGATAAATAAATAAAAAGTAAGGTGCCCGTTAAGTATCCTCGATTGAATAAAACAGCTAAATTTTCATCATATTATTCTTTATTGGAAATCAATTAATTTATAAATTTAAATTTAATCTACTATTATCATAAATCATTTTTATATTATCACTTATTTTTGAATTGTCACATCATTAAAAAATTCTTAAAATTTTTTTACTATCAGTAAAAAAATCTTTAATTAACTTCTCCCTCTAAGTGAGATTTTGTTTTGGGTTTGTTCATATGCTGGTTTGTGGCTGTTCATCCGCTTGTTGGTCTAGTTTTCATTTTTCTTCCTTATATTATGCTTGATCCATCTAGTTGTTCCTTCTAATTTCTGGTTCTACTCATCTTGTTTTCTCTAGTTCTTTTTGCTATAACAAAACGGAGTTGGTTTCCTATCTTATAATCATCATGGCTTCTTCACTGGGGGATGGAGGAGGAATGCTTAGAATTATTGCCAAATAATATATATATATATATATATATATATATATATATATATATATATATATATATATATATATATATATATATATATATATATATATATATATATATATATATATATATATATATATTCTCATTTAGATAAATTGCCAAAGGCAAATGATTCTAGATTGTGCATCATATAATATGAGGAGATAGTTACTTAACTTGTAGCTTTGGAGCCAACAATAAGCATTACAAAGGTGAATTTTAATTTGGTACTATCTGGGTTCAAATTTATAATCTGCCACTATAGTTTTATAAATGAAGCAAATGCTCAACAAATGTGTGCTAGACTGGGAAAGATAGAGATGGTGGAAATTCCAATTATTAATGGATGTGTGTTACATTCATTTATAAGAGTTAGGGTATGGTTGAATACATGAAAACTTTTGCCATTAGGTTTTGGCTATAAGGGGAAGATATAAAATCTTGGATTTCTTTTAAGTATGAAAATATCCAAAACTTATGTTTTGGCTATGGAATATTAGGCTATGACCAAAGGACTCACAAGAGCCCATGAATTAGTGTTGAGAATGAGGACAAAAATAAGGTGTTATGCTATGGATTTATGTGATGCCTACAAAAGCTTTATCTAATGTTGTTGTTAAATTATAGAAAGCAAAGGAGGAGATGCAACTTACTAGCATAGAAGGCACGTTGATAGGTAAGGGGAGTAGGCATGTATTAGATGATTGCACAACGAAAGGGTACTAAATAGTTAACTTTGGAAATGATGGATAATGATTTGGTGTAATTGTGAGTTTACTGGGTAGGAAGTGGGCATGCAATTGAATCAAGTTAGTTTAAATTAGGTTTCAGAAGTTTTAGTGCCAATAAAGGATGTAGTTTCCACTATTTTAGTAGACTTACAACCTTCAATATACCAGAGTGAGGAATCAAAGTTGAATGTTGAAATGTCAAATATAGCTCAAGGTGTAAGTTTTGGTATGATGAAGGATACAATTAAATCTCATCTAATAGTGGATTCTCTTAATAAGGGTGGGGATGGTATGAATAAGAAAGTCTATGATGATTTATCAAAGGATGGAAGGGTTATTCAAAGGGTTAAAAAGAAGGATGCCTTTAGTTTTGCCAGTGTTGAATTTCAACAAGGTTGTGTTTTAGATGCTAGAGACAAAAAGTTATCAAAGTCTTTAAGTGGAAGAATCATGCAAGGTGGGAAGTTGGTAAGATTATGTCTTTTAAAATAGTCAAGGAAGAGTGCCTAATCAAGCCCCCACAAAAAAGCCATGGGCATGGAGCTATTGGAATACCAATCATATGCCACACTAAGGGCTCTTAGAGACCTAGTAATATGGCATAAGCTGGATTGTATTTTTCTTAAGACTCATTTGATTAGTATAGAAAATAACTTTCTGGAGAAAATTGAATTTCCTATGAAATAATTTCGTATGTGAATTTTCTGAGAAGTAATCAAAATTGTTTAGTTGATATATAGAAAGTGATACTTCTTGAGAAGTAACTTCATATATCTTATTTAGTTTAATTTTAAATATTCTAAGAAGTATCAATAAAATAACTATTATATGTTCAATATTATTATAATATAAAATAATAAATTTTAGTTGTCTTTAATCAAATTTAATGAGGATAATTTTATAATCATATCTATAAATAACATGAGAAATAAAATTTACCTAGGGAGAGGTGGGTAAGTAACTTCCTATATTTTATGGGAAGTAAAACTTTTGAGGAAGTTCTAATTTTTCCATTTTGTAAAATAATAGTCAACTAAACAACCAATCAATTTTTTATTTTTCAAAAAATAAAATTTTGCGTAATATTGAGGCGAACTTAGTATGATGAAAGCTTTGTCTATGAGAATGGAGGTTATGGCTTATGAATTGGATTTTGAAGATATATTTGTTGTAAATGCCCGGAAAAGTAAAAGGGGACTGATAATGTTATGGTGGTCTTCGGTGGATATTTCTACGGTCATGGCATCTAATAAACTTATTCATTGTGAAGTTGGTTCTTTTGCAAGCTCGATAAAATGATTTGTAAGAAAGATATATGGTTTTTGTTATTGAAGGGACAAATATCAACTCTAAAATCAATTATACACAATTCAGTGGTCAATGAATGACCCTCGGATTATTCTTGGAGATTTTATTACTTTATTCATAGTCAAGATAAGATGGATGGTTGTTACATAGATAATTCTAATAATCTATCTTTCTTCACATTTGTAATTACTATTATATTTTTAATAATATATTAATTTTATATTCACTTAGAGCATAAATATTTTATATTGATAGTGCATCAAATATGAACTCTTAATTTATAGAATAATAATGTATTATTGAAAAATAACAGACGTCTTTGTTTTTCAAAAATAACATTTAAAGAAAGAATAAAACAAATATTTAAAGCGACATATCAAAAAATGAAGAAAGTACATTGCAGGAGTACACAATCCAAATACTCTTGTATCCTCAAAATATCTCACCAACAATTATAATATCTCAATAGATTGTATATGAATCACTCATTTAAAATTGAAGATGTTTTAATATATATATATATATATATATATATATATATATATATATATATATATATATATATATATATATATATATATATATATATATGATGTACCTATTTTTTCGTTTGAAATTATAAAAAACAAATTTCAATTAATTTAAAATTATATTCTTAAATAATTTTATATATGAATTGAATTTTTTTATTGATGTTATTCGATTTTACTAATTTAGTGTACCTTTTATTATCATAAAAAAAATAAAAATCTTATTTCTACAGCAAAAATGAGGCTTAGTACATCATGACAGCTGTTTCCCTTGCTTGTTTGAACTCTCAAAATGTCCCTTTTTTCACCCATTTCTTTTTTATTTCTTGTTTAAAGGTGGGAGCTGAGGAAGGTAGGAGCAGCACAAATGGTACATTTTTATCCTTTCTGTCGTATTAATTAGTGACATCTGAAAAATATGCCAAAATCCAAAGATTTCTATGGTTATCTATCTACCACCATCATGTTTCATAATCCCAACAATCATTATTAAGCAAATAACCCCACAATATAATGCATCCACATGCGCGTAGAACCCTAAATGACCCGAATGAAAAAAGACAAAAATCCAATGTTAATCCATTAAGCAATTTAATCACTGTCCAATTACACCGATTTATTATTTTCAATTATATATATTTTAAATTTAAATTCCATTAATATAATTTTAAGGACTAAATTTAAATGCCAGTCTATATTAATAGGGATGCAAGACAATTCATGAAAATAAAATGAAATTTTAAATGATTTATTTCTATATGTATTTGTAATTTAATTTATAAATTCATAAATTTTAACTAGAAATTCATGGATTAATCTATTTGTGAATTGCAGCTTATTTAACATGCTTATTTATTAACTTAGTTAGCAAAATTGATTATATTTAATCGCACAGGCCTCAAATTTAAATCTTGTGATTGATTTAAAGAAATTAAACAAATTATAATTACAACATATTTTTAGGTTTGAATTTTGCTATTGGGAATATTAAAAGATTAAAAAGGCTTTAAAAAATGTCAATATATGCTGATCTTAAAATGAATTAATATGTTCTATTCCTTTTTTTAACAATATCATATATATTGAAAATGAGATATAAAATTCAATTTCAAATATAAATTAAGAATTGTTATTAAATAATGAATAGTGAGATAAATTTATAAACTTCAATTTAATATATATAAATTTTAAAATTTAATTTCAAATCTTATTTTTGATATTTATAATATTTTCATTTTTATATTTTTTTAAAAAAGTGTCAATATCTTTCCTTGCTTAATTATCTCTTATTTTTTTTGGATTTACTTGCATAATTATCCTTTTAGTGGTGTATGTTAGTTTGATTAATGCTCTCTATGATTGAAGTACGGATGTAGCTAATACACTATCAATCAATTATTAGAGAGATCTTGCGCATCTGAAATACTTCTTCATCCATATTAATTTTCAAAGCCAAAAAAATAATAAAAATAATAATTAGGCCAGGTTGTGGGCTTCAATCTATCTATAGAATATGAGATGCCCAAAACCCTAAGTTCCTTTTTCCTAAGTTGGGGGTGGTTGTGTGCACACTTGGACCATTTGACAACATGTGTGTGTTGTTTATGTATTTTTATTTTTATTATATTATTATATCATATTATATAGTGGCTTTGCCGTCAATAATTAAGTGAAAATGACCATCCCAACGTAGACCGTGACACGTCTGTTTCCATTTGTTAATTGCTTTTTGGAGGAAATAATTGGAACCCAAGTTTACATGTTAACGAAAAGTACCGCTGATTCATGGATTAAAGAAATTATATCGCCTAATTCACACAACTCTATGATTTGACCCCTTTTTTTCGATTCATTCAAATTCATGAACAATATGTTAAAATTTTTGTTGGTATAATAATATTTAATATTGTTTTTAAAATTTTATATATACGTTTTAAATTTAATATTTATATGTATTTCAAATGATTTATTTACTATAAAAAATTCACAAAATAATCTAATAATTAAGACTAGTCTTGTAAAGGCAGTGGGAAATAAAATTTATTTTTTTAATAGTTGAAATAGTAAATTTATTTGACAAATTTACTTAAAAATC
The DNA here is from genome assembly GCA_020226215.1 of Sindora glabra. Taxonomy (NCBI): domain Eukaryota; kingdom Viridiplantae; phylum Streptophyta; class Magnoliopsida; order Fabales; family Fabaceae; genus Sindora; species Sindora glabra. The sequence goes on from CM035235.1 coordinate 4,910,042, forward strand.
GGGAGTTGGACTTTAAAAAAATACCAAAAGTCACTTAAATCGGAGATTCCTGACAAATCATATTAAATACTTTATTTTTTATTTTTAATAATATAACAAATAATAATGTATTAAATATTTTATTAAAATAAAAATAAAATATTAAATGTAATTCTATTATTAAACATATTATTATTTATTTCCTCCGCTCCAATTATTATTTATTGCAGTTAATCAATCTCATAAAAAATAATTTAGTTTATTTATTCTTAATATACTTTATAAAATTACCTTTTAATCTTTTATTGAGCACAAAGTTTAACACAGTTGAAAATGCAGCAAATTGTGATGGAATAAACATGTTAACACATTTCAAGAAGGATAATAAAGTATTTATTAGTGAAAAAATGGCAAGATTGATAAATAATATTTAATGCTTAAATAGAATTCTAAAATAAAAGATCAAAAGAAATATTTTTTTTTAAAATGTGAAAAATAATAAGAAAGGGAAGGAATATTATATTATTAAAAATAAAAATAAAACATTTAATTTTGCTAATTTGACGTTTGCATTTAATGCTTAATAGCAACTTTGGAAATTGTTGTTAGCATTTTCCTTACATAATACTCTCTCCATTCCTCATTACTTATGTTCTGTTTTAAAGCAATTTTTTATTTTTTTATTTATTATTTTAAAATTTTAATAAAATGCTAAATATTTTTTTAAATTTTATCTTACTTTTTTATTAATAAATATTTTATTATTTATTCTCTTAACTCACTTGTATTTCTTTCTCTATTTTCAATTATATTAAACTTTGGGTACACAAGATAATTTTAGAAATCTATTAAAAATAAATAAGCTAAATTACTTTTTTAATATATGTGAAATCAATTAATTGCAACAAACATTAAGAAAAAAAACAAAATGAGTATTATCCTTATATGATCAAATAAACTTATGTACAATTCTTGGACATAATTAGAAATGCAAATAGGTCAAATGATTTATCAAAGCCTATTGTGTAACTTATTTATGGCCTGTTCCAACATAATTTATTTATTTAAATAAGTTAAATTAAAATTAATAAATAAATTTATTTAGATAAACAAGTAAGACCTATCTTCTGTAAATTTGATTTATAAATCTATTATGTTCATTTATTTAATTATTAAAATATTTATAAATAATATAATATATATGCATATATAATATAAAATATTTCAATACATATATTTATATATATAAGCTTAATTAGACTATTAGATAATTTAAATATGAAAAAAATTTTAGTGTATTAGACTTTTAAATAAAATGATATGCTAAATCAAAAATTTTTAATATGTCAGATTAAGTCTAAATTTTAATTTTATATAAATTAAATTAGGTTCAAACAAATATTTTAAAAAATAAATTTAACTTATTTAAAATAAAGCCTCCCGACTTCGCCTGTTTGCATAGCTAGATATAATATATATATCAAGTTAACTCAATATATGTAAAAACGAATTAATTTAATTTAAATTGCGTTATGTAGATATTTATATGATTTTAGGCATGAAGCAATATAAATAAATAGGACCTTAGTCATCACATCCTTAAAAAAACATAGTGCTTAAATTATATGCAGTAGTGATGGTTAAGTACTCTGTCAAAGCCTGAGCAGTTTGTGGTGGGCATGCAGTGGGCTACTCCTGGCTTTGTTTTCTTGAAAGCTCCATTTCGATCTTTCCCTCAATAATTCCAACCACCTGGGCTGGCTGTGACTATGACATATTATTACTTTAATATCATTTGCATCACAATTTATTGTACTCATGCTTATTATTGGAGCCCTTTTGCCTCCATTTATTGACCTCACTAAAATTTAATTTAAATATATAGATATATGAATACATGAATCTAATCTTTTTTTCATGTTATAAGGATTTATATACAATTTTTTTTATGAATTTTATTATCCTTGAAAAAAATTTCGAATCCACTATACATAAAATTTTAATGTCTATTCCAATTTAACATAATTTTTTTTAAAAAAAGTAAATTCTACGATATCTCTAAAAATTATTAGATTGTAATTATCTAAATATATTTGTTAAAAATGAATAATGACGATTAAATAATTTTAATTTAATATTTTTTAAATTTATCATATTATCATAATTTTTAAATTTTAGAATTTGTATGACAAGCATCGAAGGGCAAAGATTTTCTTTCTCGAGAGTACCAGCAAAGAAAGAGATTGGAACGGAATTTTCAGCAATACTCCAATGATCAAATCTCTATGTGAATACTAGAAAGAATCATTTGTTAAAAATTTTTCCTAAATAAAATGATCAGAAATAGTTAGAGAATTAATTACGTAATTGTTATTATAATTCTTAAAATATTAATATTTATTAGAACGAAAGGATCCACATTCTTGAAAAAGGGTTTTTGGCTTGAGTAGGTGAAGTTTGGTTGACTAAAGAAAGCTACAGCAACGAGGATTATGTGAAATGTGATCTGTAACCCTATTTATTATGGTCACAGAAAATGCCATATGCCAATAATATTATTTTATTTTTACGTTGGCTTCAAGCATCTGGGTGGTTCTTGGATTTCATAGTTTCCAACATCAGGCAATTAGATTGTAAAATTTCCACGGGTTTTGGTTTGGCTAAAATACCCAATTACGCAAATTTTTAAAACAATTTACCGTTTTACGGCAGGTTGAAAACATATTACCAAAATACGTAGGGCGCCATTCAATTTGGCGCCCGTGGAGGCTGGAGGCGCCACTCAAAGTGGCGCCCTCCCCCTTAGAGGCGCCGTTTGAGGTGGCGCCCTCCATGCGGGAGGCGCCAGTTTGAATGGTGCCCTCCGTATGGAGGGCGCTAGATGGAATGGCGTCCCTGGGCGCCTTTAATTTTGAAATTCAAATTTCAAACGGGAGGCGCCATTTCATCAGGCGCCTCCCCCCCTATTTATACCCTCCCTCCATCCTCCTTCCTTCCAAACCCTCACACAGCCGTCTCCTCTCTCACGCACAATCCATTTCGCAGTTCTGCCTCTCTCAAACCCTCTCTCACTCAGAATCCATTTCATAGTTTTACTTCTCTTTTTTGTTCGTAAAAGTTGTAGCCACAGTTCGTTTATCATCCGTTCTTATTTTTGTACATTGCATTCGGAAGTATTTTTTGCTTTGGAGCAAATCTGATCCCAGTCAACTCTTGTTTGGTTAGTATATTTGTAATTTTTATTATTATGTTATATTTTTTTAAATGAATTATTATGATTTATGATCTGAAGTGATGATTAAAGAGTTAGAGAGAAATTTCTGTTATAATTTATAAATTTTATTTATTTAAGTTTTAATATTTTTTGTATTTATATTATAATATTTATTTTATGTTAATATTATGATTTATAATATGAAATGGTGATCTTGGATTTAGAAAAGATTTATACAAATTTATATGATATGTGATAATTTATATTTTTTACTGATTAGTATTTTTATATAATTTTTGTATGTATATTATAATGTATATTTCACGTTGATTATTATGATTTACGATGGGAAATAATGATCTACGATTTAGAAAAAAATTATATAAATATATATGATCTGTGATAATTTTTGTCATGATTTATAAATTTTATTTGCTTAAATTTTGATAATTTCTGTATTTATATTATAATATTTATTTTATGTTAATTATTATGATATATGATGTGAAGTGGTGATCTAGGATTTTGAAAAAATTTATACAAATTTATATGATATGTGATAGTTTATGTTTTTCATTGGATAGTATTTTTGTAATTTCTGTATGTATATTATAATTTATATTTCATGTTGATTATTATAATTTATGATGGGAAATGATGATCTAGGCTTTAGGAAAGAATTTTATAAATATATGTGATCTGTGATAGTTTGTGATTTTTATTGGTTAGTGTTTGTAGAATTTTGACATTTATATTATAATTTTTAATTTATTTTGATTATTATGGCTTATAATGTGAAGTGATGATCTAGGATTTAGAAAAAATTGAAACTTGAACATATTATATTTGTTAGAAAACTAACATGTTATTGACAATATTTTTTTTACAATAATTAATTATATTTTATAATTTATGACAATATTTTAAGTTTTTGTTAATGATATTTTTTAAATAGTATATTTTAAATTTAAAATACATCAACTGAAAGTTCTCGGAGGGTTTATAGTTCGCGCATAATTTGTTTTTCATTTCACGTACCTTGCAGATGATTTTTTTTTGTTTCTTCAATCATTGTATTAAAAGTTGAAATAGAATATATTGAATAATATTAATTTAATATAATATAATATTTTTTATGCGGCAAGTTATTTTTAATGATCAAATATGTTTTTTTTTTTTAGAAATTCATGTTATGGAAAACGTTGATTGAAATAACCTACTATATATTTTAGTTTTAATGAGATGAGTTAGGAATAAAAAATAAATATTTTTTAAAATTGATTAATATTTTCTTGATATAAAAATTCGAACAATATATTTTAAATTGAATATACATCAATAAAATTTTATATATATTGTTATTTTTATTTCTTTAATATATTATCCTACAGAATAAATTTAATTTAGCGTGATTGTTGCATAATTTTATAATTGATACAATAACATCTAATAATTTTTACTTAGAGATTGAAATTATTAAATTATCTAACAAATTTATCTTTCATGTAGAGTATTTTTTCTGTTTGCTTCTCCGAATACTCACCGGTTAGTAGTTTCAGGAATTTTATGCTTATACTATAATTTTTATATAGTCGTAGTGAAAATATTTTTTATATCGGTAGAGAAATTTATTTAAAATATAATGATATTAATAATATAGAATTATTTATTTTATATTAATTGTTATGATCTATGTTGCAAAATTATGATTTAAGATGTGAAGTTATGATTTATGAAAATGTCGTAGGACTTTATATGTAATGTGATAGGGTGTGCTATTAAAATAATAACCAACCAGATAAAGAAGGATGTCCTAATATAAGTCTTACGACCTAGGTGAAAGCCATATTTAGAGAACTGGATCATGTAAGATTTTAATGTATCATAAGAGAGGTACTAAAAAAGATCTTGAGAAATGTGAATGTAATCAAGAGCCTTGAAAAAGTAGGATATTGTTATTACAAATTTGAACTTTTTTGCATTTAAATAGTAGATATTGTAGATAATGTATTTCGCAGTTCTTATATTTGATGTGATATTTAAGTAGGTAAAATTATATAGTCAGATTTTATATTAGTTTTGGAAAAGAAATAACCTTAGATTGATCGAAGAAAATAAAACTGTTATTTCATAGAATTAATAGAATACCTTGCAACATAGTTATACATCGCGTTCATTTTTAATTATAGTATTAAATACTAGTATACTCATTTATGATAACAAAATTTGTATATGAGACTACTTCTCCATGTGGGGGTGCAGCGAGTATTGTGCAGCTAAATATCAGAAGATGAAGAAAAGTTTAATTGCATTTATATATTCAAACAGTACAATTGTTGAGGGATCAGAGGGGATAATGTACGATGGACCTCCTCCAAAGGCATTGAAAGTAAGAGGATGCAGCAGTATGGATGTTTTGCGGGCTAGAATTCATGCCCGACTGAAGCTTCATGAAGGTCAAGCTGTGGGGAAGATTGTTTACAGGTTTCCACAGCATCAAACAGAGGCTTAGTACATGGCATACGAATTGGATGACGATGAAGACTTGGCTTGCGCGATAGCAAGCTACGAACAACATCCGACGATGACAGCCATGGAATTGTACGTGGACGTGATCACATCTGAATTGCACGCTGACGTCGGGGGAGCGCTTGACCTTGTGGTAATTTTGCGTGCTAGTTTTTTGTATATGATTTTCTTTAAATGCATTAGTATTATAACTAATTTTAATGTCAAAAATTTGCACAGGTAGATGAGGTTTCTTCACTACAGGATTTCACTACCCCTGAGGGGCAGGCCATGTTCAGCTTCGATGCACTTAGGTCAGCGACGGAGTCCATCCTTCATGTGATTCAGCAGGTTGATCATGTTATTATTGACTCACATGCGGAGCCAGCTCCCCAGGCCCATCACATCCCAGACCCTCCGGAGGGTGACCATGATCAGCCTCGCTCTCGCCGACGGCGTCGCACTGCTCCACGGCATACGTCGCAGGCTGATGTTTCGTCCGCTTCGACAGTGCAGCAGATTCCACCTTCGACTGCCCAGGAGACCATGACGATGATGCCTGATCTTACTGCTCCATCTCATTTGCACCCTACTACACCTGATGATCCTTCATCCTCCACCACGTTCCCGGTCGTACTATTTAGGCCGTCGTCACCCCAGATGTACCAGCTCCCTCCTGGTGTTCCATCCTCATTCCAGGCATTTCCACATGCACCAGGAGTTTCATCTGCATTCTATGCCTTTCCTTCTGATGATGCTGGTCCAGCGCAGCCATATCGTCCTGTGTTTGATTGGCATACTCAGGATCAAGGATTAGCGCATGGTGGCATGATGACAGACCACTCAGAGCTTGTAGATAGAGGTAGAGATGGAGGCAGAGCGGGAGCCAGGGGTAGAGGCAGAGTAGGAGCTGGAGGTAGAGCAGACACAGACACCGGGGATGTGACTCCCGAGCCTGCGCAGAGAGTTAGTAGATACGGCCGCCACATTACCGATCCTGGATGTGGGACTGGACATCACTTGCGTAGACATTAGCTTTCTTTTCTATCTCGTTTATATATTTGTATATTTGTCTACATTTATCTTACTACTTTATTACCAGACATCAACAATTAGGATGACTTTACTACTTTATTGCCAGACATCAACATTTACGATGACTTTACTACTTTATTGCCAAACGTCAACATTTAGGATGCTTCTAATTACTACCACTTTTTTAATTGCTTGTGCAGAAATAATTACAAATAACAATAAATCACAAAGATCATTGCAATATTTAATTTTATTTAAAAAATGATGATAAGGACATCTTCCACATATAATAACTAATATTATTAATTATCGTACTTTCACAACTGTTATAAATATCTACTTGGTTAAAATACCAAAATACGTTTACTTCATAAACTATTTTCTGTTTTACCGCAATTTTGAAACTATTTACCAAAATACGCAGGGCGCCAGCTGAAGGCGCCTTCTAACATGGCACCTTCGCTGTAGCAAATTTTGCTGGGGAGGCGCTATTTCACCTGGCGCCTACCCAGCAAACTTAGGTTTACAACTTATGGGGCTCGGAGGCGCCAAGTAAAATGGCGCCTCCACAGTCCCATTTTATAAATTAATTAAGTTTAATAAAATTATATATTTATTTATATAATTTTCATTTTATTGTAATTATATCTTAATTTTTACGACTAATATAGATAAATAATATCATCAAATATAATTAATTAAATTTTAAAAATTATAATTTCGTTCTAATTGTGATAAAATTAAAATTATATAAATAAATATATAAATTTATAAAACTTAAATAATTTATAAAATGGGGCTGTGAAGGCGCCATGTCACTTGGCGCCTCCCAGCCCCATAAGTTATAAAAAAAAGTTTATTGGGTAGGCGCCAGGTGAAATAGCGCCTCCCAGCCCGCGCAGTGAAATTCGCTGTAGCGAATGCGCCATATTGAAAGGCGCCTTCAACGGCGCCCTGCGTAATTTGGTAAATAGTTTTGAAACTACAGTGAAGCGCAAAATAATTTATGAAATAAACGTATTAGCCTATTTCAACCTATCTATTCTTTTTTTATTTATCGTGTGAAAGTAAATAAATAATATTAATTATCATACTTTCACAAAAATTCATGTCTCTAGGGTGCACAGTCAACACAGTCACCGCCTAATTAATTTAGAAACGAGGAGTGAGGGTGCCATGGGCCAAAAGTGCCATATCGCCTGTCGTTCCTTCCCTTCAGCGCGAACGATGCCATTTCGTCTAGCGTACCTCTACACGTCATTTGGCGTCTCTCCATCGCTGTTCGTATCTTCTGTGCTTATTTCGATAAAATGTTTCGAGCGAACGATCAAACGAATAATAATTTCTTAAAAAATAATTAATCGGTACTTCTCACTCTCATTGCCAAAATATTTTATCATTCTGATGAAATAAAAAATATCTAATTCATGTTATAATTCCGATTTCATTACAAAATGAAAAGATTATTGAAACGAAATAATCAGATTTTTTTAAATTTTTAGCTATCTTCAACCTCGCCAGTTTGCATTCATTCTGTCACAAAATAAACAAAATTTTATTCAAATAAATACAAATGGACAAGCATATTATTGGAATAAATATAAAATAAGAAAAATATATTTATTACATTATATTTCTTTTCATTTTTAGCTATCTTCAACTTTGTATATAAAGAATATTTTAGTATACTCAATAAATTTACTTATGTATAATAACATATTAAATGATGACTTGTAATAATATAATTCCAAGCGTTAGAAGTTTATAATTTCAAAAATTGATAAAAATTAACTGTCATTACATAAAATTTTGAGAGACATTAATGTAAATTATGTAATTATTCTTTATTGATCCTATATTTTTTAAATAATATTTAATTATTTACTAAATATTTATTATTTTTATTTATTATATTATTATCATTAACTACTTTCTTATTTAATTCCTATAATAAATTTATGTATTAGATATCAAAGTGGAGTTAACATATTTTTATATGACATCAAATATAATTATAAAATAAGTAATTTATTTTCAAAATTTTATTTTCAGTTACAATCATATATTATTTATTTTTATAATTTTTATTTTCAAATGATTGGCGCCCTCAGAGCGCCACCTTGAATGGCGCCCTTAGAGCGCCAAAGGCGCCATCCTAGATGGCGCCTCCGCCCATGAGGCGCCACACCAAATGGCGCCTCCCGCCACCGTGCGTATTTTGGTAATATGTTTTGAAAAAACAGTAAATCGGTAATAAGTTTTGTAAAAAATATTATTTTGGTATTTTAGCCTTTTGGTTTCTAGTTTCTTCTGTGGAGTACAGACCGATAGAATTAATTAATACAACATGTTACATAATATCTTGAACTTGATTCCTCTTATCAAAATATTTAAAGGAACTAAGTTTAAACATTGTTTATTAGTATTAGTGACGGTGGATCTTAATATAAAATTTCAGTGGAATTAAGAGTAAAAACAAAAAAAAAGGTTGAAGAAACATAGTGACTTGTATAATTTATTTTTCAAAAATCTCATAAAGTTACTTAACAACAATATATGGTTATAAAATTTTTTTAGCACCGACCACCTATGCTCCTTAAAAATCCCGCCACTACTAATTCATATCTGGAATGGAAGTAATGGAAGATAAATCTTTCTCAATAAAGATTATTTCAAAAATTGAAATTTATACTTGTATCAAATTTAAAATATCTTAAAGCCTAATTTGTGTCCATTAAGCAAATCAATTGTTAAAATAGATTTTAATAAATTACTAGAAACTATATAAAATTACAACCTAACAAAGCGAGGAAATACATTTCTCATAACATCTTACATAAACAAAGATTCACAATTATTTAGAGAAAACATAAATATATGAATATCAATGATCAAAGTTCAAATATAATTTGCTAATCAATCAACAACGAAATTAGTGTTTCAATTAAGAACGGAATTTTAATTTCTCATGATCAATTTATTAATAACCCGATGTGATGAATCAAAAGTTTATAAAAATGATTTTTAGTGCATTCACAGCTATTTTTAAGTTTCCTTCAACCCAAACCTTCCTAATATTATTATCTCAAATTAATTGTAAACCTGTTACAAAATCTCATAGCCTGGAGGGACTGAGCACTTATTGCCATTGTAACATTAGATAAAGTAAAGGCAACATTTAAATAAAGAAATAGATTGATTAACGCATGCGTAGTCATGGACAATTGATGAATTTACGATTTGAATTTTAATATTTTCCTTTTAGTTTGGGGCCTTTGATATTTGACAATTTTATTAGATTACCGATCAATTTGAAATCAAATCGAATTAAATTTAATATATAAATAAATTTTTCTAAAATTTATTTCCTTTATTCGTAAGATTTGGATTCAAATTTTTGATGCTGAACCTCTCACCGTTCATATTAACAAACTTCGGAGATTTTTTATATTCAATGTTAAAAATGAAACGTGGCATGATTCGATACGTTGCATGAAGATATATACAATACAGTTGGCCCAGCAGACACCAATAATAGATTAAACAAGACGAAAAGAGGTAGATCACACATCACAGCACGGATCAGAGCACTGTTGATTTGTCTCTACGTGAATACGGATCCGCCCCCTTTCCCGGAAAAAGGCGGGATCATTTTTTAAATAAAGATGGTACATATATTGAATTTTAATTTTTTTATATATTAAGTTAAATTTTATTTGTTTATTCAACTAGTTTATCTTTATATTTATATTCAAGAAATTTCATTTTTATTATATAAATATTTCTGTTTTTGAAATTAGATAAATATAAAGTTTTATTTTATTTAAAATTATGAGTATCATTAAAAAATAATAGATTAAAGAATAAAATTTATACTTTTATTTTTTTTCAAAAATAACATATAAAAAGAAAAAAAAAAGAATTCAGATCCATCTTTACATGGACGGTAAAATAAGAAGCATTTTAAAAATAGAATCAATTGACGTAGAGAGCACTTTGAACCGTAAATATAGCTTGTCAAGCTAACCCTAAAAGTGACATTTTAATATTTATGTGCATTTAACATGTTTTTGACAATTAACTTATTTGCCTAATCTTATTGTGGATGCCAAACCATAAATGCCAACAAATTTTCATTATAAATATAGATTGATGTTCAAGTTTTTCAAAATATTTGCATGTGAAATCAACATCATATTGCTTCTTTCATCAATTAGAAGTTAGTACCAATAAGAATTGCTCTGAGCTCTTGAGAACAAGAAAATAAGACAACCGTCACACCTTGGCTAAAGTCAGAAAAGTTCATGGTATCCACATAATGAAAGGCTATGACTGTATGATATTATTTCTCTAGTATTCTTATATATACCTTGACTATCGATAACCTCTAGCTTTTATTTTTGTTTATTTGAAGGAAGAAAATATGTTATTAATAATTTTTTAATTTATCCATCATCAATAATTTTTTAATTTAATGAGTATATTTACTATGAAAATAGAAGAAAATAAATGAATCTGATTTGAATATCTTAAATTAATATTTTTTATTAAAATTACTTAAATTTTTTATTATTTTATTATCATTAAATTAGCAATATAATTTTTTTCTTAAAAAAATAAAAGTTATTAGCCTCCATATATAAATGTAGAAGTTAATAATCCTGTATATATAATGAAAGATCATCAGTGCCCTATTCTTGTATGAAAATAAAAATGATAAATTGTAATCATTGGATCTTATACTAATGATCAAAATCAAAATATGTATAATTAAGGATCACTTTATCACATAAAAAAGTTAAATACCTCTGATTACAATCAAAGTGAAAGTTTGAATAAACGTGAGGGGAAAAAAAACATTAAACGTACCCAATTATATAAAAAATTGACAGCATTTCTCTAGTGTTAGTTATTAATTGGTGATAACTAGTTGTAATTCTTGCCGATAATTGCTGAAAGGAAACTTTTAATCAAATTGATTTTCTTTTCTTTTGTATTTTTTTTAATATAATATATCGACTTCTACTATCTACTTTGAGTATGAGAGCATTGCATAATTGGATTGGTGATCAAACTTGAATTGTTGTCAACATCGAAATTCTTTCAACTTGTGGATGACCATTCACATTACCAATCATCACTACTAGAATATTTTTGTCAATGACTTTTCAGGTGTACTTCGCTTTTCTAATTTCTTAAGAACTCCATACACTTTAAAATATGTTAAATCTACGATCAATAAAAAAAATTTAATTTTCTATTCTCAATAATTTGTGGCGACAAATTGGTTTAGATTTTTCCTCAAGTAAAGGTTGAAACCTTTATGTTAGACGACATGATATCATTCGTATACATGATTAGATTTGATTATTTCTAAATATTTTTTTGTTATACTATGCCAAGTTGTGAACTATATTTTATGCGATGCCTTTTAGGTTTAAATTTATCGTATGTACACTTTTACAAGGTAAAGAAACATTTATTTATCAGACATAAATGCCAATCAAAAGAACATTGGTGTTGGTGGATTGGCCGGACGGAGTTTGGGGTGGTTGCCAGTGAAAGCGATGATGGTTGGGGGGGGGGGGAGATTTCAGAGTTAAAACGCATTTCAATTAAAATGGTAGGGGGAGAATTGAGAATATTTAGCTAAAATAATATATGATGTTATATAACGATTTTATCTTTCTTTATCTTCTAAGTTTGACTTCAAAATTTTTTATATGTATGTATCTAATAGTTCTCATTATTAAAAAAATAAACTTGATTTTTTTATCTTCCTTTATACTTTGAGAGTGGAAGAAGTCGCTCACGTACGTAACTTTATAGAAAAAATAGTTTCTTTTGTCAGTTATGATTCTGAAAAATATATAGTGATTGTATCATTTATTTTCTCGTAATTTCTCTTTACTTTATAGATGCTACGTAATCTATTTAAAATTGTTTTGTTGATAGACCAATTTTAACAAAATTGTATTTTTTTGGATAAATAAAATGATAGTTAAATTGCTAGATACACATATATAATGATCAAATATCAAAATTTGAATGCAATAAAAGTTACAACTTTGAAAAAATATTGAGTATCATTTGAATTAGAAGCTTTCAATCTACCGAAATTGTGTTATATATTGGTATAAAGTGCAATATGTTATAAATAAATTAGAGACTAATTCAAATGGAATAGATTTTCTCCTTAATTATTCTATAGATTAATTCATAAGATTAGTTTTTGAAAAATAAATGTTACATTAAATTTTCTCTTAAAATTTGGTTTATATTATATAAGTACATAGACTTTTAATCTTTGCATCAAATATGTTGTTGATGAAAGATAAATGTACATTACATTATATTTACCATGAAATTATAGTTAATTAATGTAAAATAAATTTAAAAAAAATGATATAGCTTTTATTAATCAATTTCATAGTTTACTCTAATCTATGTATCCATAAGCCTATTGCTATTTAGAGAAATGAATACCTAACTTTTTATGGTTTGATTGGTACGTTTCATAATCACCACTTATAAATTGTTGGAATATTGGAAGCATATGTCATGATGTTGCTAAAGTGCCCCAAATTAGAGAATTACAATTGCAAAAAGATCACAATCTGATTCTCCCCAATCAAATTACTCAATGGCCTTGTAAATCATCATCATATATCTTCTCTATTCCTTTAGTTCAAATTAGAGGTCAACTATCAGCTGCAAGCTTGGGCAACCAAAAGCTCCACAAATGATTGGTGTTTAATTAGCTTATTGCTTTCGCTGTTGCGTAGTCTTCCCCTTTATTTGTCGCTTTCCATCCAAAAGGCCATTTACATTTAGAGGTTCTAAGAATTGAAGACATTTTTGTTCAAAAGCAACAATATTTGCTATCACTAAATTTAGATCCATGGTAGCCCACCAATGAAATATTATATTCCTAGTTAATGCTGCAGTTCGAAATTCTTGCTATGCTCCTTTAGTTAAATAACTGTGGAGGGTGAGAGAATTATAACTGCAAAGTACATCTCTTCTCACAAAGTGAGAATTATATGATGAGGCATTCTAAATTATGTAAGTATTAACATTTTTTTGTCTTCTAGTATTAGTAGTTTACAATTACATCATGATATATAAAAAAGACTAGTTAAATTTATCAAGTTGAATCAACCGGTAAAATTCATTGTCATCAATTTATTGTATTTAAAATTTGAATTATAGAGCTAACAATTATGTTGCTATTTTTAAAAATTTCTTCTTTCGTTAATTTAAATTTAAATTTAAAACATAATGTATGCATGTGTATATATGTATCTGTTATTCCAACGTACATGTGTATAATATATGTTATTCCAATGTACAACCTCTATTTTAAAATTAACATAATCACTTAAGTTAAGATTGTATAATATAGTATGTTAAATTTTTTTATCTTATATATTTATAAATATGAAAAATGCTTTAATTGGTTCAATTATTTAGTTTGATATTTAAGGCAAGCCGATTCAATCTTAATCTAATTATTTTGTGTACTCAAACCAAGTTTTAAAATATTAGAATCCACAAAATATTGATCAAATCAATCAAGTAATCTTAATTTCGTTCACGCAAATTTGTTTAATCCAGAATTATCTAGGAATTTCTTGAATGAGTTGTGGTCATATGATTGATTGAAATGCACCCTCAGAGGATAAAGATGAATGTTTGCGTAGTTGTCATTAATTAGGGTCCCAATTCTATCCTCAGCCAATCTCTTATTCAATTTCAGCCTTCCAAAAAAGCCAAGAAACCCTAATGGAATTTTTGGGTGATCCTTCGGCTTCACCCACCTCCAAGAGAAAAAATTGAGGTTGAGAAGATTGCAAGTCGTACAAGGCAGCTGTGTCTGTGAAGAAGATTTCAACCATATATATTCTTATTATCACACAGATATCTGCTTTATATATACCACACATTTGATCCAAAACACAAATCAGAAAGTGAATGTAGAAGCTCCAATGGGTAACGGTCACCGCCAATTTGGGAGCTGCACCATCTCACAGATACGAAATGTGTGAAGACAAGAACACCAGAGAGGCTTGTGGGCGGCGTTCATCCACACGGGCATGAATTCTCTTCTTTTCGTTTTTGATCACGTTCCTGCTACACTAAATGGAAGTAAACCCAAAATATTTTTATTAGTCTCATTCTATATAAAAATTGTAAGCAAGGTTTCAAATTACAGTCTATAATTATAATATTGTAATTATTGTAAACAATATCGTATTCATAATTTTTTATAATTTTGTGCTGCATTAAAAATCACATTTTTGGGTACTTGCTTCTAATTTTACTAATCACAATAAAATCGCAATTATGTTCACAACTATAATTTAAAATCATGATTTTGAGGTCCATTTATTTTAATTAATTTTTTTCATAAAATTATAGTTATAAAATATTAAAATGAATAGAAAATATTCTATTATTTAGGTTCTATTTATTTCAGTAAAAAATATATTTTGTTGAAATATAATTATAAACTATTAAGATGATAAAAATGATTTGTATATTCAAATGTTAAATATAACGAATTTAATAAAAGATAACTTCTTTTCTTTTAAAGGGACAAAGTTATTTTCCTTCATTTTAGGAATTATTTTTTTTATCACAAGATACAAAGACATATAGTATTCATTCATTTACGTGTAGATTTTCTTACAAAAAATATCTTTTCAAAAATAAATGAAGCCTTAATATGAAAAGTGTAATAAAAAAATAATATCTTCTATTTCAAGGCATAATATTTTTGAACAAAAATACACCAATAAGATGTCACTCTATTATTTTTTAAAAATAAATAAAATTTTCTAATATAAATTATCCTGTATAAACAAAATTTTAGTTATAAGATATAAAAATTTTGTATCCATCTCTTTTTAATATAACAGAAAAATAATTGAGAAGGGAAGAAGGGGTCCAAATTCCCATCCACATTCTTTAAAGGAAAATAAAAAACATGAAATTACTATTAAAAAATTATAATGATGTTTTGGTGTCAAGAATAATTTAAATTAAATATATTATATGATTATGATGACATTGATAATGACGTGGATGACAATGACATTAGTTATTATGAAACCAATAATCGTTCTTTTTGTTATAGCATTGGAAATTAGCACGCCATAAAAAAATTGTAGTCGTAATGAGATCAAGTCAAATAATGTGTGTGTGTGTGTGTGTGTGTGAATTTTTCTCATTAAAAAGTTTGAAGAGGAAGCTCATTTAGACATTTGAGTATTATATGCCAAGCATATTCACTACAAAATGAGCATCTATAATTATTGATGATTCCCATTTTTAGTCATACAAGTTATGATGGTGGGTAAGTATGCTATCATAATCTAAAGTTAAGTCACAAACACATTTTAAACTTGAAAAATAAAAAATAGCAAAATTAGGAATAGTCTTATAACCAAGTCAAACTTATGATTCCACTGCATAATTTATACAATTTTGCATAGTAATATAATTCAAATCAAACATTTTATAGAAAAAAATACTCATATAATAATGTTAAAAAAATAGTACTTACTTTCTATTTTTTTTTAAAAAAAACTCTCCATATTGCAAATTTCTTTTATAAAAAACTCATATTTTATGGATTTAAATTCAGTATCCATATAAATTAATTTTATATTATCATTTATTTATACATTGTTATGTGAATAAAAATTATTAAAATATGTTTATTGTTAGTAAAAATCAATAATTTTTTTAATAATATGTCATTTTTATAAAAAAATAATACACTAACATTGAATCAAATTTAAATTTATAGTTTATTTCTAAACTTTAGTTTTGATAAAAGGGGAAAAGAAGATCCCAAAAGGCGGGGGAAGAGAAAAGAGAGATATAAATATTTTTGGTGCTGACAAGTATTTGTGGTAGTAGTCAAATTTGATGCACCATTTAATAATAGTAAATATTTTGAAAATTATTTTAATCAACTAATATAATGAACATGTTTAAAATTTAAAAGAGCATCAATTATTAAGAAATTACAATAATCTCACAATAAAATATATTATTTACTTCATAGGTATTGAACTTAAAATCCAGATAAATTAACTAGAGAGAGAATGGTATGGATAATTTTTTTTATTGACATTCCGCTTTTCTTATAACTAATCTGGAAAACTCTACGAAAACTGAATTAATTTTTCAGTGTAGACTTCCATGCCTTGGTGAAGAAGTAGGGTCTGTGTTGTTCAATTGTTCACCATTTGATGAGTTGACTTGACAGAAAGAGATAAATTTTTTTTACTGGAGCCGGAAGCAAATTAGTTTAGATCGGTTAGGTGATAATGGGGAAAATTTATGTTTAAGCCAAGAAGAAAATGATAATTATTAAAATATCCTATTCATGAAAAAGAGATTATTTATAAAATAATCCTATCAATGAAAATAAAAATTGAAATTGATAAATTTTATTGGCTAATTAATATGGATTTTGTATCTAATTATTATCATATTTTTAAATTTAACATTATAGTGGTAAGATATTAGGATAATTGTTAATTTGTAGTAAGTTAATTGATCGTTTTAGTAAATTAATATTTCTATTATTATAATACTGTGATATTATCATTTCTATATTATGTTATTCTTAGAGCAAATATATATACATAACCTATTATTCTTTAAAATAAATTCCTTCAACCAATTAATATTGTATTATAAAAATATTTTAAGTAAATTAAAAATTAATATATAATGTATATATTGATAAAATTAATTAAGTATATATCCCATTTAACGGTAACAACTTTGAAAATCAAAATTAAATTTAATTAAAACTTCTCAATATTTTATTTTTAGGTATTATATTTTATATTAAATATATAAAAATATAAATTTTATTAAGAGTTCATAATTCATATAATTCTTTTCATTTTATCTACACAATTGTTTTTATACTTCACTACTATTATTTACAATTCAAACACCATTGAGTATTATAAACATAACAATATATATATATATATATATATATATATATATATATATATATATATATTATTTTAATTATAAAACTATTAAAAATTTAAAGATTTTATTTAATTTAATTAATTTATTACATATTCTACTTTTAAAAAAATAATGAATTGTATACATTTAGAGTGAATTGTAAAACTTTGGCAAAATCATAATTTATGTATACTTAATTTGAAATATAACATGTGAAAATTGATATTAAGAAAATATTTAAAAGATATAAATGAATAAATTTGATTTTAATTTTTAATATTTTTATTAAAAATATAATAATTAGTTAATTAAATCAACTAATAATTTCTATACTAAAACTTTAACTTATTTTTAAAATATTATAATAAAAAATAAAATATATCATATTATGTCTATACTATTTGATAATATTAACATTTAAGTTGCAAATAAAAGAAATAACATACAAAAAGAAAAAAATAATAGAACAAATAAAAAAATAAATAATGTGTGAATTATAAAGTAACAAAAATTAAAAATAAAATATGCAATCAATTAATTTAATTAAATAAAAATTTTAATTTTTTTAAAATATCATTTAATAATAATATTTTATTTTTACCTATAGTACATAAAGATATTGGTGTTTGCGTTATAAAACATAAGATTAAAGAGAAAAAAAATGCAATAGAGTCAACTAATACTTGAAAATTGATATAAAAATATTAAAAAATTTAAATAAATTAATTTGGTTTTAAATTTTAAATATTTTTACTCAAAATTAAAATATGTAAGTAATTAATTTAATCAATATTCTAACTTATTTAAATTATTTTAGAAAAACAACATATAACTTCATGTTATTAACATTTGAGTATTAGACAACACCAATGAAAATAAAAAAATAAGAAGATATATATTAGAAAAAATAAAAAGAAGAGAAATAATGCATAAATAAAAAGTAATAAGAGTTAAAATAGAAATATCTATATATATATATATATATATATATATATATATATATATAGTTAAGTAACTCAATTAAATTAAATAATTAAAATTTATTTAAAATATTTTATAATAAAAATAGTTTGTATATATTCATATAACAAGATGATATTGACGTCTCAGCTCTAATTAATAAAAGTAAAGAAAAAAGTAGAAAATGTAATATAATAGATAAAAAAAATTGAAATAGTATGGGGATTGTAAACTTTTCAAAAAATTGTAATTCATGCATGTTTAATTTATAATATAGTATTTAAAAATTAATATAAAAATTTTAAATAATTGAAGTGTTGGAATTTGATTTTATTTTTTAATATTTTTATTAAAAATAGATATTTAATTAATTAATTCAAATAATAGTTCATGTATTAAAGTTTTAAGGTATTCAAAGTGTTTTTATATTAAAAAAATATGTTATATGCATATGATTTAATAATATTAGTATCTGAATTGTAAAAATCATGAGTAGATATGAAAAAGGAAAATGAAAAATATTTAATAAACAAAATAAAAATAAAATAAATAATACATAAATTATTAAGTAATAAGAGTTAAAAATATATGTACACATAATTAAGTAATTTAAGTAAATCTAATTATTAACTCATGTAAAATATTTTTTTATGATAAAAAGAAAGTATTTTGTGTTATATTTGTACTATTATTGATAGTTGAATTATAAATAATAGGAACAAATAAAAGTAAAAATATATATAATAAAGTAGATAAAACAAATAGCATAATGTGTGAGTTATAAAATTTTGATAAAATTTTAATTAATATATATTATTTAAAATATAGCATCTGGTAATTTTTTTAAAAAAATATTTTGAAACAGAATGTATATAATTAATTTAATTATTTTTATATTATTAAGTTTTAATTTATTTAAATTTAAAATAATTATATTAAAATTATGAAAAAATTAAATAATAAATAAAAAAGGTGAGTATAAGGAAGAAGAGAAAAAAAAATTGAAACAGTTTTATACCCTTAGGTGAAAAACTTATTATGAATAAATGTTATGCGTTTGTAGAGAGTATAAAAAATTAAAGTTTCAATAGATAGATAGATAGAGGATTTAATATAAATGATAAATGATATCTTGAACTTTTGTCATGAAATTAAAAAGTTGAGGAGTTAAAATATAAAATAAAAAATAATAGAAGCTTTTGTTATCATAGATCAGTTAATTAAAATTACTGACTAGGGCAATATACCCTATCTCCCTACTAGGGTATATAGGTCCACCGAATTTTTCCGCAATTTTAGGCAAGTGGGACTGTGAAAGAAAAACATTTTGTATACATGATTAAAAAATATTATAAGTATTACAAATAAAATTTGAAATAAAATTTCAAATTTTTATATTTATTGAATTAAATTTTATAAATTTGCTTAATTATTTATATTAATGACAAATTTTAATTTTTATTTGAAACCTAATTTTAAATCTTATTTTTAGTATATATAAACTTATTGCATATTATATGAGAAAAAATAATAAAAGTATGTACATACATACATACATATATATATATATATATATATATATATATATATATATAATTTAGTAAATTTTAAGATAATTTAAGAGTTTTAAAATTTGAAATGATATAATAATTTTAAAAATTATGAAATTAAAATTATTTAATTATATTTATTAAAAATAAATAATTATAATTTAATAATTTCAAAATTTATTATATCACTTTAAATTTTAAAAATTTACAAATATAATGGCAAGAATTTTGAGAAAATGAGGCTCTTAATGCCATTATATAAGAGAAATACTATCTTACTTACTTAAGATATTGTTTCTGACTCTTAGAGAAAGATAAAAAAGAGTTAAGTAGGATGGGGATTACATGGTGGAACCCAACCCACTCCATTATTTTTACTTTTCTCTCCTAAAATAAATAACAGTGCCGTGTTTCTAAGAATAAAGTAGTCTTTCTTCATCATATAATTATGTTCTTTCTGATGCAAAAACAACTAGGTTACTGTACAGATATAGTTGTCATTCTATCATGAGAATTACATGAGAAAAATTAATATATATATATATATATATATATATATATATATATATATATATATATATAATTGGCTGAATTTTATGATAATTAAAAAATTGTAAAATTTGAAATAACATAACAATATTAAAATTATTTAATTATATTTATTAAAAATAAATAATTATATTTAAATAATTTTAATTTAGTAATTTTAAAATTTTTTCACATAATTTTAAATCTTAAAATTTTATGCGTAGGATAGCAAGAATTTTGAGAAGATGGAGGTCTTAAGGCCATCATACAGTGATGTTCTTTTTGATGCAAAAGCTGCAAGGTTACGTAGCGTATAGATATAGTTGTAATTCTATCGTGAGAATAGTGTTTTTTTACTTCCAAAAATATGCTTTTTCGCATTCTCTTAATATACTTTGCATGAAGAAAACAATGTGATATATAAAATTTGAAGTTAAATTTTAAATTTTTTATATTTATTCGATTAAATCTTATAAATTTATTTATTATTTTATATTTAATGATAATTTTTATTTTTACTTAAAAATTAATTTTAAATTTATTTTTAATATATATAATATTATTGAAAATAAATATTATTTATATTTTTTTATTTGAACGAGTATCACGTATTAGAATAATTTCAATTTGTAATGATAGAAATTAGGATTTAAATTTGTCTATTATCAATTTAAATTAATTTTAAAATTATTACTTATTTATGTATTATCATATCAATAAAAAATTATTAAAATTTATTAGTTATTATTAATTTTTAATTATATATATGTTTTTCATTTACTGATAATATAAAACATTATATAGTAATAATAACTCAAATTTAAACCTTAAAAATTATTGAGAAAATTCAATAAAAATCATCATCAAAACCTAACATTAGTAAAAAAAAAAAGAAATTAATAACAGAGTTTTAAAATAATTTTAATTGAATTCATTATTAGTATAAATAAATATAATAATATTGCTCACTCATATATTATTATATTAATAAAAATTATTAAATATTGTTTATTGTTGTTAGAAATTCTTAATTACTTTCATTTATTTGACAATGTATCTTCTTCTCATCAATTGATAATGTAAAATATTTTGTATTAAAAGTGAATCAAATTTAAACCCATATTAAAATCTATAACTAATATCCAATGTTACAGGTTGTATCTTATAAAAATATGATATTGCTAAATTTAATTTTTAAAAGAATTTAAATTTATTCTACATCAGTATATATCAATTTTATATTATCATGATTCATGTGTTATTATTTCAATAAAAAATTTAAAATAATCTTATTATTAATCAAATTTATTGATTTTTAATAGCATTTTATCTTTTACTTACTGATAATTTAAAAAGTCAATAGTATATCAAATTTCAACTTCTTTTAAAAACATCTAAGTAAATTATTATAGCAGTGAAAAAACTTCGTTGCAATAAATAACTTTTAAAATATGATCAAAATTTTCATCATTATGTCCATCTTTAATGGATTATTTTCCTGATATAAATTATGAGCTTCTGTTACTGAGGATTTGATTCGAGATTCCTCAATGACGAGGCATTTATTTTGAATCCCGTCGCTGTGAAACACTCTTCGTAAAGCACTATGGCAGAGGAAAGATCATGTCCTTGTCCATTTAGAAGACATCATCATAATTGGGGATGATTTAATAGAGATGGATTATCTCAAGAAATGCCTAGCTTACATTTGAAATAAAAGAGTTGGGAATTCTTAGATACTTTCTGGGCATTGAAGATGTCCCCTCAAAGCAAATATACTCATCTCTCAATTAAAATATACTTCATGAGACAAGGAATTTTGGAAGCAAACCAACAAGCATTCCAATTGAAACTTATCACAAGTTATGAGAACGATGGGATAACAATAGAGTGAAGAAAGAAAGATAGCAAAGACTAATGAGAAGACTAGCTAGTATACATATCTCACATCAAACCTCACATATCATATGTTGCTGGCATCGTTAGTCAATTTTTGCATGATCCCCAAGAGAAACACCTCAAAGCTATTCAAAAGATTCTATATTATCTCAAGGGCACACCGGCAAAAATAATTTTGTTAAAAGAAATAATGAACTCAAAATAAAAACTTACACATATGCTGATTATGTAGGGTTCATAACTGGCCGTAAGTCTACCACAAATTATTGTACCTTTTTAAGCAATAATATAGTTAATTGGAGAAGAAAGAACCATTCTGTTATGGCAAAGTCAAGTGCAAAAATAAAATTTAGAGCCATGACTTAAGGTATTTCCAATTACGATGAATAAAAATCATTTTAGAATACCTTAAAATCAAGTAGAAGGGAACTATGAACATTTATTTATTATGACAATAAATTAGAGATAAATATCGCCCACAATCCTATCAACATGATAGACCGAAGCACATTGAAGTGGATATGTACTTCCTTAAAGAGAAACTTGAGAATATAGTCTCATTAACACACCATATATGCCATCAAACAACCAACTAGTAGACATATTCACTAAAGGTGTATCAGCCTCAAGATTCCAAGATATTATTGGGAAAGAAAACATTCATTCACCAGTTTAAGGGAGAGTGTTGGATTTCCTTCTTTCGCTCCTTTTCCTGATTTCTTTTTCTATTTTAATAATTACTGCTCAACTGTATGATAAATTCTTTCCTTCTTAATTATTTCCTTTTATAGTTCTAGTCAATTCCTAATTCTGAGATTCTCTAGAATTTAGGGATTGAAATTGAGGAATATCCTCCATCTACTTGTAACCTCTCTGTCCCTTGTATAGTCGTAGTCCTTTATCCTTTGTGCATATATACTACTGTTTTATGTACCGGCAAAATGCAAAAAATTTCCTTTTTTTTTTTTCACATATACTAGTTCTACCATTTCTTCTTTGAAATAAATATCATTAGATCGGAGGAGAATTCCAATTTACAAAGGCATCATTGAGGCATAGATCAGGTGTTGGATGAAAAGAAGATAAACCGATATCTAACTTAGCATCTTCTCTATCATCAAGAATCATTTCTTTTTCTTTTTTCTTTTTTTTTTGGCAATCAACTTTAATTATTTCCAATGAATGTATAAACTTCTTCATTAAATTTTGAGATTGTCTATTGACATAAGGATTCATATGCTTCAAATTGTCATTAGAATAATCACAACTGAAATCTCATTCACGCTTTGACTTCTTAACGTTCAAGACATCTGGTCAATTTCTCAACTTGTCTACAATGGTGCCTGAATTTCAGTGTCCCATTTATTACCCCTAATCTCCATTGCTCGCTTCTTCCATCTCCGCATCTTCCTCTCCTCGTTGCCATGAGGGAAAGAAAGAAAAAAGCCCATAGCAAAATACAAGATTTGATGCCAACTTTATGAGGGAAGAGTTCGGAGGGGAAAGGAACCCAAAGAGAATGCAAAACTCAACTTCAAAAATTTGAAACACAAGGACAGAAATAGGTAACTTTCATTCTCAACTCAATATAAAATGATCAATTGTTCAATTTTCAAGCCTACCTTGCCGTTTCTCATACATGGTATTTATAGGCCAGCAATATCACAATCGTCAAAGAAATATAAAGATCAAAGATAAACGCAAAAGGATGAAAACTAGAAAGCACAACTATCTAGTTGTTACAAATTGAATTGTTCTAGATGACGTAATCTAGTGTGCATGCATTGAATTTTTTCCAGATGAACTATGATAGAAACATTAAGCACTATTTATTTGCATAGGAACATTGAACGTTGCTCAATTCTACGCTATATCAGCCACCCCAATAATTATACCGTTCAATTGCTAATATAAGTTACTTAAAAGCATTTGCTCCAATGGAGGTGTTAGCTGTTATTTTCAAGGGCCGAGCAGCTTTGAAACAGAAGTTTTTGAAAACTGTTGCTTGATAGTTCTACAATCTAGGAGGCACCAGTTGAGATCGTTTTAGGAGTAGCAATTGTTTTTTTTTCCCTGAAAAAGAGAGAGCAAGGATTGCTTTCCAAGGATGAGTCTGTCACCCTAACCTTACTAAAGCATTGACAGTCCTAAAAATTCATTTTTATTTCATTAGTCACAAATTGATACATTTTTGTATAGAATTTGTATCCTCTACTTCCAATACCACTGGGAATATAAACTATCTTGGTCAAAATTACCACATTTTTGTAAAAAACTAATAGTTTCTACATTTCAGGGATGATAATGTAGGTTTATCATTTCGTCGAATGGTCACTTCGAATTAGGCAATAAGAAGCAAGCGTAGAACAAGTAGAGACACTGTAAGGTATATTATCATCATTTAGAAGTATTTAGTGTATCTCATTATAGGATAATATTCGGTTGCAAATGATATAGCATTAAGCCATAAGTTGTAAAATGAAGCAGCCTAAATTCTTCTTCCGTGTTCTAGCTAAAACAGCTGCTTTTTTTGGTCTGGTCATCTACAACTTCCAAATAACAGAGTCAAAAGAACAATAAGAAAAAAACAGCAACAGGGGGCTAATATAACAAACTCCTGCAAAAATGGTTCTTTTATTAAGAAAAAAATGTACTTTTTACAAATGCAAATCTGTCAACAGCAAAACTATCACAACAGAACCAAAATATGCCCTATTGTGTGATGATTGGCAATGAAATCCCTGGCGCAAATTGAAAAACCCAACAGGACACCCGTGTCTACTTTCAGACACCTAGCTCAATGTTGGTTGGTTTCAATATTTTGATCCAGAGATGGTGCAAGAGTATCAGTTCATTGTTGAGGCAGAATGGCTCGGCTGAGAGACAGAGGGCGCCATTATAGGCTCTTTGTTTTCTTGAAACCCTTGCTTAAACCTATCATAATTTGTTGGCTCATTTGACTTGAATGGCCGCTCTCCTAAAACTTTAACCAAGTCATCTTGATGTAGCACCTCCTTCTCAAGCAATAACTCTGCAATCTCCGCTACCTGCTCTTTGTGTTCCCCTATCAGTTGAACTGTCCGTTCGTAGGCCTTATTCACCCATTCTCTGACTTCATTGTCGATAATTGCACCAGTCTTGCTGCTGTAAGGCTTTGTCATCTCAAATGCATTCTCCCTCTGAGGAAAAGAAAGAAGACCAACCTTTTCACTGAAACCATATATTGTAACTTGGGCATAGGTCATCTCCGTCACTTTCTCCAGGTCATTCTGGGCTCCAGTTGAAATCTTCCCCAATAAAACCTTTATCCAAAATAAGCAAATAGAAAATTTGAGACACACATAAAGGATTACAGACATCTCGCTCATATGCTTATGGCAAAAGCTCTGATGAGTGGAATAGTGATATCAAGAGTAAAGGACATCAATGGATTGAAAACTTTTGCAAAAATTAAAATAATGTATGCCAAGTACGCTTTTGGATGTCACAACATACAAGCTTAACATGCAATAGCAACATGGATAACACTCCGTCAAAATTGTTGTCCCTTGCAAGAAACCTATGCTCAGATATTTTTGGGCATTTGTGACAGGACTTGAAATTTTAGTTTCCTAACAAGAGATTCACTTTTCTACTTTTCCTTCAGATGTGCTTCACAGACCTGTATACACTGACAAGGACACAGGCATGACGGAGGTTTCAACTTTGTTATCCCTCTTCCTCTCAACATACACACAAGTAAATAATCATCAAATCTAGAGATGTTAAGAGATCCAAAGGCAATGATCATTTGATTTAAAAAGCTATGGGAACATTGGCCTGGTTCTGCCACCAACTAATGTATCACATGCACCTTCATTCCTTCTTAAAGGAAAATAAAAAAAAAAAAAAAACAAAATTGCCGTACCACTGCAGCATACTTGATAAAATAACTATTTTATGGTGTTCAAGACCACTATTGAGTGTATCAAGGAGAAGCAAGCTATGAGGGATGGTGATAAGTTTGCTATTGTTAGGTATATATTTGGCCAGAATGGAATGCTAGAATGTCTAGACAACAAGGTGGAGTGCCCAGTCCAGTCTTGTGGGATATTATTACATTTGTAGTTTCTCCTAGGCTAAAAACTCATGATTATGTTGCGGTTTGAGTTCATCTGGTTTACACAAAATGGGGGAGCTGTTATCATCTGATTTTTGTTAGGTTGTAGCTGTTTTCTTTTGAAAGGATTCCTTACCGTCTAGTTACGTATTCCTTTTCCTTCAAATAAAATCTTTCTTTAGAAAAAGAGGTAATGATATAAGTAATATTGAAGGGAAAAACAGAAAAGGGAATTAACAACCATGAAGTTTGTACAACAAATACTGACCGACACTGACCACTCAACTAGTAGCCTAATCTCCTTTTGCATGAATGAGATCAAACAAAAAGAAATGTTTAAGCAACATTTTCAAAGATACAGGTATATATTGCCTATGATAATGATTGGCAATGAATGCCCAGAGATCATATTAAATTAAAATACAAATAAAAGGGTTCCAGCGAGACCAATGCATTCTATTCTGCGCATAGGATCAAATGAAGTATGCAGACATAGATAACAACTCTAAGCATTATCCTAGTAATAATCATGCCCTTGACACTTCAAGCAAAGGATTACCAAGAATCTCAAGGTATCAAATAGGACCGTAAAATAAGAAAACATTGGCCAAAGCAAACCCAACTCTACGTATGCCAATACCTGCTCAGCAGCTCGACCACCAAGAGTCATGCAAGTTATATCAAACAGCTGCTCTTTCGTCAATAAAAGATTTTCGCTAGGAACATATTGTGCAAATCCTAGTGCTGCAGTACCCCTAGGAACAATGGTTACTTTCAGGAGGGGTTCAGCATGTTCCAAGAACCAACCAGCAATAGCATGCCCAGATTCATGGTATGCAACAGTTCTCCTTTCAAGCTTGCTTATGACCTGAACAGAGATGGTAAAAAATTTATAATTTAATGTTATGATAATATTTTCACCTGGTTCAACCAGAAAATTGGTGAATTAGGTGTGTGTCCAGTCTGGTCTATCCTTTAAAAACAGATTGGGAAAGCCTGGTGAATTCATAGCAAACCAACCAAACTGTAACTTATTTGCTCTCATTTATTTAAAAAAAAAAAAAATGCTTCCATCTAGCAAAACAATGCCCTTACTCTTAATATTTTACAAAAGATATGAAGCCCAAAGTCTCAAATAGTCAAATGCCACCCTCCTTTTCTGCAGATAAGAGTCACAAAAGAAAAAGGAAAAAAGCCACCAGT
Organism: Sindora glabra; assembly: GCA_020226215.1. Classification (NCBI taxonomy): domain Eukaryota; kingdom Viridiplantae; phylum Streptophyta; class Magnoliopsida; order Fabales; family Fabaceae; genus Sindora; species Sindora glabra. Next base: position 4,938,021 of record CM035235.1, read on the forward strand.
AATCAAAGTTTTTGTGAGATAATTTGGTTATATCTGTGTTAAGAACTAGTAAATTATGAAATTATTGGATAAAATTAGAGTTATTTTCACATTTATTATGCATAATTTTAATTTTGTGTGGTAATTTAATTATTTTCAATTGTTATATTTTTAATTTAATTTTTAATGCAGGTTTAAAATCCCAATCCGCGTATGGTTGAACCCCAAATTAGACCATTTAACCTGGAACTGCTTTCATTTATGGCTCCATGACTGATTATTTTAAAACATAGACCAAGTATTCAATCATATCATATTAAAACTAAAGCAACAGATTCTTAGCTTTTCTGTTTTAGAGAGAGAGAACTTTATTGTTAACTATTGAGAATTGGAAGTCATATTCACATATCATTATCAACAAAAAAATAGCAATGAAAATTGAAATAGAGAAGTTCACTTCATATTAGATAAATTTGATTCCACATTAACTAGATATTAAACTACAATTTATTCTTTTTAATTGTTTCCAATGGCCCTCCACAAATTTGACTTTTAATCTCTAAAGTATGGAACAATTCTTGCAAATTTAATACAATCAACAAACTCAAGTTCAAAAGTAGGAGAGTTCATAATATTCATACCCATAGAAAAGAAAGAAAGCTAATATGAAACTTAGATAGTGGCACTTAAGTTCTTTGACACAAGCCCACATTTCATATTTGAAAAGTAATAATGATAATAAAAATAAAGGGTTTTGATATTATTTCTCCAAAAAAAAAAATAATAAAAGATGACGATAATGATGACTGGAAGATCATCTGATTTTTTATGAAGTAAAAATTTTGCAAACGCAGTGCAGGATATATGAAGGAAGCATAACAGGACAAGGGCCAGAAGAATTGGAAGATGCGGAGGACAGCATAATAGTTTGAACGTATGGACTCAAACTATTTTTTAATTATCATCATGTTAGGTTATTGAACTCACATTGAGGCTATCAAAATATATTGGGTGGTGTTACCACAATCAATAAGAGGGGCTTCATTATAATAGGAGTGACAGTTGAAGGGGTGTCAACTGTTTGTTTGTCACTGCACAGGCACACAGGTGGAGAACAGGTGCTCCAGTCCACACAGCTGGAAACAAAACTTGGAATCCTAGAACATTGACTAATCATTAATATCAATACAATACTAAATAGACTTTTAAACTATCTTATCAAGCCTAAGCAAGCACCATTGTCTCATGTCTATGTACATGGCTAGGACATAGGCGAACACTTAAATGATTTAATCAATAAAATACCAGCAACCTTCAAAGTTTTTCACAGCCCTATTTACTTTGGAGTACTCTTCAAAAGGGCTCGTCAGAATCCAAAACCAAACCATTGCCAATTTGACTCCGATTGAGGAAACAACTAAAAACAATCATGCTGCTATTAAATAAACAAAAGAATATCAGAGCAAGAAAATACCTTGTTTTTCTTTTCTAGGCCACCTATGACCCTGTCTATAGCTGCTTCAAAATGTTGCATTGTGATCTCTGAACTCTCATTTCGTGCAGCAATAAGGGCAGCCTCATTACAGACATTTGCAATATCTGCCCCAGCAAATCCTGGAGTGAGGGCAGCTAGTCTTTGAGAGTAAAATGATGGTCCATGGTCAAGTTTAAGTTTTTTCAGATAAATCAGAAAGATTTGGTTGCGGCCTTTAATGTCAGGCCTGTCAATTGTAATTTGGCGATCAAAGCGACCAGGCCTCAGGAGGGCCTTATCTAAGATGTCAGGCCTATTAGTACCAGCAAGCACAACAACTCCCGATGTTGTTCCAAATCCATCCATTTCAACAAGCAACTGATTTAGAGTACTTTCACGCTCATCATTGCCACGTGCAAAACCACCACGCCCCCTAGCCCTCCCAATTGCATCTATTTCATCAATAAAAATTATACTAGGAGCACATTGTCTCGCCTCTTGAAACAAGTTTCTCACTCTTGATGGGCCAACACCAACAAACATTTCCATAAAATCTGAACCAGATATAGACAGAAAAGGCACCTCTGATTCACCGGCAGTTGCCTTTGCAAGAAGCGTCTTCCCTGTGCCAGGTGGACCTACAAGAAGAGCACCTTTTGGAATTTTAGCTCCCAACTCCTCATACTTCTTTGGATTCTTAAGAAAGTGCACAAACTCCATGATTTCTTGCTTTGCCTCATCACATCCAGCTACATCCTTGAAATACACCTGGATCAAAAAGTCAACATTCATTGCAAGGACAAGAATTCCTCGAGAACTATAATTCTTATACAAGATGAATTAAGAAAATATATATGAGTGAATTCCATGTATAACCTTGTTCTTAGCATTCTTATCCATCTTTGTAATCTGTGCTTTTCCTATATTAAATATTCCACCACCTTTTCTACCAGAACCACCAACACCAAATCCATGCTGCATCCCATGTCCTATGAAATATGTCAATCCTAGGAGTAAGAGTGTTCGCGAAAATCTCCATAACTCCTGAAACCAATTTGTTTGAGATACATATCTAACCGGGACATAATCATGTAGGTCAATCCCTAATGCTTCCTGGGCCTCCTCTAACTTCTCCTCAAAAGATTCAACACTCCCAATATTGAAATAGCACATGTACTGGCTGTCGTTTCCTTTTGCAGAAGTATTGCCAACAGGACCCTGGAGAATGTCTTCTTTGGTTTGATCTTTATGGTGTGGCCTACTCCTGACATAAACTTTTGCAACTGATTTGTTTACAACATCAATGCGTTCCACCAAACCAGGCTCGAGTAGCTTGTTCTTGAACTCTTGGAAACTAATCTGAGGAATTACTTGTCAGTTTACACAAAAACAGAACATAATTTGTTTAGAACTGGAAATTGAAAGCAAATAACATGGCTCACGATATAGAATTAATTCTCCAGAATGAAAAGAACACAATTTTTTTTCTTCAACTACTAAGGAAATACTTTATGCCCCAATCACCAACGCAAGAAGCAGGAGGACAGAAGTTCAGGCACCTCACATGGCAAACCAGTTAGTTTAAAATGTTCACTTGCAGAATAAAATGAAAATATTAATGTGAAACCTAAAATTCAGTGACTTATCATAAAAGTATATGCAGGAAATTTTAATAATATTCATGTTTAGCAACTCAATATAAGAGTCGATGAAAAATGCCAAACAGAAATTCCCACAATGTAAAATTGATATATCCCCGTGTATTAGTGCAAGAAAGTAGTGATAGACTCAAAAAAAGCATTGCTGTTTTTTTCTAGTTATGTTGTCTCCACCATCAATGGAACAAAATAGGAGGTTAAAAAAAAAAAGATACCATGAATCCATAGAGTTTCATTGCACAATGACCAGGGAACTAGTATGATGTACATCCAGACACAAACTAAAATTGACCTGCATCTGTTTGTCAGGGGTTAACAAACTTGATAAGACAAAGAGCACGAACAATAACGGAGTTATTGATTGATTCATCAATTTTTCTTGAAAATTTCCATCACCACCTGCACTTGATTCTGCATAGATGTTGAACATCAGAGGAATCATAAATTAAACAAGCATACAAAATAAGGAAGTTGGAGAGTGGAAACATCAAAGTCACGGACTTGAATAGAGCAGAAAGTGTCATATTAGTCAAATCACACCCAGCTAAAAATAGCACATTTGCAAAAAATTGAGACTGTGTTGTATTATTATATAAAATGCAGAATACCTTTAGAAACCAGTTTCTGGGATTTTTGGGTTTTCATTTTTGAAGTTTCTTTCTTTTGCTTGGGGTAGTAGTTTTCGTAGTCTACAAAACATTACAAAAATAAGCACAGGTGAACAAGTAAACTTCTATTTCCACTCACAAGAATTAAAATTTTTTTATGCCCACTACTTACTTCTCTTATTTGAAGCTTTATCGCAGAAGAATCGCCGAATCCGAGGATTTCCCAGAAACAAATTCAAATTCCACAAATAAGTATTAGAATCAAATTGTTTCCCAGCTCCAATAGAAGTTAGATAACCCCTACTAAGCCCCAACAAGCCATGAACGCGAGTAACACCGCACACGTTGCCGAGTGATGCCGAACAAAACAGCCATTGCCCAGATGAAGAAATCCTCCCCCAATGATGGCGAGTGATCGCATTCTAATAAAAAACCATACCAACCATAAAACATTGATCATCATATAAAGTAAAGTTTGGACCTTCCTATTGGAAAATGGCCAAGAAAAAATAAATGAAACATGTACCCTTTGAACTGTTAATTGACTCAAGCGCACGATTCTGGAGATAATCATTGTATTTTTTTTTTCTTTGGCCAGTTAGGTAATTATTGTATTAGCGATTGGGACATGAATTGAATGAGTAGATGTGAACCCTAGAACAGCTTTGAAGATTTTCTCAGAGATTTTCCATGAAAGGCTTAATTTTTAAAGGAAAAAAAAACTGAAAATAACATGAAATTTAGAAAACGAAGATCAGTGCATGAGTGTGGGAAAAAGTTCGGAAGCACAGAGACTCGTACGTTAAATGGAGATCGGAACAACGGAAGGGAAATTTTCAAGATTCCATAATTAGCCTTATACCTGGCTTATATGAGTCATGTTATGTGCCGATTTTGACAGGGTACTTCCGTGATTACGACCTTCAATATTGTTAGGATAACTGTGGAATTGAAAGAACTGCCAAAATATTGTCACGAAAAATGGAAATACCGCCACTGAGGGCCAGCTGGCCGTCCCTTGGCTAGGCCAAGGTCATGGCACCAGGGGGGCGGGAATTCGATTCCCCCCTAGCACCCCCCCGCCCGATTTAATGGGATTCCCTCGCATAAAAAAAAACGGCTGCCAGCATCTCCCCTTTTCGAACATAAAATGCCCGGGAGTCTACGCCACCACAAATGCTAAGAAATATTTTGCATAAATAATTAATAAATTAATTAATAATTTATAACTAATAGTTAATAATTAATAAATTACATAAAAAGTGATTCATAAAATTAACTATTAAGTTATTTGAAATTGTAAAATGATGTAAAATGATATATTAATAAAAATAAATATATAATTAAAATAATATATATTTATTTAAAAATTAAATTGTATTAAAGTAATAAAAAAGTTTAAAAATAAAAATATATTATTTAATATCTAATTAATTATATTTTATAAATTTATATTTTTTTTACTTACATAAATTTTACTTTATTATTATTTATAATAAAATTAAAATTACTTAAAATATAATTAATTTTATTTTATGATATTATTTATTTATTTATATATATATTTTTATAAATGAGAGCTTATTCTTTCAATAAATTAGTTTGAGAAATAGAGACTAATTTATAATTTATTGACCATTAATTAAGTCAATAACTTATAAATTAAACTTATTTGTTACTCAAAACAAAATCTTAATTAGAAGAAATTAAACAAGATTAACGAAAAAAATTTACATTGGAGGCGGTTGGCTAACTTTTTCGCTAATTTAAATACTTTTAATTATTTAATCAAGTTGATCAAATAATTTAAATATTTAATATATAGTTATATTAATCAGTTTATTAACTAATAAATAGTTATCTTTAAAAAATAAAAAATAATAACTTTTTGAAACAATTTATTCATATTAAGTATAAAAAAGTATTTTTACCTATAATTATAAATTTTTTATATTTTTATTCCTGATAAATAAGAAGATAATAAGTTATATTTATTTTTTATTAAAAATTTTAATACATATAATAGATTATAATTATTTATTTTTAAATAAAAATTAAATAAGTATAATAAATTATATTAAAAATTTTACATAATAAGAAAAAATTACATAATATAATCATATTTTTTTATCAAATTATTTAAAAAAGAAAAGAATATATGTTTATTCCATAGTGTGTAATAGAAAATATATTAATAAAATTATTAATATTTTTTCAAATAATATATTTTGAATTAAAAAATAATATTATCATGACCCTAACTCGATCATAATTGACGTGAAATCTATTTTTGATTTTCCACCAGCCTAATTCCAATTTCCTAACTTAGTCTTTATTAATAGATATCATGCATATATAAGAGAAAATGGTACTTTAAAAAGGAAACATTCGTTGATGTATCTAAAAATGATGAAAAAAGTTATATATAATCCTTCTAAAATGAGGATAAGCAAATTTAACTATCTCATAAAGGATTAGTTTAGATATTTCTTTTACTTAAGTTTATGATAAAATAAGATGCTTAAAACATTCTATATACAGAAATTTGTGTTACCATTCTACCATCAATTAGCTCTCATGAAACCCAACTTTGAAGAGGTGGAGGTGGAGGTGGAGGTGGAGGTGAAAACTTAATCTAGAAATCTGTAAAATAAAATATAGATGAATGAACTTAGAGCTCAGTGAATAGATAATCTATAAGAATAATAACTTTCATATTAACTTACTTATCAGATTATCCTCATTTAATCATTTATATCACATTTAAGCATATTAGAAGCCAAAAGCCAATTACAAATAAATTAACACATAATCATTCCATTTTCAATATCTCATTTAAAGCAATTTATAATAGATAAAATACAATCATCCACCTTTTATCTCTCAAGTCAGCCTCATGCCTTTCACATTACCTTGATTGAACAAAGAAATCAAGAAAATTTGAACTCTCTTTTACTTGATTAATGAAGTAATGGAAGGGTTATGTGGAAAGAGTGGGAGAAATGGAGAAATGGGGAGAAATGAAAGGAAGATAGGGGCTTAGGACTGATATGAGAAAAATATGCTCCTAGGAGTATTTTTGAAAAATTATTCCTAAATCTCTTTCATACTTACATACTCACTCATATCAATACAAAACTCTATACTTTATGATTTCAATAAAATTTTCCTATCAAAATTTCACCAAATTAATATTTTCATATTTTTAATTTAAGTAATTTTATTTTATTCTATATTTCACATATAAAATTTCTAACTCAATCGAATTTACCGGTTGCCTTAACCATTCTTTCTCATGTAATAAATTTTAATTTGCTAATAAATAAAAAAGGTGTAACAAATACTTATTAAGAAAAATACAATGGAATGATATTACTTGTGAAAAATATATTTTTATACTTAAAATGTATAACTTATCAATATTTTAAATGATAAATATATGGATTTAAATTATAATATTAAAATAGTTAAAATAAATTTTAATAATTATTATATCTACTATTATATTCTTAATAATAAATAACATATTAATTTAAAAAATTATTAAAGTAAAAGAATATTCAAATAAATCATAATATATATATATATATATATTTATATATCATTTTATATATAAATAATTAATAATAAATAGTTAATTTTATAAAATATCTTTACACAAACGTAATTAGCTAACTACAAATGGAATCAACTAATTGCCAAGTCATTATCAATAAATTAAAATATATGTTACTTAAAAAACTAATAATTAATAAAAAGAGTAAACACTATATTTAGTCCTTCATTTATAAAGATAATGGCTATTACATCTTTAAATTTCATAATTATTATTATTGATTTCTTATTTTTATTTTTATTATAATTATTCGTTCATCCCTTCACATATAATATTAAAATAAATATTAAAAAATAATATAACTAAAAAATAAATATGTATTTAATATCATTAAGGTGTTATTTGACAAATAACTTTATTTTCCTTTTAACATTTCAAATGAATGAAAAGATAGATAATTATAAAAAAAGTAAAGATAAGGAACTAATGACATTAATTTTAAATTTTAAAAAATATATTAATCACTATTTTTATAAATGATAGATTAAATATTATATTTATTTTTAATAAAAATTATTTTAATAATTTTATTGATATAGTAATACATAAATAATAATGTAAAATTAATTTGTATCATTGACAATAGATTAATTTAAATTTAAAATTTATTTGATAGACTATGAAAATACTTATTTAATAAATACTATATTATATCTTTAGATCAAATGGTATAGTCTTTATTAATAAATTTAAATTGAAAATTTATTTCATAAACTATGAAAATACTTATTTGATAGATACCATATTATTTCTTAAGATCAAATGATATAATCTTATTAACAAAATGATGGAATGTTTGTTCTTGAAATGTTATATATGTTATGAAAAACACTTGATACTAAAGAAATAGTCAATATATATATATATATATATATATATATATATATATATATATATATATATATATATATATATATATATATTATGATAAGAAGAGTATATTTTATTCATCTATACAATCCATATACATAAGACATTTGTGCTATATGTACAATTCCTATTTTATATGTTTATTTTATCATTGGTTTTGATTTGATTATTTTTATTAGATTGCTTGAAATTATTATTTATTTTGATTTGATTATTTTATCAGTATTCATATGATCAATTTTTATGGTTGTTTTTGAGTAATTTCATAATTGTATAATTATAACATTTTAAAATTGTTATAATTTTCCTAAAATTGATTAAATAATGAATAGATCCTAATCTCATAATTTTATAAATTTATTTGATTTTATTTAATAATTTATTTTTTCTGAAATTGTTCATGATAAATATGGATCTTAAGTTAAAAATATTAGTTTAGTATAATTGTTTAAGTTTAGTTTGATTTTCATATAACTCAAGTGTATAATTTACTTGTTGATAATATGAAATCAGTTCGATAAGCTAATGCATTTTTAGAAGTCATTTTTAATTCTTTTTCTCTTTAATTTTGTCAATAATCCTATGACTTGAAATGTCAAGTTGACATCCTAAATTGAGTGTTAATTTTTTCCTTGATTGAGTTTTAATTATGAAAGATGTCTATTACTAACTTACAAATTTCACCTTAAAATCCATCAATGAAATTTCAAAGTTAAACAACAATGGTAAATGTGATATGGTGATGAAGGAGACCAAATACCATTAATCTTTTATTGTTTTATTGTGAAAACATTACTTAAAATTTTCTTAGGTTAGGTGGTAAAATGTATACCTTCTAGCCAAGTGGGATAAGGTTTGACCCTTTTGCCTTCCTTTTTTCTTTTCATTTTTTGCTATAAGGCTATTTGTTGTTTGTTAAGTGGGATAGGGCTCAAGCCTTTGGCATTTTTTTATATGTATTTTGTTTTTACTAGAGTGTTAATTATTATTTACCAAAATAAAGATAAAAATTGATGTCATTATTCATATCCCACACATTGCATGAGTGGCTTAATTTGTAATGTTTTTGCTTGTTTTATATGAACCTTGCATAATTTTTTTAAAATTTAATCAGAATTTTCCCTAAATAAATTATTTATTATATATTATTCATTTTTTACCGTTAAAGTATTTTATAGTAAAATAAAATTATGAATATTTTTTTAAAAATAAGATATTTAATTTATTTCAAATTGGTGTATTTTATTATCCTATATTCCAATTTTTGCAATTCAAAAGTGTGCAGTCTCTTATAAAAGTTAAGAAAAAAATAAAAAAAAATCAATTTTTGAATATTTTTACCAAAATTAATAAAATTTATGATTGTAATATGATGTTGATGATCAATATTGGTGTACATTATTTAGCAACCCTTATAGATTGATCATATATTTTTTATTATTTTTAATAATTTAATTATTAGTTTTAAAATTAATTTAAATATCCTAGTCCTTTTTTGAGAGACTTATCGGTTGATTTAGATAATTATTACTCAAGTGAAATTATTCATATTAATTTATAGTCTTGAAAATATTGATAAATATTTACAGGATTCATTTTCAATTATTGCATATATTTACATGTTTAAAAGGGGTAAATGTGTATTCTAAGGATAATTTTTAACTATTTCATATAATGACCTATACAAAAAGGATTACTGTATGTTTAAATTAGAAATTAATTTACTAAAATAATTTATTTCTATTTTTTATTATTTTATAATTTATTTTCCTAAAAAAGATAAATTTATAATAATAATATATTATCCTCATTGGCTTCAATTTTAAAAATGTCTTTATGTACTTCATTCTTTGCTTAAAGCAGAGAATGCGGTAATAATTGTATACTCTTAAGTATAATTATTAATATTTTAAATATTTAAAATTAATATATTATATTTTTAATTATTTTTGCACAATCTCTTTCACTGTAAATATATTTTATTGAATACATGATATTTGTGAAATTTTTTTATTATCTTTATAGATAGTGTTTATGTTTATAAAAAAATTATTTCATCCCGGGTTTTACATGAATCAAGTAAGATTCCTTATTAAATGATGTTAATGTTGTTTTGGATTTTTTTATTTTATTTTTTTAAATTAATTGATGTTTCTAAAATAAAAATTTGTTAAAAGAATACGGTTAAAATTATAAATTTATCCCATATTGATCTTGATTTAATGGTAGTATTGATTTTTAAAATAAATTTATATTTTAAGCCTTATTATGTTTTTAAGTTGCACAAATTTAAGATGTTTTTATGTGCAAAAGGATTAAAATTAAAAGAATTTGAATGTAACAATATTTTGATCTTGTGATCAATTAATATATTATTTTACATTAAAATTGATCATTTGTTATATCTGTTTGAAATTACATTATTCTAGTTAATTTTTTTATATCCTAGGTCTTTAAAAATAATTATGGATTGTTATGGATAATTATTACCAAAGTGAATTTATTCACATTAATTTATAAAATCTTTAAATTATGTTATATGTAATTAATTTATGATTATTGTATGTAATTACCTATTGAAAGGGTCTGTTGTATATTTTAATTAGCAATATTTTACAAAGCATATCAATTTTTGAAGTTAATTTGATTTTAAAAATATCTATCTAAAAAGGATATGTTTTTAATGCTCAGGTATTCTATTGTTTGGTTTTGTGATTATAAGAGCTTTTTCATAGTAAAATTTTTTCCTAAAGGAAAGATTGTAGCAATACTTCTATGTTCATAAACTAAGAGTTATATTTTTTGCTTCTAATATTGTTTCCATTACTTATATGGTCAAAGTACTATTTCTTTGATTAATTATTTTCTTTCAAGATATAATCAAAACATATTATTTTTACTTTAGTTATAAAGGTAAGCTAGTTTAGAGAGTTTATTTGCCCAAAAGGAATAATTTTTTTGAATATTATGTTATCCTCTGTTAGATAGGGTTAATATATTAAAAGAAAATTTAATACATACTATATGTTTTATTCAAAGGGGGATTTATGCATTGGGAACTCCTGTATAAGAAAATTTCTTTTTATTTATTATATATTGTAAGATAATTTATGCAGCTAAATTTAGTTTTCTTATAGTTTAAAAAGTTATTAAATGAATCAATTTTGAGAATATCAAATATTATTGTGTAACTTTAGTTACATGTTGATAAATTAAATTTTATAATATTATATGATGTTATAGCATAATAGTTATCAAATATAATTTTCTTTCTTTCTCTAAGGTGGAATTATATATATTTTTATTCTCTTTAAAAATTATATTTGACAAATACATTATTTGGTAAATTAGTCTAAATAAATTTATAATTATTTGATTATCAAGAATGTTATTAATATTATAATTTTTAGGAATATGATGAATTACTTTATGATGTTTGATTTATATTTTGAAATGCTGTATAGATTTTGATAATTGCATCAAATCTCCACATTAGTAGGAGTTTAGTTTAATGTTATGAATTTTTACTTGTAGTGCAAAATGTGATACTTATATTCAAGAGCTTATTTTAATTAAAGATCATTTGATAATCGTTGAAATTGCTTTATTTTATAAAAGTGACATTAAATATAAAATTTTGCTTGTATAGTTTAGTTTATAATAAGTTTTATGTTATTATATATATTTGTTTCTTAGAAAATATGCATGATGAAGAGGTAAAAATTTCATTAAGTTCTTTTTTATGTATATAATATTTGAATTTTGAAGTAATTTTTGTCAAGCATATCTTTTGCTCACAATAATGAATTTAACAAATAAGTTTATGTGTTTCTTTGGTATAGTATAAAGTAACTTATAAATTTTGAATATATGTGTTATGAATACTTTTTTTTAGATTTTTTATGAGATGCTTTTTTGGTTAATAACATATATTGTTACCATGAGAGTTTTCCAAATTATTACAAGTCAAACTTAAAACTTTTATTTATACTTTGTTCAAGTGACTTCTAAAAATATGTTCTAAAAACTCTCTTATTTAATTAACTTAGTGTCATTAGTACCTATTTTTGATAATCATGCAAATTGCTTGTTTGAGACACTAAAGTTAATTATATAATTGGTTTCTCTTTATTATTGATTTTTTTTATTTATATCATATCAAATTGGTGATTTGAAAAATTATAATTTTACATACAATTGAGATATGCATGTGGAATTGAAATTTTTTTTCCTCAAACCAAGGTTCTTATGTTTGTAAGATATTTTAGAAGCTTGTTGATATATGGGTGTTTAATTTTATTTTCTTATAGTATGCTTAATTAATGAGAGTTCTATATTATATATTATAGAATCTTTCATCTCAATTAATAATTATAATATATTTATTGTTACACAAGTTACTTGCATCCATAATTTGTTAATATTTATTTTGTGTATGATTATCATATTTTTTCTTGATCATATTAGTACATTATTATGCATTTAAATATGCAATTTATAATTTCTATATTAGTATATGCATATTCATATTATGAAATCTACTAATTATTATAATTATTAAGACTAAGACTTAGTGCTAGTCGTAAGCTCTAGAGCTTTTATATATGGTCTTTTATGAGCACCATATTTAAATAATGAGCCTTTGCCTTGATAAAACTTATGTATCAAATTTAATATGTTACTTTATATGATACCTTACTAAGATTTAGTGTTTATTGTTAGTTCTTGATATATGTGTTTATCTCTTAGTTGACACCATTTTTAAATTTTGACATATTTTGATAATAGATTTATAAGGATTAAGATAAGATTTAATATTAATCATTAGTTCTTGAGTTATATAATTATCTTTTAGTTGATATTATTTTGAAATTTGGAGACATTTTAGCAAATAGATTTATGAGAATTAGGACTCAGTATCAGTCATTAAGTCCTATCAATCACTAACTTTTGTATTTGATGTTTATCTCTTGATTGACACTATTTTGAAAATTTGAGATAATTAAATTTATTATTGATAGAAGATTTCTTTACCTCATTATTAAGTTTGCTATATAGAAATTGTCAAGGATTGAATTGAAAGATAGTATGTTTTATTAGATTACGCTTTTGATGCTATTTTTCTTACTATGCTTTCACATTAATAATTATATTTAAGTAGATGATAATATATGTAACCATGAAAAGTTTTGTATTGATGATAATACAATTACTACCATGATTTGATATTGTTAGTTATTTAAATGTGGTGTTTTAGGTATTATCTCTTGGATGGTGTGTTTTAAAAATTATGATCATGCATTTTAAATTTTTTTGTTTACCTTGAGAATCATTTTTATATAAAATTTTTTAAAAATAAAACCTTTACAATTAATATTGCTTAATTGGAAGAATGTTAGAATTTTTGTATGTGCCACCATTAATTATAGATATTTTTTTTTTTGATAAATTGGTAGAACAATTATTAAAGAAGTTTTTATTTTTTGAAACCCAATTTGTTAAAGTGCTTTATTATTTGATTTTATGAATACTTGATTTTGAATTAATATGTTTAGCGGTTAAAGTATAAGCCTATACATTTATTATCCTATAATGGGAAAGTCTAATAAATTTTATTTATATTAATTAAGTTTCTTCTCCACTCTTAACCTAACGTATTTACTGGCTCGTTTCATTGAGAACCACATATTCTAGAAAAAGAAGAGAAAGATCGATATCTATAATATTTATTTAAATATTATCATGTTTAGAAAAATTAAATCCACGATAAATGTATGATTCTGTATTAATTTTATTTTTATAATATCTTAAATTTTACACAAGATTAAAAATTATATTTCTTACATGATTCTTCCATTCACGAATAAAGTCAATCATGAAACAAAAATTTCAAGTGATCTAAATTAACGTGTATGGGATCAAATAATATAAAATAGCTAACCAATCATAATTTCTAGTTGTTTGTATTTATTCTCTAAATAATACGATTTATTAGAAATCAAAGAATATATGGAGATAAACAGCAAATACCAGAACTAGCAGTGCAGATGTGGAACAATATGATGAGAGAATATAAATAAGTGAATTCGTCTAAGATTGTTGAAAACTTATAATGAATATATGAAGATACGAGAACAATATAATGAATCAAGATTTTGAAAACTTATCTGCACAAAAATAATTCATAAGATTGTTCGTGGAAATTTGTTTAAGGTGTGTCATTAACACCATCCTCAAAGATTATTTCTACCCACGATATATAGATGATAAATCTCTTCCAATAAAAAACACTTCTAAAGATCGAACTCAAAATTTCTTATTAAACTTGAAATATTTTGAGATTCAATCAACTATTATTGAGCAAGCTAACTATTTTTGGCAGCTTTCTAATTATATGGTGGCACTTTTGAGAATATTGTAATATTTGATATTATATAGACACATTAGATTATAACCCTACGATATACGGGTTACAATTTTACTTAGCCAAAAGTTAATATTTCAATAAATGTATCAGTTGATAATTTTATGTTATTGATCAAGTATTCCTTAAAAATAAAGGTATAAAATGAAATTTACATTGAATAATTCATAAATTTTAAAATACTTCTTCAAGTATGAATTAATACGGTTGCAAATATTTTTATTAATTAATCAAAAGATATTATATTTAAATTAATTTAAAAATATTATTAATTTACTTATTATAAATAGATCTTTTCAACTATTTTTAAAGAAGAGGAATTGTTTGAGGATTAAAAGTTAATCTTACACTTACATAAAATTATAAATTTTGATGAACTTTGTTTAATACTATATTAATAGTAGTATTTGAACTAAAATTGCAGTTAAGAATTATCATCTTTAATTCTTAAGCATTTATCTTAATGACATATAAAAATAAATGGGGGAGTAAATAATTAAATTTTTTTTAATATAAATATATTATTCATATTAATTATTAAATGACTATATTAAAATAATTAAAATTAAATTTTCATCTTATGTATCCTACTTATAAAATTTATGGAAATTTTAACACTAATAAATTTTAAAAATTTCACACAAGAAAATATGACTTAATCATTAATTAATATCTGTAAATTACTAATTTATTTAAAATAAAAATTATGAGTTGACCATTTACATAGTTTAATCAATTAATGTTTTGGATAATTATTAATTTTGAGCCTAATTCAATTTTTTAATTAAAATTTTTAGCTTTTATTTTAATTAAAATTATTAATTCAATTCAAATGTGATTAATATTAGAGAGATTATAAAAATATAATAAATAGAAAAAAGAAATCATGGAGATTATTTTAAAGAGGTAGAAAGCACACGAAAATTAGAAAAAAATCAGAAAGATTATGAAAATTCAATAAATGGAAGAAAAAATTAGGAATTTTTTTTTCAATTTAATATAAATTATTATATATAAATAATAAAATTATTTTTTGTACTAATTGTGCAAGTATGATTCATTACAATGCAACATTCATTGAAAAAAAATTGATTGCATGAACGTGGCTCATCATAACACAGTATTCGTTAAGAAGAAATGATAAATTAATACATAACGAATTATAGGAATGATACTTATCTTAATAAAATAAGAAATTGAAATATTATAATTAATATATAATATATAGATATATGTTAAATAATTTGTAATTCTTGTTATTAAATTTTTTTTATTACTTAATTTCTTTTTTTATAATAATAGAATTAATAATTTACTTTAATGTGTGTGTGTGTATATATATATATATATATATATATATATATATATATATATATATATATATATATATATATTCATTTTGAATGGATTCAATGTACAACAATTACATAAAAAAGTTACAATTTCATTAATGTAAAGCATAAATTTTTTTCTCTTATATAATAATTACAATTTTTACTATGTAAAATGTATAAAAAAATTTCTCAAAAACTAAAGGTGAAAATTTTAGTATATTATTAAACTATAATCCTAAATTTCAAAATTAAATATATAAATTTAAATCCATGAGCTGAGTTTCGGTCACCGGATATAATCATTATTTGAAATTGCCCCAGAACCCAAGCCAATATCATCATTGACTTGCTACCCCTTGTAAGTATTTCTCCAATTATTTATTTCCTTTGGGAACCTGGTTGTGATTGCTTAAATGAAAATGATAAAACTACTCTTCAAAAAATATTTCAAAGACACTTCTTTTTTTTTTTTACATAAAGTAGATTTTATCAAAATATAAATCTTACTCCATATAAAAGAGTGTCATTTTTTTTCCCCTTCACACAGAAAACAGTCAACTGGGAATAATACTACCACACCTTACACTATGCTCCTGGAACCACAGACGACAAGATCCTCAAAGGATCCATGCCAATCAAAACCATGTTCCTTTTCTTCGAAAATACGGTGTTTGAGAAGGGCATAGACTCTGCATTTAAAGCAACTGCTACAAATGAAGCTTACCTGTTCAGAGGAAATCAGTATGCTCTGATAAACTACAGCTCCGACGATGCTCGATGCATCGCCATCCATCGTATCACCGAATGCTTTTACAGTTTGAAAGGCACCATCTTGGAAAGCGGAATTGATGCCGCTTTCGCTTCTCATAGGGAGGACGAAGCCTATATATTCAAAGGGATTATATCCATGCATTTATTTATTATCGTGTACATATTTAAAGTATAAGCCTATATATTCAAGGTATTGTTGTTTTCGTATGTGTGTGTGTGGGTCTGACTTTTTTTAAGTGTGTGCTTCTGAGACTCAAGAAAAATAAGAGGTTCTGCGTTCGCTGGGCCTGTTTGTTTTCATTTTTAAATTATCAAATTATGCTGCTTTACATGTTGTTTAGCTTCTAATTATATGACACCGCGACAAATGCATAAATGCAATTACAAAAGCGTTACTCGTGTCCATTTGCAGTATAAGAGGTTCCAACTTCTGTCTCCGAAGATTTAAAAAACAGTCTGTGGTTGTTATATTGCATTTTTGGACCAGATCGCATCTGGAATTTGCTGTAATTTCATATCATTATGACTCTATTCTTCTGCATTTGTTTACATCGCAACGCAATGGTGACCACAATCATGACCAAACCGTTTGCATTTTTTCATATTTGTCTACATTGCGATGCCATCATGACCACAACCGTGAACACCACTGTAACTGCAATTTAAATTCGGAATCTCCTTTGCCTCTTTGTCTTGTCGGAAACCACTTTCATTATGTATTGGTTGATCCGACCAGAATGACGGCTCTCCTAATTTTAACAAACTCCTCTTTGTGTATGACTTCCTTCAAAACCAATAACTCTGCAATTTGGGCTATTTTCTCTTTATGTTTTTCCATCAACTTTACTGCATGGTCTTCAAGGCCAGCCGGGAAGCTTTCCACCGATAATGCATAGTCCGTCGACTCTGTCCCAAAGGTTGTAATTTGGGATGAGACGTGAAATCCGATGAATACCTCCGAGTAAAATCTAAATCCAAGACAAAAGATTAGTAGAAGCTGATAGAGAAAGAGTATTATTAATGTTTCACTTGAATAATTGAATTCTTCGGACAAAAAAGGGGAAAAAAATCATATATAGTTAGTATTCATTTTCACTTTTTAATGATATGGGCAAGAAAGAGTATGAAATTCTGATAAATAGTTAAGATGTGTTACTGAGAAAATCTTTTGATATCTTTTTTGAAATTAATAGAAATTCTTACATTTTCATTCCTCTCACTAAAGCTCTGTTTGTTTTATCGACAGATTTTTTTAAAAAAAATAATATATAAGATCATAATAATAGAGAGAAATATTTTTATTTTTTTAAAAATAAAATTATTCTCTATCAAATTATTATTTTAATATTTTATAATTATATTCATTGAAAAATTATTTTCCAAAAAATCAAATAAGGCCTAGGTTGATTGTAATCCTACCTTCTTGAGAAGTGAAATGTGCTCTTTTTTCGGTGTTAGAAGGATACTGCAGTGATGAGAATAGTATTAGGCATTTGCTTTGGAAACGTAGATTTTTCAAAAATATATGTATTTTATTTAATTTATTCAGTAAAATTTTTAATTAATTTAAAATGAATTAAATAGAAGTACATAAGTTTTTTTAAGTTTTATGTTTTCTACATAATTATCAAACTCACCGTCTTAACTGGTCAATAAAATATAATGGATCAATTTATGTATCAGTAGGTTCTACTAAAAAGTGTTGTATATATAAACTTAAACCAAAAATGAACTTCTCAAAAGGTCCTCGGTTGTTCGTAAAAACTAGGACAGGTAAATAATTGGCTTAACAAAACTACTTTCTCAGCAACTTCACCACCAAGAGTTATGCAGCGTTTCTGAAATAACTCCTTATCAAATGATGTTCCCGAGGGAAAACTCCAAGAGCATGTTGAGGGATGCCTCTTTGAAGAGTGGTTGCTTCCTCTAAAGATCGTGCACATTCCGAGAACCAACTTGCAACAATTTGGCCTGATAAACGACATGCAAGCACCTCCTTTTTCTATTCAAAATGAATAAATTTTAAAGAGGCAATCACATGTCAGAAGATACCTAATTGAAATTTCTTTGAAACATAAAATACTTTATAGATTATCCCCCAAATTTTAAGTCATATTGTCTTTGCCATAAGCTTCCTAATAAATGATGATCGAAAATATGAAACTATCCCCATTTTTTATACTGATGACTTCCACTGTGACAGGGCTATAGAATTTGAAAGCAATGAGAGATTGTTTATATCTTACGATTAGGGATGGAAATGAGTCAACTTAAACCACATTTTTACATAATTAAGTTAAGTTTGTTCTAAAACTTTTTGGCATGAGTTCTATTTATAAACTGAAATTTTAGTAAATATTGATTTGTTTATAAAGTTTAAAAATTTTAATTTAACTTGTTACCTTATTCAAGCAAATATAAATAAGTCATTTATTGATAGTTCAATATAGTAAGTTATAATCACATTCATTATACTCACAAATTTTGAAAATTTAAGAAAATTAATGGTTAGTTTGAAGAAGTAGAAGAATGCATAATGATTAAATAGTGGCAATTATAACAAAACTATGTCAATTAATTTAAGAGTATTTGATTACAACAACATATTAATTAATTTGTTATTATATGCTTTCAGACTTCTCACTGCATAGTTAAGTTAAATAATTGTGGATCTATGTGATATTGGGCTGGAAAAAAGATTATTTGTATGTTATTTCTTAACTAATTGATGTAAATATCTATCAGCTTACCTCTTCATCAAGTATTTCTGGATATTGCTCCAACACATTAAGACGAGGTTGAAAGAGGCGGAGAACAGAGAGAAGCTCTACCCCTCTTCTTAGCTGTTGAGCATGGTTATTAACTCTGCAATGGCCACTGGCGTAGATCAAAATCTCAATCCACAATTCTTCTAATAACTTCCACATTTCCTCTCTATTGCGCTGGTCATCCTTCAACAGTTCTCTTGCAATAATACAAGCATAAGACAATACAGATCTACTTTCTTGCTTTGTTATGTTATATATATATTAGAGTATTTGGGTAGAATTGAAGCATATCCCTGCAAACTTCTCCTATATCTTTTTTCTGAGAATGTTTCTTGACTTCCTCATACGTGTCTTTTAAAGTGACCAACCCAGACCCCACTGGCAACATATGACGGCATTTTACCAAGAGATAGAACATGTAATCAGAGAGATTCTTGCTCTCATTCTTTGATGTTGAAGATAGATGCTCATCATGGTAATAAGTAATAACAGAGATCTGTAACAATGTGCCAAGTAATAATGGCTCTGTGAAATTCGAGATTACTTGCTATAGGTACTTTCAAAAGATTGCTCCCATGATGTCTATATCCAGGTCTAGACCTGCCTGGAAAAGTTGACTGCATTTCCTTTGCTAACTTCTTGTAGTAATTGGAGATCATTTGTAGTAGATCAGAAGAGATCTCACACTGGCCAACATTGGCGACATCTCGTAATTTCTTTGCTAATAAGAAATTAAAAGAAAGGTTCTTTTTTTCATTGCGCACTGAAGTTAAAAGGTTAATCTGTCCAAACGATAATTTCAACTCTGATTCTTCCGATGATGTCCATAACAGATGACAACACAGTGCACAAAGAATCTGGAATTTATTAAAATGCATCGAACGCCAAAGGAACCAACGTGAGCGAAGTAGCATCATTAATGCATAGATTTCCAATATCAGTGCTTCCACCAACAACAAGTAGGTGATAACACGATCAAGTACGGAATACTCCTTATTGATTTTATTGAAAATAATGTCCAGTATGAGAACAACCATTACGGCTAGTGATGTGATCAACCTTAACATGTATCCCCGAGAGTTATATATTGAAAAAGCCTTGGTGTAGAAAATTTCATACTGTTGAATGTGTGCATTAGTAGCTGCAAATTTGCTGATATGGCTACTGATGTGGATAGTAGAGGTGGCTGCACACATGGATTAAGGTTGCAAAGGCTGTATTTGACAAATTCAAAGTTGCATGATCAGCTCTCAATCTTTTACCAAGTCTTTAGGAGATTTGTTTTGATTTTTTGTTATTTATTAACTGTTACAGCCAGTAGCTAAAGTTTAGAAAGGTGGTTGTTATTTTCTATTACAAACTCTTGTATTTAAGCTGATCATTATTCAATAAAATACATACTCTTTCAATTATCTGATTCCTTCATTTTACAAAAGCTCTCTTCCTCTTAGTTAAAACATTACAAATTGGTATTCGAGCCCTTTTCTTGAGGGACTTGTGATTGACTGAAAACCATCAAATAAACCTAAACACCTTGCTTCTTCCATGGATTTAGAAACACCTTTTACAACATTAGCACCACCAGTTTTCAATGGTGATAATTATCACATCTGGGCAGCTAGGATGGAGGCACATCTAGAGGCAAATGATCTTTAGGAAGCTGTAGAAGAGGACTACAAAGTTCCTCCATTGCCAGCAAATCCAACAATGGCGCAGATCAAGAATCATAAGGAGAAGAAAGCAAGAAAGTCTAAAGCTAGGGCTTCACTATTTGCTGCAGTCTCACCTGAAATTTTTATCAGGATTATGACAATGAAATCAACATTTCAGGCCTGGAATTTCCTCAAGAGTGAATATAAAGAAGATGAAAGGATCAAGGGAATGCAAGTTCTCAATTTGATTGGAGAATTTGAGATGCAAAAAATGAAGGAATCAGAGACAATTAAGGAGTATTCTGACAAATTACTCAGCATTGCCAACAAAGTAGGATTACTTAGCTCAGAATTTCCTAACTCTAGATTAGTTCAGAAAATACTTGTGACTATCCCTAAGAGATTTGAAGCTACCATTTCCTCTTTGGAAAATACTAAAGACCTGTTAAGTGTTAGCTTGGTAGAATTGTTGTATGCCTTGCAGGCTCAAGAACAGCAAAGACTCATGAGGTCTAAAGGTTCTGTTGAAGGGGCACTACCAGCTAAGTTGCAAACAAACCAAGGAGGAAAAGGCAAAAAGAAGAAAAATAAGAAGGAATTCTTTGGGTCAGATTCTGCTAACACAAATGGTGGAAGCAAAATTGAGTATCCTCCTTGCAATCATTGTGGAAAGAAAGGTCATCCACCTTTCAAGTGTTGGAGAAGACTTGATGTTCAATGTGAGAATTGTCAGAAAATGGGGCATTATCAGAAAATTTGCAGGAGCAACTTTCAACAAAAGAATCCAACTCAAGTCAATTTGCAACAGAAGAATGTTGCACAAATTGCAGACCAGCAAGAGGAGGAAGAACAACTCTTTGTAACAACTTGTTTTGCAACCAGTAACTCTAGTGACAAATGGTTGATAGACAGTGGTTGCACTAATCACATGACCTTTGATTCTGAACTTTTCAAAGAGTTAGATACATCAGTAACTTCCAAAGTGAAGATTGGCAATGGTGAATACATTGCTATCAAAGGGAAAGGAACTGTAGTAATTGAAAGCTTCTTAGGTACAAATCTAATCAAAGATGTATTATTTGTACTTGTTATTAATCAGAATTTGCTAAGTGTCAGATAGCTACTTCAAAGAGGCTACAAAGTTATCTTTGAAGGCAATCAGTGCTTGATCAAAGATGCTGCAGGTGAAAAGGTGTTCAAAATCAAAATGAAGGGCAAGAGTTTTTCTCTAGATCCATTGCAAGAGGAGCAAGCAGCTTACTCCACTATTGCTAGCATCACAGAAACCTGGCATAAAAGATTGGGCCATTTTCACCACGTAGCAGTTCTGAACTTGCAGAGAAAAAGGCTTGTACAAGGCCTGCCCCAGTTGGAGTCAGAACTACCAAGTTGCAAGGCTTGTCAATATGGCAAGCAAGCAAGACTTCCATTCCAAAAATCTATCTGGAAAGCAACAAAGAAGCTGTAACTCATCCATACAGATCTTGCTGGACCTCAGAAAACTCCTTCACTAAAAGCGAGTAAATACTACATAATCTTTATTGATGACTTCACTAGTGTGTGTTGGGTTTATTTTCTCAGATTTACATTAAAAGTTACAGGAGTTTTTTGGAGTTTTAAGCAATGGATTGAGAATCAAAGTGGCTGTATAATTCAAACTCTGAGGTCTGACAATGGCAAGGAGTATACTTCAAATCAATTTAATCAGTTTTGTGAGGAAGCTGGCATTGAGCATCAACTGACAACCCCATATATTCCATAACAAAATGGAGTCAGTGAAAGAAAGAATAGAACAATCTTTAAGATGGCAAGATGCATGATGCATGAGAAAGATTTGCCTAAGAAGTATTGGGCAGAAGCAACAAATACTGCTATGTTCTTGTTGAATAGACTTCCTACTAAGGTTGTGAATGGGAAGACTCCTTTTGAGGCATGGTATGGGTTCAAACCTAATCTAAAAAATTTGAAAATCTTTGGTCGTTTGTGTTTTACTCATGTGCCATAGATCAAGGGAGACAAACTTGACAAGAAGGCTGAACCAGACATCTTTATAGGCTATAACAATACCTCCAAAGCCTATAGAGTTTTTCAGCCTCAATCTGGAAAGATACTAATCAGTAGAGATGTTGTGTTCATGGAGATTGAAAAATGGAACTAGAATTCAAAAAATGGAAAAGGAAAAGCTCCTGTTAATTTGCACCCTAGTGAAGATGATGTTGATGACCAACCAATTAGAGGAACCAGACCACTTGTAGACATCTATGCAAGGTGCAATGTAGCAGTAATGGAACCAGCTGGAGTTCAAGAAGCAATGCAAGAAAAAAATTAGCTTTCAGCCATGGAAAAAAAGCTGAGCATGATTGAGAAGAATCACACATGGCAACTTGTACAAAGGCTTTCACATAGAAAGGTCATTGGAGTTAAATGGGTCTTTAGAACAAAACTCAATGCTGATGGGTCAGTGAACAAGTATAAAGCTAGGCTTGTTATGGAAGGATATGCACAGGTTTTTGGTGTGGATTTTTCAGAAACCTTTGCCCCTGTGGCTAGGCTTGATACTATCAGATTACTTCTTGCTGTGGCAGCTCAAAAGGGCTGGAAAGTGTTCCAGTTAGATGTGAAATCTGCTTTTTTAAATGGTTTTTTAAAAGAGGAGATTTATGTAGAGCAAACAGAAGGTTTTGCTGTGCAGGGTCAAGAAGATAAAGTTTACTTGTTGAAGAAAGCTTTATATGGTCTTAAGCAGGCTCCAAGAGCTTGGTATAGCAGGATTGATGATCATCTGATCAACTTAGGCTTCAATAAGAGTTTAAGTGAAGCAACTCTGTATGTAAGGAAGGAAGGCACTAACATTACCATTGTTTCTGTTTATGTTGATGATCTTTTAATCACAAGAGCTCATTGATTAATTTAAGTTTGAAATGCTTAAGGAGTTTAAGATGACAGACTTGGTATTGATGACCTACTTTCTTGGTTTAGAAGTGAAGCAATAGAAGAATGAGATTTTCATCAGTAAAAGGAAATATGTCAAGGAGATTCTAAAGAAATTTCATATGGAGAGTTGCAAATCTACAGAAACTCCTATGCAAACAAAAGTGAAGTTTTGCAAGGATAATGGAACTACCAAGGTGGATGAGAATCTCTACAGAAGTTTAATTGGTTGTCTCATGTACCTTATTGCTTCTAGACCTAACATAGTGCAGGCTGTAAGTCTCCTTTCAAGGTTTATGCATTGTGCAAGTGAAGAACACATGCAGGTTGCTAAGAGAATAGTTAGATATATTAAAGGGACTGTTGATTATGGAATCAGGTATGCTAAGAGTGATCAATTCAACTAGTTGGTTTTTTTGACAGTGATTAGGCAGGTTCAGTTGATGATATGAAGAGTACAACTAGTTTTTGCTTCAGTCTTGGATCAAGTATGATAAATTGGTGCTCAAAGAAGCAAGAAATTGTTGCTCAAAGTACTGCAGAAGCTGAATTCATTGCTGCTATAGCTGCAGCAAATCAAGCCATCTGGTTAAGGAAAATAATTCAGGATTTGTGTTTGGATTGCAAGAATCAACTCAAATCTTTGTTGACAATCAAGCTGCCATCTCAATTTCCATAAATCCAGTATTTCATGGAAAGACAAAGCATTTCAAGATCAAATTTTATTTCCTAAGAGAAATTCAGAAAGAAGGAGAAATCCACTTGATTTACTGTAAATCAGAAGATCAAGTTGCTGATATATTCACTAAAGCTCTTCCTAAAAGCAGGTTTGAGTTTCTAAGAGAGAAACTTGGAATCTCCACCTACTGCTACAAGGAGAAGTGTTGAATGTGTGCATTAGTAGCTGCAAATTTGCTGATATGGCTACTGATGTGGATAGCAGAAGTGGCTGCACACATGGATTAAGGTTGCGAAGGCTGTATTTGACAAATTCAAAGTTGCATGATCAACTCTCAATCTTTTACCAAGTCTTTAGGAGATTTGTTTTGATTTTCTGTTATTTATTAGTTATTACAGCCAGTAGCTAAAGTTTAGGAAAGTTGTTATTTTTTTTCTGTTACAGACTCTTGTATTTAAGCTGATCATTATTTAATAAAATACATACTCTTTCAGTTATCTGATTCTTTCATTTTACAAAAGTTCTCTTCCTCTTAGTTAAATCATTACACATACATCCATCCCAGTCGTCTCTTTGCTTTTTCATAAGCAGAAAGATGATGACGATCCCATTGTAGATCAATTATTGCACTTGGAGTCAACACCAGATCCACAAAAGGGCTTATAAAGACATCCATGAACGAAGAAAATTCGGCGTAAGCAATAAAATTATTACGAGAAGTATCACTTTTCCATGAAAGCATAGAATCACGAAGATGGTCGACATTCGCAGAGTAAAGAGACCAGATCCTCTCCCCATACTTGATAAACCCAACTATAAGCATGGGAATGCTGAGATAAGAAAGAGAACTAGTGTTGTTCCAAGACACTAGAATTACGTAAATAGTCACCCCTGTTGGGACCACCAAACTAACCAAGTACCTTTGCCACAACTCGTTGTCTTCCAATGAATATGCAGTAATTGTGTCTGGACCACCAAGGTGTACCAGAAAAATGGAGCCCAAAATGCAATCAGCTGTGGATTCATATCCTCGTGTCCACCATTACTCTCGCCATAGTAGTCACCAAGCGTACTAGTGATGACACCCAATGCAAGGGTTGGCACCCAGTCTGCTACCATGTAGGCAGCCCAGACAATTGGCCGTCTCCAAATATTAGGTTCGAATTTCATACGATTTCCAAACACTGTTAATATGATTTGTGATACAAGACTGATGACGACCACTCCTCAGAGCTCATATTTTTTCCACAATTTCTGCAGTGGATCTGGAACCACTTGAACAAGGTTTCTATGCCCTTCTATGGACATCCAAATGCTCATAACTAATCAATTATGCGATGACGAATGAAAAAATTTTCATACTCTTCAGTCATTGACATTATTGAATTAACTAAAATAGGTGATATCGTTGTGTTCATTAATAATAAGAGTGACCAATAAGAACAAATTTATCACTAAACATTTTACTAAAGAAAGATGCCAAAAATTTTGAAAACAAACTTACTGGGAAGTAGAATCATTCTTTCTTCAGCTTCACACTTCAGTAGATGTTTCAACAATTGTACTTCGATTTTGAGGTTTCAGGAAGAAGTTGTCTTCAAATGGTTATAAATTGCCTGTTGCCACCAAGAAAGACTCAGTGACCAATAATTGCATAAAAATGATAAACAGCTCGGTTTTCGTTCATTGCAAAATTTAACACTGGTAAGTTCATATCCAGGCAACTTTGTCAGTAAAAACCTACTTATGTTACCTTATTGACGGTAAGTAAATGAGATTCATAGTTCATCGTTAATCAATACATAAGGAGAGGTTCCTACATCTCAGATGTAGACATATAAAGGGGTATCGTGCAAAAAGGACAATACAAACTATATGCATTATCTTTCATGACTTTAGATTTTTCGTTACTAATATCTGATAATTTTCTTTACCAAAACTAAATATGCCTATTCCAATTAAGATTAAGCTATGCTTGATACTTCACTGGCATTGAATTTCTATGGCATTATGTGAATAATAATTTAATTAAATCAAGGGAAAAATGAAAAAAAATCGTCAAAGTTTACATAAATGTGAAATTTAGTACATAAAATTTGAAACCCTACATATTATCCGCCTCAACTTTCAAAAACAATGAAAATGTTTAGCCCTGTTAAAAACTAACAGTAAAGCAAATATAAGTCACTTATATCTTAATTCTCTTCTTTTCTCCAGTCTAATATGCAAAACCGCTATTACAGAAAAGGCATGCAATGAAGTCTTTAAATGAAATATAAAACCACGTTACGCTAACCATAAAAAAAAAAATCTAATACTCGTATGTAATAAATTTTATTTATTTATTTTTAAATGAAAATAAATTATTTTAAAATATGTATATAATAATAAATAAATGCATGGATATAATCATGTCTTTTCAGTCAAATTATATAAAAAATAAAAAATATATATTTCATTTATAAAAAAATATATGAATAAAATTATTAATCTTTTTGGCAAATTATATCTATTGAATTAAAAATACTGTATGTTAAAAGAAGAAACAAAAGTACAATATTATCTATGAAGCGTAAGTTTTTATATTTATAGTAATTTGATTCTAAATAAATGTCAAATTGAATTAAAATTTGGAGAAGTAAATATCACATGTAATTTATGTAATTTTTTTAATAAAATTTTAGACAAAAAATAATTTACATGAATAAAATGTCAACAAATGAATACAGAAATAAGTAAATTTTAACACTTAAAATTATATAAATTAAATGAAAAATGATGAAACTAATAACTACGAATGAGTAAAGTGTAATCTTTTACCAAAAAGTGTAATTATATATTCTTCAAAGCATTATGTCTCTCATTGAGCAATAGCGAACACTTTCCTATCTTAAAAAAAAAAAAGGATTCTATACATGGTTGAATAATTAATTCACTTTATATTTATCACTTTGATTTTAATTTATGGCTACAACTAAGGTGGTGGACACAGTTGAATCCCTCTTCTAGATTTATATAATTCTATTAGAAATTAAATTAAGATTTCATTTATTTATCAAAAAATATTTTTGATAGAAAAATTTTATGTATTTCTATATAAACGAAAGAATTATATATTAGTATTGTACATTGTGATAAAAAAATTGGTACTTAAAAGTATGATAATTGAAATGAATAACTTTTTTTCTCACCGCAGCCATTTTGCTTATTAAACAAAGCATTAAAAAAAAAAGATAAAAATAAACCACGAGTCACTCACACGCTTCCTTGGCTTTACCGTTAACCTTTAAATAGAGGAAAATTTTCTGCTTCCTCTTTTAAAGTTGAGGGAGTGATTTATGGGGTTTCAAATTTTATATACTAAATTTGATACTCGTGTAAATTTTGAGAAGATTTTGTGTTTTTTCTCGTAAATTAAAAACCAAAGTGATAAATATAAAGTGAATTAGTTATTTAACTATGTATCTTCCTTTTTTAAGATAGGAAAGTGTTCATATTGCTCAATAAGAGACCCCAATTCTTTAAAGAATACATAATTACACTTCTAAAAAAAGATTACACTTTATCCGTTCATAATTACAAGTTTTATCCTTTTTCACTTAACTTACCTAATTTTAAGAGTTACAATTCAATCACATGTGCTTTCAATTATTAATATTTTATCTCTTTAATTTATTTCTTATCTAAAATTTAACAAAAAAACTTGCATGTGTTAAATGATTTTTACTTCCTCAAATTTTAACTCAATTTAACACGCATTCAAAACTAAATTATCATAAATATAAAAACTTGTCTTTGATAAATATTAATTTCCTTTTGTTATAAAAACTTGTCTTTGAAAAATATTAATTTCCTTTTGTTTCCTTTTGTTACTGTGTACTTTTTTTAATTCAAAAGATTAATAATTTTATCAATATATTTTTATTATTCTATATAAAATTATATATATATTTTTTATATAATTTGACTGAAGAGATGTGATTATATTCATTTATTTTTTATTATTATGTACATATTTTAACATAATTTAATTTTTATTTAAAAATAAATAATTAAAATTTATTATACACGAGCATTAGATTTATTACTAATGCATCGCGGTTTTACTTCACTTAGCATACATGCCATGTCTATAACAGCGAATTTGCATATGACAAGAGGAAAGGAAAGAATTAAATTAAGCGATCTATATTTTCTTTGCCCATAGTTTTTAATAGGGGCTAAACGTTTTCATTGTTTTTGAAAGTTACGGAGGGTGATATGTAGGGTTTCAAAGTTTATGTACTAAAATTGACATTCATATGAATTTTGAGAAGGTTTTGTGTATTTTTCCCTTAAAAAAATGAAAAGGAACTTTTCGGAAATAATTATAATAAAAAGGCTGTAGACGAGAAGATTGACGAATACTGGTAAAAATAATAATAATTATAATAAAAAAGGCATGTACTTGGGGATGATTGAGTACTTAGCTGGAAGTGGAATCACTCTGGTTCAACTCCACTCTTCACAGCTGCCTGAACACTACTACGTTTTCAACAATCACAGGAACTCACTACCAAAAAAGACAACCACATGAACTCATATTGGGAGGTCGAGACTTCAGAGCCACAAATTCCGTCGGTCATTCACACTCACGTCCCCACCTTATCTGATCATTTCTTGTCTTTTTCCTTTTCCTTTGTGATACTTCTCTTCCGTTTCCCTGTGGTGCTTCTTTTGATATTTGGTGATGAGAAAATTCTAAGGTACACCACTTGAGCAAGCGATGTATAAATGTACTATTAAATCTGATTCTTAATATATTTTAAGAATAAATTTAAAACTTAACTTTTGAAAAAAGTACACTCGATGTACAATCAGATTTAATAGTATTTCAATATACCACTAATTAAGTGGTATATCATTATTTTTCCTTTAGTGATTTTTTTATTTTCACTTTATTCATGTTATAATTTTAAATGTTATAACTTATTCATTTATTTTCAATTTTTAATTATTAATATTTTACTCATTAACAAAATTCTTATCAACTATTTAATAGAAAATTTAAATTTATATATACTATATGTCATATTTATTTTTTTTAAATTTTGACCTAATTTGATATCCATTCAAAATTAATTAACTTTAAAAATCTTATTCATTTATTCAATAACCGTAAATTAAGTTGTAGAAAATAAATTTTTAATAGAATAGAATTTTTTTTATGATTTGATTTTAAGTGAGTGTCAAGTTGAGTCAAAAGAAAAGTAAAGATTGCATGTAATATATGTAAATTTTGTATTAATTTTGAATAAAAATATTTTAGATGGGAAAAATATTAATAACTGAAAGTATAGGTAGATAACTATAATACTTAAAACTATAAATAGCTTGAGGTCTCATTTATTTCATCAAAAAATATTTTTTATAAGAAAATATTATTTGCTTGTACATTAATATAATAGTAACATGCCACTTATATTTGTAATTTTTAAAAAAATGTTATCAAAGCCATAATAATGAAAAAAAATAAATTCTTCTTTGAGAAAGAGGAAATTACCTTTCTCAAAAATTTCATATTTAATATTAAACAAATAAATACTTTTGTCCACTTATAATTTTATAATTATATTTTATAAAAAATATTTTTCAGAAATAAATAAAGCCTAAGTGAAAAAAAAATCACATATACATAAAGTCTAAAAATTTGTTTGTTTATTGGCTTTAAAAACATTTTCCCTTTTTTTATTCTTAAAAACAGAAGAACCCATTTGAAGATATGTTAAAAATTATAATTCTAAATATGTAATTTAAAAATAAACACTATAAGAAATTACACAATTATTGATGACCATGGCTGTTGATAAAATAAAATATAGTTAGTGATAATTCTTTTCGTAACATAAAATTGGTTGTAGATGACTATCACAACAAAAGGTATCACAAATTATATTATTGACAATCAATAACCACTAAAAATAATTAATTAATTATTTATGGTCTTAGCTCTCAGAATATGCATACAAGGAGAGCACTTGTTTCCGTAAACAATAATTTTTGTGACATTTAATGGCTGTCAAAAATAACTTAATTTTGATAAGTTTTGACTGCCACTAATAATATTAATTTTGACATGATTTGATCGTCACTTATAAATTAACTTTTCCTAAAAAATTGGCAATATTAACCTCCCTCCCTCCCAAAATGATCGACGACAATCACCATTTCCCAGTATATGTATTCTTTTGTGTTGTCCACCACACTACATAAAAAATACAAAAAAATTCATTCTCAAATATGATAAAATTAAGGGCTTATAATAGATGGCTTTAAAACAAGCTAGAAAAAAATGATATATTAAAATTTAAAATAATTACTTCGGTCTAAATAATAATTTGAGGAATCTGCCTTTTAGTTCTATACACATCCCTAACAATCCCTATCAAATACTTAAAATAAGGGCTCATAATAGATGGGTTTTATAGTGAACGTTGAGATGTTTTGAAAGAGTAAGTTTACCTCTTCGGTTGATGCGTAATACTATACTTAACCATTGGATTGAGTGTCTTTCTAGATCTGGGCTCGCCAACTTTGCAATTATAAAGTTTCTATCAATCAGAAAGGGGAAAAAATTACCCAAATTAAGAAAACTGGTGAAAGAACAATAGAATATGAAACTAATGAAAATAAATAGAGATTGAAAAAGATAATGCTAATAATGTTTAACGATTAAATTGTTCCTTTTCAAATTATATGGTGTTCTTTTGTCCATGGATTGAAGTACAAAGAGGTGATATACTTTTACCTCGTACTAGTTTTTAAAGTAAGATCTAAAGTAGCATTTCAACCAACTTCATGGCACTCAGACAAGAAAAGAATGAGTACCTGCCCTGACAAGACAAGCTAATCTCCATATTATGCTCCCCCCTAAAAAAGTGCTAATAGAATGAGAGAAATACCAATTAAAAAATAGCTTATGAAAGACCATCCAACTGTAAAGGAAAGAAATGAAAAACAAACATAAACCCCCTGGCTCGTAATGAAAGGTAGAATGAAATGAAATGGGGAATTTTTCGCATACCTTGTCCTTGCAATGGAAATTGTCCTTCAATACAAGAGAAAGAACTTAACCTCTTCACCTTATGAATCTGTCAAATTGATTTTGGATATTTAAATTTCTAAGAGTGGCATGAAATAAAACAAAGAAAAATAAAAGGAAATGTTAACTTACAAAAAGGATATGTATGGGACGAAGTCCTTTGATTATATGGAAGCATGTCTACATACATATGTGCTACAAACGTATAAGGAAGTTAGGGTGGCCAAGCTTTCAACAATACTGACCCTTGCAAAAAGGTATAAGACAGAATAATTAATTTCAAAATCCAAGATGGAGGCAAAACATGAAATAACAAATTGTTCCAAATAGAAAGGTGATCAATATTAAGTTATTTAAATAAGATCATGACAATCATGTTTGCCAAAGTAAAATTCTAATGACAACATTTGTATTGAGGAGAATAAAATTTACTTTCAAGCATATTCAATATATGGGGAAATCTAGCTCGAAAGTGTATTGGCTAAAACATTCTACAATATTCAATATCTTTAAAGTTATAACTTATATCAAGTTAGTGATTTGAGAAATCATAATTTTCATACCACTAAAATTTGTATGTAGAATTGAAATATTCTTTTTTACAAACCAAGGTTCTTATGTTTATAAGATATTTTAGAAGTTGTTAAAATATATGCATTTAATTTTATTTTCTTATAATAGGCTTAATTAGTGAAAATTTTATATTATATATTATAGAACCTTTTTATCTCAATTGATAATTATAATATATTTATAGGTGCACAAGATAACTGTGTTAAATATATTATTACATAATTTGTTAATCTTTATGTTATGTATGATTATCATATTTGTTCTTGATAATATTAGCATATTATTGTGTATTTAAATATATAATTCATAGTTTCTTTATCAATACATGTATATCTATATTGTGAAACATGCCAATTATTGTAATTATGAATACTAAGACTTAGTACTAGTTGTTAGCTCTTGAGTTTGTATATGTGATCTTTTATGAGCACCATATTGAAATAATAAGACTTGCCTTAATAAAAGTTAAGTATCATGTTTAGTATGTTATTTTATATAATGTCTTATCTGGATTAAGATTTGGTATTTATTGTTAGTCTTTAATATATGTGTTTATCCCTTAGTTGACATTATTTTTAAACTTTGAGACATTTTGATAATAGAATTATGAGAACTAACATTTGATGTCAATTGTTAGTTTCTATATTATATATTTGTCTCCTAATTAATATCATTTTGAAACTTAGATACATTTTGGTATACAGATTTATGAAGATTAGGGCTTAGTGTTAGCTACTAATTCTTGTGTTAAATGTTTATTTCTTAATTGATATTATATTGGAATTTTAAGATAATTAAATTTATTATTGTCAAAAAATTTCTCCATCTTATTATTGAGTTTGTTATAAAAAGATCATTAAGGATTAACTTGAAAAATAACATATTTGGTTAGATTATGCTTTTGATACTATTTTTCTTGCTACACTTGTACATTAATACTTTATATTTAAATAGTTGATAATATATATAATCATGGAAGGTCTTTTGTTGATAATAATACAATTACAACTATGATTCGATATTATTAGTTGTTGAAATATGAGTTGTGTTTTAGGTATCATCTCTTGGATAATACATTTTCAAAATTATGGCTATGTATTCTAAATTTTAGATTCAACATGAGGTTTGTTTTTATGTAAAATATTTTAAAAATAAAATATTTATAATTAATATTACCCAAGTGGGAGAATGTTAAAATTTTTACATAGGCTACCATTAATTATCAATGTTTTATTTTATTTTATTTTTTTGATAAAATTGGCTAAACAATGATCCGAGAAGTTTTTATTTTTTAAAGTCTAATTTATTAAAATGATCTATTACTTAGGTTTATTGATATTGGATTATTGATTAATATATTTAGCAGTTAAAGTGTAACTTTGTACATTTACTTGCTAGTAATGAGAAGGCCTAATAGAATTTTATTCATATTAGTTAGGTTTCCTCTCTATTCTTAACTTAATGTAGATATTGATTTGTCTTATTGAAAGTCGTATACTTTAGGAGAAGGAGAAGGAGAAGGAGATTAATGCTTATAATATTCATTTGAGTACTGTCATTTTTAGGAGAATTAAATTCACAATAAATATACACTTCTGCCTTAATTTTATTTTCATGATATCTAAAATTCTATGTAAGATTAAAATTTAAATTTCTTAAATGAGTCTTCCATGCGTAAATTAAATGCATGTGGAGGCCAAAGTCAATTATGAAACAAAACTTTCAAGTGATCTAAATTAACATATATGGGATCAAATAATATAAAATAGCTAACCAATCGTAATTTCTAGTTGTTTTTGTTTAATTTCTACATAATACCATTCAGTAGAAATGAAAAATTATATGGAGATAAACAACAAATACCAGAACTAGCAATGCAGATGTGGAATAATGTATTAAGAGAATATAATCAAGTGAATTCATTTGAGATTGTTAAAAACTTATAAGGAATATATAGAGATAAACAGAAAATATGAGAACAATATAATGAATCAAGATTTCACCACAAGAAAAAAGACATTTATCAACGGCCATGGCCATTAATAAAGAAAAATATTATCATCAAGAATACTATTAGTGATAGAAATTTGGCCGTCGACAAGTGTTGCAACAAAAGGTCTCATAAATTACATTATTGATGACCAATGATCATCAATAAAAGTATTATATAATTACCTACTATCATGACCGTTGAAATATGTATAAAAATAAACCTCATATGTTTTCATCAGCAATATTCTTATACTAACACATAGTGACTATAAAAAATAATGTAAAATTAATTGTAACTAACTTTAATCATCGCTAATAAATATATTTATTTTTTCCAAAGATTAGAATAACCTCCCAAATATACACATACATATATAGTCGTTTATCCATTCAAACAAAAATTTGAGAATATCTAACATAATAATGGCACAGAAAAAGAACATTTGCAAGGTCAAAATTGCTTAACATGAAAATAATATAACAAACATGCAACAATCTAGGAAACCTAACTAAAAAAATTTACTATGAATTCAACACTAACATTATTCTAATTTTACCAATCTTTATTCAAGTATTTAAACTGACATTTCTTTAACCTCTTAGTTTCATAGACCTATTTGAACTCTGCTTCTAGCCTTGCATTAAGAATTGCAAAGTTTTAAACTATCAGGGAGTATTAAGAAGAGGCCACAATTGCATAATGGGGTGGTAGATACTCAACTATCTCAATGTTTTCTTTTAAGGTTTCCATGAAGTGTCTCCAGTTGAAATATCTTCAAATTCACTAAAAAATATAAAAGACCTTATATTTTAGAAAAAAAGATGATATGAGATGGTAAATTAATAGCACCACATTTCTCAAAATGAAAATACCTTGAATTAGTCCAAATTTCATGATCAAGAGAAGGAAAAACAAAGGTGGCATTCATAATCTTTACAACTACAACCATATCATGATATATAGCCTTTTCATGTTCACGAACTATTTTACAAAAGTAAGCTTGCATAATTCATCATAAGTAATAGTTAAATAGATAATACCATCTTAGTAATTTAATGCATTATATTGAAACATAGAAAAGAAAACTAAAATTTGAAAATTGGAATTATGGTGGGAAGAAGTAAAAATCTTTGAATGGGTGGATATAGTCTAATTAAAAAACCCAATAAAATATTGTAAAAAGCATAAAAGAAGACATAAGTTTGCCGAAAATGATTTTGATATGAACTAACATGTAATATATTGATAATATTTGCACATAAGAAACAACCCTTATGCATGTAAAATACATACTTTTTCATAGCAAATATAGACAAGTAAGACAGAAATAGATCATGATGGAAACATTGTAAAGTAATAGAGTTCTTTTATTATAGCCTTAAGATGAAAGACATAAGTCAATAGTGGTATCTTATCAATTGCAATATTAGAGAAAAAACAAAAGTTGAGGTTTATTTTAATTAATTACCTAGTTTCAAAAAAGAATTATAAGAATAGAATAACTTGCAGTTGGGATAATCAATAAGGTTAATGCATTTACTAAAAATGGATGATCTCACTTTATCATTTAATGCCACAAAAGCTATTAGAGCAATAGTTTAATGAATCCAGTGCAAACCATTAAGCAAATACATTAGGTTATAAGTTTATGCTTACCAAGGATCAAATCTCTAAGCCCTTTATCTTTTCTAAAAGAACCATGATAAATTATCTAAAATAATTAGTTTGACAAAACAAAATAGAAATATGTTCACTACTTTGTTTCTTTTTTGTTAAAGAACAAAATTTAAACAAATCTATTCTAGACAGTTTAGATAATACTTAATGCAACAGAACTATTCTTGATGGTTAAGATAATAGTTAATGCAATAGACTTAAATAGTCTTCTATGAAATTGACATATAGTGCACTCACTTATGTTCTTGTATTACACTATCATTATAAATGTTGCACATTTGTCAAAGCACAAAATTGGATTTAGTACCAGAAAACTCTAGATGATAATGGTTCAACATATTATATCTGTAGCAGAGGAACATAAAAAAAAAATTAAAATCAGGGGGAAAAAGAGTCAGTGGCTTCAAACATGTACACTAATTGTTGCTTGTTATAATGCAAATTGGGAAGCAAACCTTGGAATCCTTTCAATGCATATATAAGAAATCTATAATTTCAATTTCAACACATAAGAAGCAAAGTTAAAGCATAATGATGATAATTGAAACACAAAATTCTAACCTGCAGACCTTTCATAATAAAAAGTACAAATGAAATTAAAATAAAGAGAAATAAGAAATTGTGTCAATCTAGTTGATAAATAAAAAGGCAATAGATGAATAAGCAAAAATCATTGTTGCGACAAGTGTCAATGTTACTTACAAAAACACTAGTTTGCCAATCTTTTTTTCATTTCTATAATCCAAAGTTTCTTGTAAAAACTCAAATTGTCTTCAATGTGCTTCATAATTTGTGATTGAAGTGAAGTTTTTTTTTTTAATCCTAGTTGAATGTTATGGTTCAATTAAGTGAGCATAAACAAACCTTTAAATCTAGGTAAACAATCCCCTCTCTTCTCCTTCAAAATTAACAATTAAATATTACTCCCATTACTCTCACAAAGAGAACCTCCTTGCAAGAAGTAAAAAATAAAAAATTTCCTTAATTCATAGAATTGATAAAAGAAAATTAAACTACCACTAATCACCTATTTGAGAAGGCTCAAATTCAAAGCTATAGATTAAATAGGAAAAATTGATAACTAATGATATGAGAAGATAAGTATAAATTGTATGTTAGATAAAAATAGGAGTACTCTTTTAGTATAAAAAAATTCATTTACTTTATTATAAATATGAATGGAAGTTATAAACCTTGAAAATTGTGAAGATAATATAATTAACTAAAAAAATTCAAATCATTAAAGAGAATTCATATAGGACAAATGCTACTTATATATTACTTATTTTCTCTCCCTTATTTTCATTTTATAAACATGCATAATTTTTATAACTGTTGTTACCTCTCTCTCTCTCTCTCTCTCTCTCTTAGTAGTAAATCATAGGTATTAACAAT
Organism: Sindora glabra; assembly: GCA_020226215.1. NCBI lineage: Eukaryota > Viridiplantae > Streptophyta > Magnoliopsida > Fabales > Fabaceae > Sindora > Sindora glabra. Next base: position 4,975,504 of record CM035235.1, read on the forward strand.
CTCCTTCTCGCATTTACTCACTACCCGTTTCTCTATAAATACCCTTTTTGTTACTTACCTCTCTTTAAACTAATCTTCTATGAACTACATATGTATTAACATCTATTTCACTATTTCATTTAATTTTTATGAAACCTTAACATGATAGGGAAGTTGAAGCACTCTTTCACT